>JADLZN010012214.1:0-88142 GCA_018155175.1 Sinocyclocheilus anophthalmus
AATTAGTGTTAATTGTCTCAACTTGTGTCCCGTCACCTTGTTTAGCAGGTCTCTCTGTAATGTGCACCTATAAACGGAAACCACAGGACAGCGTTTGTGTTATTGCTGTAATTGTGTGTGTGTTATGTTTATGGAAACTCTGACATTCAGTGTTGTTGGCTTTTGCAGATTGTATTATATTAGGAACACACCACTCTCACACACCCACGCACACACACACTCGCACATCTGCCGCGGTCAGGGTCGACGTAGACTGAGAGTGATCTATGAACCCAGTTCATCTCGCTGCCTGAGGGGGAACTTTGCTATTAAAAGTCATATTAAAAGTACTAAGCAGAAACACATGATGCCAGTGGCGCTGAGGTATAAAATGTGCTTTTACTGCAGTCGAGAGCCAAATCCAAGGAACTTCCAGTGTCTTTTTGGGCAACATTAGAGCAGCCTGGTGTTTTACACAACAATTATTCAATGTGTTTTAAGTCAGTCATCACTAATATTAGAGGTCATAGTTAGTGCTAGTGATTTGTACAATCCTTGAGCTCTAAAAAAAATTAACTTTAGGGATAAGACCTGCGTGCGATGGCTAAAACGGTATCGATATTCTCATCGACGGTCAACACCTTCACATTGATATTCGCTATAAAATTGTTGATTCGAGGTCAGGCCACACGTCTAATTGATTGACTGGGCATAACATAGCACATCCGGAATGTTATCCCTCACACAAAACACGAAACACATCGCCGAATTTTACTAGTGCATGTTTTCCTTTCCCTGCGATGTAGGAGATTGTGCAATAAAGATGATCTAGTGTAAGTTCCGAATTTAATTGGAATGTTAGGTGTTCAGCGCTGTGTGGAAGCGATGCATCAGATAGGCGGGTGTTTGTACAAATGAGGTTGTTTCATTTATTACATGTTTTGTGTAGTCTAGCCCATGGAGACGCGCCGCTGTTGGCTTGAGCGTTATTCATATAATAGCTCAAAATAATATAGTAGTAAAAATATTAGAGTACAGTTCTCAATGCGGAGATAGATCTAATGGGTTAAAACCGATAACCAAGTCACATTTCATCACAGCTCATAGTTCAGCGCATTTTTTAGGAGCGGACAAATATGACATGCTAGCGCTCTCACACAAGGAGTATGTAGTACAAAAAACGCCATATGCAAAGTTACTATCCAGTTTAAAACTGTTTATAAAACACGTCCCGTAAATTTGTGTGGTTATTATCCAGTTTCACTGCTCATACATAGTTTTTAAATAAGCAGGTTCTGTGGTGATGTGTCGGTCGGCTCTTGGATTAAGTCAATGCATAAGTGCTGATTGCTGTTTGGTTCATAATTGTTTAGTGGCAATTTCGAAACTATATTTAATTTAAGTTAGGTTAATTTAAGACGTAATGCCCATTTTCATAGTTACTTCCATGCGTTGCCAATTTAAATGTGCTGCTTTTTTTGCTTCTTGCACGACCCTCTGGTTCTGACAATTAAACCTAACAATAAAGACTTTTTTAATCTGCATATAAAACATAAGAAATTAGATGTTTAATTTTTATCGTGTTTGTTAAAACAAAAAATATTTGTTGTTTGTCTCAATAAATTGTGTTATAAATACAGTGGTTAAATAAAAAAAAACATTTCTATTGCTCTTTGTTTTTAAAAAGGTTATAAAAAATGTCAATAATTATCGATAGCGAACGATATGAAACATTATATCGTTAATAAATTTTTTTTTTTTTTAGCTATATCGCCCAGCCCTACTTTAGTGTGTAACTCGTCCTGCAGTAAATCATGTGTCTTGTTAAGGAAAGGTGTGTGTGCTGTTATTATTATATATTACATGCTTATTTATTTATGCAAGAAGTTTTCCTGGTAAGCAATAAAGCAAATGATTTCTACAGACCAGAATAAAAATAAATTAATAAAAAAAAATTTTTTTTTGGTGATTGCATCACTTCAGCGTTGCAAATAATAATAAAAAAAAACAACAACTTCTTACTCAATATTTTTGTCTCTTTTTTCTAGTCATTTCTAGAAACAAAATGACTTAAGATATTAATTCTTGTTTAAAAAAATATAAAAATTAAGTAATTTATGCTTTAAAACAAGAAAAAATACCTGCTTAAATAACTTTTCTGACCACATTGGCAGATATTTTTTTACTTTGCTTCAAGCATAGCCACTTAATTTTAATAAATTGTTCAGAATATAAGATATCTTTGAATCATTTTGCTTTTTTCTAAAATGTATTTTGATTCAAGATTGCATTTGTCATCACAATTTTAACTATTATCACACAGGTCTATATATAAAGTTGGATATATATGATATTATATTATGATCTCATATGTGGCCTGTATTTTGATTTAGATTTTTTTTTGCGAAATATAATTATAATATCGTCCAGCTCTTTATATAAAGTTGCATATATAAGTTTATTTAACTCTATCCTCATACATAACGTATACTCACAAAGCAGTCTGCTTGTTTGTTTATATAATCACAGAATGTAGCTATATTATATCTGCTAATGGAATATTAAGATATTATAAACATTAACACCATAATTTTCTGTAAAGCTGATTTGAAATGTATATTTATGGTTCGCAATTATCATAGTACATACCCAAATAACCACAGCCATTACCATTTAAAGTTTTATGGTAAGCGAAAGATTCAGATACGTAAAATTCCTGTTTATTGACATTGGTGCATGAGAAAATTACTATTAACCCTTGGCAGACTACCTTTAAAAAAAGTCACATTAATTTCATGGTACTTTTCTTCAACACTGACACGTGCAGAGAGACATTAAAGAAAAACTTTTCATTGCACTTGCATGCACATTGTCGACATGTTGACAGTCCAAAGCAGTCAGTTATGCCTAGCTGTGGGTGGAAAGTAGTGAGTCTCCCACTCGTGTCTGTATTGAATTTAAAAAAAAAAACAAGATGTTCTCCCCACTACAGTGGTGAGCATTGTCAGCCCTGTCAGTTTGCCACCTCGACCATGCTACTCATTAATATGTCATCATGAACACACTCGGGGTCGTGTGTCTCCACTGTTTCACCACCTGGGGGCATAGTGGTGAAGGAGAAACTTTTAGAGCTAGTTTGCACGAGTTTGTGTTTGCGTACACACTTCTTGTTGCATTTTGTCATGCTCGTAAACAACGTAATGAGACATAAGATACTCAGCTTAACTGAGCCTGGGCCCGCCTCACGGCCCATGCCTGGTAGAATGCACCACGGTTTGGCACAGAAACAACACACAAACACACGAGTCTCCGAAGGAAAATTTGATGCTCGCGTCTCAGTAAGCACAAATTCAAACTCCAGCTTTTCATTATGCAACATCATTTATAAGTCAGTTTTTTGTTTCTCTTACCAATTTTCAACACAAAAGAGAAATCAAAGAGTGTTTGATGTGCGAAAACATGCAGGCTTGGTTCCGAATAGCCTGTCCCAACCTTTTCAGAGACTTCAAAGTCTCTGGATCATCCCAGTCTCTCAGAAAGCTTTTTTCCCCCAGCCCTGTGCAAATTTTTACTTTTATTTCTAATGTGAGTTTAAGTCCGAGCCATTTTCGCATGGCAGAAACATTGCTGTTGACCTCAGACACTGGCTGTTTTATCAAAGGCTATGTTCTGGAAATCTGGAAATCTGATATTCAGCCCGCATTTAAAACACACAATGGTGGAACTCAAGAACTAAAAAAAAATCAGATCTGACAAAATATCGCGACCTGTAGCCCTTAAGATGCTCAAATTTTGTTCACCTCCAGATCTGAATGTGCTTCACAATGCTTGTGAGAGAGAGAGAGAGAGCGTGAAAGGCTAGGATAGAGCAAGGAAAAGGAGGAGGAGGCTGGGAATGGATGGGGGTAATCAAAAGTGTGGGGGCGAAAGCCAGGAAAATAACTCACTGGAAGTCATCAGAGGAATAGAGGAGCGAATCTCTCCCACCATTCAGCCTGGGACTGATGGGGCCATGGAGTTCAGCGTCAGTTCATCAAAACCTGCATGCTTTCATATCCACATGTGCGCCAATTCAAACCCCAGTTCCTTCCTCGTACCCTCTAAAGCCATACGCAAATCTATGCACACTACATCTATCACTCCCTATCTTTTCTCAAACGTGTACATGCACTCTTTCAGCATGAGCTTTTTTCTCTCACTCCTGCATTATTAATGCAAATCCATTACACTAGCATGGCACTGGGACTGAGGTGGGCCGGAAAGAGGTTCAGAGGCAGGGAAACAGCCTTGTTCCTGGATGAGGATTTGCAGCAGCACTCAACCAATCACAGTGCAAAGCAATCACTTCAACTTCCACAAGCAACACATGTGCGGAAAGATTCAACATATGTGCATCGGAAGCCGCCAAAATTGCCATTTGGATGTTGCTGCAAAAAGAGAATTGGTATTCTTTTTGTGTCTCAAGAGCTCTAGGCGATGTATTCCTGGTGGAACGGAGTACAAAATTTACTTTGAAACAAAACACAGTAGGAGGGAAAGAGAAAGGAGGGAACACCTCCCTCCACTCCCAAAAAAGAACGTCAGACTGTGAATATTTTGATGCTGCTATATTTGGAATGTCAAAAGTTAAAAAGGAGCAAAAGGAGAAATGGTGTAGATGAAACTCGGGTGAAAACTGATGTGGTTTTTTAAGTTCTCCCTCACTCTCTCTTTCACTCACATGACCAGTCTTTAGTAAAAAGTTGTGGAAGGGTGTATGGTCGTAAAAGGAGGTGGTGGTGCCTGGCACTGATGGACGAGCAAAATTTGTTCAGCTAATGTGGAAATAGAGCTGTAGAGATGCATTATTCAGAGGCTCATGATTATTTCACTGCGCAAAGCAGCCTTCAGGTACAATAGGCTTTGATTATGGCAAGACGCGAGGCATGAAAAGAACATGAATGCAAATACAGGCTTAGAGCTAATACAAAACACGATAGTTTTGCAACTTTTCTGACTCTAGTGACTTCCTGCGTTCCTTCCCCTATTCTTTATATGCATAATAAGAACATGTACAGGAGTGAATGACATTTCAATCCATTTAAATTCTAATGGAAATCGTTTCACATTGTGTCGAGTTTCATTTATCTCACCATTGTGTTTTTTGTGGCCATATACAATAAGCATGGTGATTGCTTTGAGACGACACTAAACACATGATCCACTAAAATATGATGCACAATGCAAATATGACATGCAAAAGGCTATACGTACAGTATATGAATATACAATAATAAAAATAAAATATAGATTACTTTCACATACTGTATAAAATGTGCAATCAATAAAATAAAATACAATTAAAAAACATTCTATATGTATGTTTAGATATATTTAATACATACTTTCATATGACAAAAATATGGTGCTGTTCATTCAAGTAACATCCATAAAATGTGCTGTTCATTCATGAATATGTCCATATAAATCAGTGAACATTAGAAGTTTATGGCAAATACTACATGAACAATTTGATTTTAATGAAGCACAGATTAATGTTCAATGCAAAAGCCTCATTTTGAGTCCCGCCTGAACGACAGTGAACGGCAACACTGGGAGTAATTCAAGCATTCAAAAAGTATCTGATAGATTATTACTGGGCTTTCAATCAATGAATGCGATTTTTCCCCACCTGGAGGCCTGACTTCTTTTTACAATGATCGGAAGAACTGTCAAATAGGCGGAACTCTGCAAACAAATGGCTAATAATTGAAACATTGATGGAAAGCAGAATGCTTGCTGGTACAGACAATTTGCGATCTGTCATAACATATTGGAGCTTTCATAAGTCTACAGCCTACAGCCTTTGGAAGCAACATTATAGTGAAAAAAATAATTATCCATCGACTTTCTGTGCACCAGCTGCCACTAAAAGGAAAAAAAATGAGTTAAAATTATGACATGGCTTTGCAAATCATGACAACACTTGTGTGTTTTTGCTGTAAATCTGTATACCTGAAACATCAAACAACACATGTTCCTCCCCCGATTTATATTAGCTTTAAGCACCAGTGGGACTCATCTATTTGTCTATAGTTTAAGTTTTACAGCATTCGATAAGCTGCACGCTCTCCTCTGTGAGATCTCATTGTAAGTCTTCATGTATTCATTAAAGTAAGTAAGCGGTCATGCATGGAACGCAATCCATCTAACACAAAACAATACAGCGTCTTAAGCGCATCGCCGAAGGAAGCCACAGATGCGGTGCATGTAATTGTGAGTAGATAAGCGTACAAAGAATGTCATATTGACAGGACGGAGTGTAATTTTCTGCCACAGAGGTGCAGGTCGATGATCTGAGAGAGACAGGGATAAATGACATGCCTGCATAGGCTTTTCCACACCAGTACCGATTGGTCGAGGTGGGCCACGCATGGACCCTCGGTACATACACACACCCACCTCCAATCAATGAGCAGAAGTGTCGATGCAAACAAATCTTTGAATATTGATTTAAGCCGGTGTTTGAAGAGCCATTAACGGATGATTCACCTTGCGTCATAACCAATGTTTTCATAGATCTGCCGAGAGCTCATGGATGGGTTCCATATGTCTCTGTTTAATGGCCATTGTGGAAAAAAAAAACGATGGCTCATTTTTATATCTTTAATTCAATGCAACCTGTCAATGTGCATTGCTCATTTTAATAGAAAAAGCCATGCCCTGCTGAAAACACCAGATTAACTATGTGCACTGCCACTGAGATGAGGTTGGGGACTAGATCAAAACCTTTATTGCTACATGACAGGCTCAGTTTTTCCAAAGTTTCCCAAAATCCAAAGTTTATCCAAAAATGTTTTTTTAGTATTTACTCACCTATTCTTTCAAACCTGCTATTATTTTACTTTGGAACAGATACAGTAAGTTTGTGATGCAACAACAGTTCACCAGGGGCTGTCAAGCTCCAAAAAAAAGACAAGAAAACGATTACATTTGAATCATATGTTGCAAGTTTCATGAACCTATAAAAGAGGTGTGAGAAACGCATCAAAATTTAAGTAATTATTCACCAAGAACCCAACGTTGGCCAGTAATGACCTTTCGTTTGGCCTGCCATATCACAAGAGAGGGAAAAAATATGGAAACACACACACACACACAAATGCATGTATTTGGGGCATATCTTAATTTATCTTTTTGTTTTAAGATTTATTTTATTACTTTTATTTTTGCAAACAATTGTAGAAAATATACTGTAAGTGAATTTGATTTTTAAAATGTTCATTTTAAAATAATATAATTGGATATAAAACAACATTTATTTTTGGCCCATGGCTCTCAATCAAGTTTGATTTTTGGTCCTTTTCAGTAAAACGTTTGGGCAATGAATTACAATGAAAAACAATATTAGACCCCACTGACTTTTTAACTCTAGGAACACACACAGACATTTTTTTAAATATATCCTTTGGTGTTTCACAGAAAAAAGAAAGTCATACAGATTTGGAATGATATGAGGGTGAGTAAATCGAATCTCGTTTTTTGAACCCAACGTTGGCCAGTAATGACCTTTCGTTTGGCCTGCCATATCACAAGAGAGGGAAAAAATATGGAAACACACACACACACACAAATGCATGTATTTGGGGCATATCTTAATTTATCTTTTTGTTTTAAGATTTATTTTATTACTTTTATTTTTGCAAACAATTGTAGAAAATATACTGTAAGTGAATTTGATTTTTAAAATGTTCATTTTAAAATAATATAATTGGATATAAAACAACATTTATTTTTGGCCCATGGCTCTCAATCAAGTTTGATTTTTGGTCCTTTTCAGTAAAACGTTTGGGCAATGAATTACAATGAAAAACAATATTAGACCCCACTGACTTTTTAACTCTAGGAACACACACAGACATTTTTTTAAATATATCCTTTGGTGTTTCACAGAAAAAAGAAAGTCATACAGGTTTGGAATGATGTGAGGGTGAATACATGACGAATCGTGCGTTTTTTGGGTGGACTATCACTTTAAATGTTGGTCTGTTCCTCACACAAACCTCATGACTTGAAATACAAGGCACAAATCATATGAACTGCTTCCATGTATGGTGCTTTTTGGTGTTTTTAAGCTTTACAGAACTCACTATGGATGGAAAAAATCTTTTTTTTCCAAAAACATCTAATAACAGAATACAGGTTTGGAACAACATGAATGAATAAATGATGCATTCTTTTATTGACCTATTCTTGTAAACACAATATTCTAATATCCATTAGAATGAAAACCTCTAATCCATGCTATTAGAGAGGGAGAGACAAAGAGAAACAAAGTTAGAAAGTGATGAAAAAAAGACAAATAGAACAGAATAACCCCCCATCAAGTATTTCCCTCCTCTCACTTGGCATCACTCCCTCCCTCTCCATCATTCTTTCCCTCTCAACGAAAAGAGGGGAGAAAAAAGCTAAAGAGGCAGGTGTGAGGAAGATTGCAAAATCAATAGGGCTAAATGGAGTTGCAGCGGAAGCCACTGAGTGTCCTCTCAGAGTGCTGATGAGACTGCAAAGAGCAGCATTTGGATGAGATGCCCAACAGCCAACACCCTGTCTTTTTTCCCTCTCACTCCAACCTAAAGTGTGTCTGCCGTGCTATCACCACAAAGCTATTTTACCAGATCAATGTTGGGTGCTTAATAGAACACAACGCTCACACTGCCGCAGGCCGCTAGGCTGGGGTGGAGACGGCAGCCTCAATCAAATCTTCCATAGGTGCCTTAGATCAGCACACCGCCATAGTGACAGAAATACCACAGCACCAGCGGCCCCTCCCTTACTTTCTTACAGACTTGTCAACAGGGCCTGATTGACACAAACATATTCACGTCCTTCTACTCAGTTTACAAGCACTTTAAGTAATCTGACTTTTTCACATTACAGTATTAGCAATCTGTGCATCTATGGGTCATACAACAGTAAAACTTGAACGTGAACATAATTTCAGCCTATAACAGCACAGCACTTGTGTACTATTCACTTGCCATCTGATGTAAATCACATAAAAAGGCTACATCTAGTCAAAATTGCAAGCAGCAACCCCCTGTTTCTGCTTGTAATGAGCACTGGTGACTGTGAGGATGGGCTAATCACTGAACTTGCTCAATTTTGTGACATTTTTGGGCATTGAATTTTGGAAAATAAGGATCTGGGTTGAAGAACTAGTGAATGGATTTGCCAAAATTTGGTTAGTGGCATTAGAAGCACTCTGTGGAGAGTAAACTAACTATCTATGAGAAAATCTGAATATTTCACTTTGCTTTCTGAGTAGTATTTCAATGAAATAATTAGTATGTATTACTTTTTGACAGATGGAAAATTCTATTTTTGGCTGTTCTATGCCATGTCAGCATCTAAGGCTATTTTCATAGCCAGAACAGGATAAAATCAGTTACAAATAATTAAACTACACTGTTAAGACTTTGCTGTAATTTTACAGTTACTTACCGCAAAAAAGCCCAGTAAACTACCATATATGTGTTTTACGGTTAACTACTGTAATATGCACTGCATTATGGGTATTTTTATGCCATTTACAGTAATTTACTGTATATGTGAATTTGCGGTACTTTACTGTTTGCTCAAAAGCAGTAGCGCTACTGTAAATTGTTCTGCTGATGAAAAACATGAAACTGCATTCTCAATTTAATGTCTGTGTAAGCACAAGTGTGTTGAAATAAATGTTTTTTAAAAATGATTAAAAAATAAAATATATAAACTTTGCTTACACCCCACAAAATTTAAATTGTATTCACACGCAAAGCCCGCGCAACAACCTGGCAGAGGTTATATAAATTGAGGCTTGTGTAGGGTGCTCATAACGGACTTCCCCTCTGAGTGAATCGCCAGACGTCAGCTGCAAGTTTTCCTGTGGTAAGTACTTCTCACTTACTTTTAAAACGTAAACCATTATCAATATCAATGAAATAAAAAAATATGAAGAAAGTAAATGTAAAATCTAATTATAGGCTATTGCTAGGACAGTCTGAGGGAAAAGTTAGTTTTCCTCAAAAACTGCCGCTTTCATGAAACTCATTCAATTGTCCTGCAACTGACTAGTATAGTGACTATACTGACCTTACTAGTATAGATGTGTAGTATTTACACGAACAATTATTTTTTGACTTTTTTTACTGCTAGTTATGGTATATTTTACTCCTCAGTTAAATGAATGCCGTTAAATGTGTGTGATGTCATTTGAAATAGCACGAGCGCTCTCTCTCTCTCTCTCTCTCGCGTGCACGTTTATCGCACGTGCGAGATGGTAGGCCTATATTTTCCGCACGCTCTCCTCCTAAATGAAACAATTTACGCCAGTGCGATATACCCGAGACTAAAAAAATATATTCCATAAAATATAGATCTCATTAATCATCAATAAAGAATGCATTGTTTTTAGTGCTCTTGTTTGTTTATAGAAGCAAGGTCCTCATCAAAGACTCAGTGTTTCTCATGGGGGGTGGGGAAGGGGGGTTTAAAGGTGCTGTATGTAAGTTGTTGACTCTACTAAATCATAAAATTACCATAATATGTTTGCAGATATTTAAGAAACATGCTAAGTTAACATACTTGTTTATCTGAAAAACAATGCTACAGTCAGTTATTCTTTTTTGAATATCCTTAGAATTGTATTTCGGCACTCCGGGTTGCCAGTTGGCGGAAAACACAGCGTATTTCATTTCATTCATCGTCAAGTGCACTCGTTACTGTTGGTGTCGTCAATCTGGCAACATGCGTGTGCGTCAAGTCTGAGGAGGAGGGGCCGGGTGAAAAAACCCTCTCCAATACTTTGAATTTTGACTGCAATACCTAGTTCAACCACTCGGTGTCAATCCTACATACAGCACCTCTAACTTTCATATTAATTATTTATTTTTACATGTTCTTGTATATATTCTCTTCTCTCTTTTTTCAGTGTTGATTGTAATCTGATTTTGTAAGTGATCAATCTAGCAGTCATTCTAGATCTATGATTTATCATGTTCATAACATATAGTGATTAGTCAATAATCACTGACGAAAAATAATGATTCTTTTTTCTCTCTCTTTTATTTGTTTCAACAGGAGCTAACTACACCTCAAAGGCTATTTTAGGAGCCACAGCATTGATCATCTTTGGCTTTGTAAGTATGTTTTAACTATCAGACGTAGTATGTGACATTGGATTAACTGCAGCTATGACAGAAATGTTTTAATATAATAATAATTAAAGAGATGTTTTGATATATTTATATATATATATTATCAAGTATCCCACCCTGAGATATTGCAATATCGCTCTTATGTGTATCCCTCTTTTTCCTCCTTTTTTC
The DNA here is from genome assembly GCA_018155175.1 of Sinocyclocheilus anophthalmus. NCBI lineage: Eukaryota > Metazoa > Chordata > Actinopteri > Cypriniformes > Cyprinidae > Sinocyclocheilus > Sinocyclocheilus anophthalmus. The sequence continues at coordinate 11,328 of JADLZN010012214.1, forward strand.
TTTTGTCCCAGCAGGAGCCACTACACCCAGAGACTATTAAGCGTACACCTCAGAGTACGGCACCTTTGCTTGTAAGTTTTTATGTTGGGCTGGGGATTGATAGAGATTACATAATTCCATTTGATTCACAAGCTCTTAATTCATTTCTGATCTTGATTCAATTCAGTTTGATTCACAATTTTTCTTATTCTCTTATTCTGATTCCAGTTTTCATATGATTTAATTGGATTAAAATATTTCTGAGAATTTGATGACGGCCATTTATGTACCTTGATTTAGTATTAATTTTGGTTATAGTCCTGTATTCTTCAAGAGTACTTCTAGATCGACTCAAAAGCCTGTTTTGCTCTAATATTTTCAAACAATACAAATGTTACAGTAGCTGATACACACTGATATTCCTTGGATCAATAGCTGTCACAACTAAAAAGATACTTTAAAACACTTCCAAAAAAAAAAAGTTCAAACTTTAAGTTTAAAGAACCATAAAGTTACTCTTTAATGTGATTGTACATTCAGGCAATTAGTGGAGTTCCCTGACAAGGATGTGCAAAAAAGCAATACTGTTTAAACAGTACTATACTGGGAATAACTGCTGTTGCACAAGTTGTTACCTTGTCTGTCCATGAACACATTTAGATGAGACAAACTCATGACCATTTCTCACACATTTCTCCTCTGTTTTGTTTCAGATCAGCTGTCAGTGGTTAAGGAGGCCATACAGCCAAGACCAACTAGGATGCTTGTTGCCATATTTCTTTTTGTTGCAATATTGTCATGATCTCTGCTTTGATTTCTTGTTATGAATTCAGTTCTTTAGTTTTTTTTTATGTTCCAGAATAAAGCACAATACATAAGTAATGGATGTATTTAATAGTGACAGTGAATAAAACATATACTGTTGTACATGGAATCAGATCACTTATTTGGAATTTATTAAATTCAATGGGATTCATGTAAATATTCAAAGGTCTTATAAAATAAATACTGTAATATTATACTGTAAAACTAAGTTACAGTAAGGATATAAGGATATAGTACTGTAAAATTAAGTTGCGGTAAGGCCATCATACTGTAAAATTAAATTGCGGTAAGGGCATTATACTGTAAAATGAAATTGCGGTAAGGCCATCATACTGTAAAATGAAATTGCGGTAAGGGCATTATACTGTAAAATGAATTTGCGATAAGCTACTGTTAAGGGGTAGTTACAGTAACTTACTGGCAATAGTGCTGCCAGTAAGTTACCACAAAAATACAATAAAAAGTCTAACGGTGTACATAATGAACATTAAAAAGAAGGCAAGGGATAAAAAGTTGGGATAAGTGATTTACACAACCATTCAAAAGTGTGGGGTTGAGAAGATTTAAATTCTTTTTTAAGTCTCTTATGTTCACCAAGACTGCTTTTATATTTAATCAAAATATAGTAAAATAGTAATATAATGAAACATTATTACAATTTAAAATAGCTTTTTTCTATTTTAATATATTTTAAAATGTCATTAATTCCTTTGATGGCAAAGCTTACCTTCTTTGAAAAAGAAATATTCTGTACATATGCATCCTTGCAGAATACCATAATTTTTCTTTCTTTCAAAAATAATAATCATTTAATTTACTTGGAATAAAAATTCTGTAAGTTTTCCTATTGACATTTTACATCCTTAAGAAAACGTTCTAAATAAAATCTCTGTCTGATGACATTAAAAGCAGTGCAGTACAATGAAATTCAAAGATTTTATATTAACTTACCCCTAAATGTCACAAAACAACAACATCACACTGGTCGCTTTTTTTGTTTTTTTCCTATCTAAATAGGCTGCGCTTGGCCCAAACAAGCTGAAAAGTGGATAAGACATTATGCAGAAGAGTCAAAACTTTGTTTGTTGGGATTAAAGATAAAAGCCAAACTAATTATGGCATCATTTACAACAGGATAATCTGTTGTTTAGGTATCAGTGGCAAGTAGTCAAAGGGAGGGCAGGTGGAAAAGAAAGAAAAACAGATGTGTCTTATGTCGGGAAGAGAGCTGTGCTGTGCTCTGAGATCAAGGCAAGCATATTCTGTTTACTGCCTCCAAACTGGAGAGACACCATTATCAAACCATGCTGGAGAAGAGGTACATGGCAGGGAAAACAGGAAGAGAGAAAATGCACTGAAGTGTAAACAAGCACATTCACACCTTCTCTCACACTCTCTTCATTTTCGCACGCTTTCATTTGCAAGCAGATATCAGATGCAAAGAAATACTCTTCCCAACAAAAATCAACAAAGTGGTCACGAAAGATAAATGTACAAAAAAGACACAGAGAATATCACAGCATATCGGTAAAACACAAACCAGCAGCTTCAGCTGCAGTTTCAAGTGGTGGATGTTGACAGGATTGTAGGTAAAAGCGTGGCTCCTTCAGCTGACATTGTTTTATGGCAGCCTTTCTACTGACCTAATATTGTTTACTTGTGTTCCTCATCACCTGGCTGAGTTCTGCCTGACCACAGAAAAGGAGCTGAAGCTTTGAAAGGAGCTCATTTTCCCTCTGACCTGTAACAAACTAAGTATAGCCGTCAAGAACACTGAGGCAGAACCAGTTGTCAAACTGAGCTTCTTGTTTATTGTCACAATAATTGCAGTCAACATGGACTCTACGCCTCCCTGGAATAATTATATGCTTGTTAAAAACACACAAATTATGACATATATAAACTTAAAATACATAAAAAATAGGAATGCACATGAGTTTGTTATACTACGCTTTTGTAAATACAGTAAAACAGGAAATAATATTGTGAAATAGATTATAATCAAAAATATACAAGTATCTCACCTAATTATTTGATCATGCAGTCCATTTTTGTTTTTACGATGGGGCAATAGCTGCACAGTAGCTTACACACAGCACACGCCTGATTTTGTGAGCTGTATGTGTGGCGGCCTTATGTGTGTGCGCTTTGAGTGTGCATGAGCGCGCCGTCTCTAGGAGAGTGCAAGTGCTTAATGGTTTAAACACTGGCAAGACTTAAAAAGAAAAGCAAATTATAAGCTTTAGTGACGATGCGACACTGCCTCGATTGTGCAAGTGACAATTCCTGTGTCAACTGGGCAGCCCGCTTATAGTGCAGGTGCATGTGGTGATTTGAAGCATTCTGCACACTTTTGAGAAGGAAAGAGTAAGACAGCGTGCGGGGATTCACTCACCTTGTTTGTGAAATTATGTCTCACACAAGGTTTTCAAATTACTTTAAAAGTTATTTAATAATAAACAAATATGAAGTTGATTACCTCACCTTCAGAATTATAATTATTTCACCGGCACCGGACAGAGACTGAAACGTGACGCTGTATGTCATGCCAAACCTCTCACGGCAGGCATGTTGTCAGTCTGAGATCGGTCAATGAGTTCGGCCTTCATAGAGACCACTGATCAAACTACCCAAAGCGATCCATCGGAGCACCTCTACTACAATTTAATATAACTGTCTATTTAACTGTATTTTAAAATGTAATTTATTCCTGTGATTACAAAGCTGATTTTTCAGCAGTCATTACTTCAATCTTCAGTGTCACATGGGGGGAAATCCTTCAAATCCTAATATGATGATTTGCTGCTCAATAAACATTTTTTTATTATCAATGTTAAAAACAGTTGAAATGCTTAATATTTTTGTGGAAACAGGATACGTTTTTGTCAGGATTCTTGATGAGAGAAGTTGAAAACAGACCTTATTTGTAACATTATAAACATCTTATCACTTTTGAGAATTTAATGTTGAATTAAAAGTACTAAATTTCTTTAAAAAATAAAAATAAACGAATAAATAAATAACAACGTCAGAACCAAAACTTAAAACTGTATGTATATAGGTTTCTTAAGATTTATATTAAAAAAAATATATATATATATCTATACATATATTTAATATTTTTAAAGTTAATTGATCTTACCTAGTAAAACAATATCATATTTGTATGCCCTGTTTTGTTGTCGTTTTGTAGCCAAACCATTATTCTGGCCAAGAACCACCAATCTGGACAGGAAGAAACTGTGACTGACTTACATGTAAATAGACCAACCCAGAGATTACCATGGTTGCCAAGTAGCTGTTCTGTTGGTTGCTAGTAGCAAGTAACAGCTAAAGTGTATCATGAGGCAAAACACATCACATCACAGAATATTTGGATAACGTTGAACTTTAGTATCGCTAAGAGTCTCTGTTGTTCATGTTGCCTCCAATGGCAGCTAAAAGTCAATGACTTCCAATTGCTTTGTCACTGCAAATCGCCCTTTACAGGGTCAATTTTCCTGGAGTGACCTGAGGTTAAGTGCCTCGCTCAAGGGCACAACAGCCAAAGCTCATGTCTCGTCCTATGAGGGACTCAAATGTATGAGATTTCGGATACCAGCCCAAATCTTTCACCACTACGCTAGACAACTGCCACAGTGAGAAAACAAATGTAATATTACTCACGCAGCCAAATTTCTCACATCTTAGTTTGGCTAATCAAAACATCTGCAAAAAAAATTGTGGCGCACATAAGCTTCTGGACTATGATCAAAACCTGAACTCCAGAGTCCTACTTACAGTAATTGATCTGGACTATTGATCAAAGTCCTCTCAGCCAACGACCTGTTCTGTGCATTTGGAAAGGACAAAAATGTCTTTCATCGACATATATACGGGGTGTTTATTCAATAGATACACATACATTAACAGCAGCTCAGAAAGATCAGAGATGCTGCACTTGTGCTAGTGCACATCTGGATGTGAGAATGTGTATGTGCTTGTAATTTGCTGTTAAGGACTGGTGTGGGCAAAGGACTATCATTATGTTCCCTGCAAGAGGTCATTACTGTGGAGACCTTTTCATACTGATTACACGTGTCTCACCTGGGCTCTCTGTTCCCCTTGGCAAGCGTTGAGAGGCACGGTGACACAAATATAAAGTCCATTTAGTGCTCTCAATCAAAAGATTAGTCTGCACTCAACATTCGCCAAGGGAAATGCTGAAAATTTGAGAAAATTAAGGTGTTTCCAAACACAAACAAGCCGGATTATGAGCCAAATAAGCACTGGGAGAGAAAACATGCATGCCCGGCATTTTTTGTCAGCTTTCCAATTTGTCCTTCTGATAATAATCATTTTACCAGTGACAGATCACTCGACACAATGGAAAAATCAGTCACACAGATAATGAATAATTCAAAAGTAGGTAATTGAAAATTATACAGAGCAAACTTCACTTCACATGTGATTACTATAAATGGAGCCCAATCCGTGTGGCATTTTCCCCGTCCTGTTTATCAGAGGGCTGGTTGTGATGCTGATGTGCATGTGTGATGGGTGCCCTGGGGGCTCCTCACCTGTTCCAGTCTCCAGTGGAACTCTGCTGGCCTGAAGGAGTCCAGCTGAATAAAGTCTCGCCTCAGAAGAAACACCAGACGGCAGTTATGGACATACAAAGAGTAATGATGCCTGTTCATCTCTGCAAAAAGAAAACACAGAAAAGCCTTAATGTAAACGCGTCAAAAAATACTGCAAGACAGGGCAAATAAGTGATATGTTTTTTTTTTTTTAGAACTGTAAAAGAACTTTTCTACAAATCACTCACAATGGTTGGCAAAGCAAGAACGTCATGTTGATTAAAGATTTACTGTACATTTATAGATTTCCATGCCTTGCTCTGAGAGTTTGTCTGAACTGCATAGTCATGTTAGAAAAACTCCAGACTGTTATACAAGTCTGAGTCATAAAAATTTACACTACAAACAAGGAGGTAAGACTTGACACAGAGAGAAATGAACGGATACCGTGGTTCTGCAGAAACTTTAAAGGAAATCATTCCAGTCAGGGATGGACTGACTGACAGCTTAAAATGTGCACTTTTTACTCATTGAAAGAATGAATGAATTGACAAATCATATGCAAGTCTAACATCCTTATAAAAATATCAAGTAAATTCTGTTATTTTGAACTTTCTGTTCATCAGATAATCCTAAAAAAGTATCATGGTTTCAACTGTTCAGCACAACATTGATAATAATAAGAAATTATTTTCTTTTAGTGTAAGTAATGGCAGCTGAAAACTAATTATATATTATATTATGTAACATGTATATTATGTTTCTATTTTTTGGGGTTACCACTGCCATCATCTAATGCTTACTTTATGTTGATATTTAAAAGCACTAATAACTTAATAACACTGTTTAAAGTTAACCTTTTCAAATCAAAATCATATCTGTTTTCATATGTACAGTACATTATAATGTTGCACTACCTAATTCACTTTTCCCTACCAGTCAAGCATTTTTGTTTTATTTATTCATTTAAATATCTATCTGCTTAATGGTATCAGGAACATGCATCTTTTGTCAGGCGGCTTGTATTACCTGTTTTTTTACTTTTCACTTCATTAAAACTAAATGTTCATCTTGTAACATGGCTAGGTCCTAACAGGAGCGCATGAGAGAGCTGCCATCATCTGAGCACTCATGTTTAAGTGGTTCTTTCTGTGTTAACTGACACGGTTTCACTTCGTCACCTCACTCCTCAGTAAGCGCTGTACTGCTTGTCACGCTTTCTCAGAATCTCTCCGAAATAATCAGACATCACGGTGTCTGCCAAAGCTGTCCTCCTTTCCACATGTGTGCCCCTCATCCACCTCAACTCAACGCTCCTCTGCGCCCCGGTCCCATGTCTCTCGTGCGAGCTTGCGTTTAGTGCACGTACTGAATGTGGATGTAAGTCTCACCCCACTCAACATGCGTCCCTGGTGAGATCACTGAACTCTGAAAGAGCCACTGCCAAGCGAAAATCACCTACCCAAAAAAAAAAAAAAAAAAAAAAAAAAAAACCACCCATCATATCACAATCGGTCCGAGAAACTTGCCGGCTGACAGTCACGCTGCATTTCTTCCTGACAAAAGTTTCCCTTTAACCTCCAGGGAATTGTGTTCTGAACCACTCTTTAATCCAGATCTAATCCATAGTCTTAATCTCTCTCCCTAATGCTGCTGGGCATCGTCTGGTACTGATAAAACTTCTCTTTAATTCTACCAAACTGTGTTTTGATCAACAGGTGAGGAAACTGTAGACGTATTCTAAAATATCTTAGCACTATTTGCAAAAAACAAAAACGAAGCATATACTGTATATAGAGAGAGACCCTGCCCCTCTTAAAGGTTTAACACATGCCTACTGAGTCACCATAGCTCACCAGTTTTATCAGAATTACACAGCAATGTCTCCTTCTCGGCTCTCAGTCCAGGACTTGGCCCGTGCTTCATCCATGTTGCTATGGTAAACTGATCTGTCAGGTTCTGTGGCACGACCCACTCTGGGATATTGGCTGCCTGTCGTCCATCAAATCTGAAGATGAGGTCGCTGTCTCGGCCATTGTCTGTCAGCAAGGAAGCCGTCCAATTGGTGGAAGCGCTAGGCGCCGGGAGAAGGTCTGTGCTGCCCGAGGCTGCTCCTGCCGAGATAAAAGCACAGAGGTTAGTTCAGGTTACTGCAAGAGGCAGCGATGAAAAATTACAAGCTGTCTGTCATAAAGAGTTAAAATCATGTTAGTTTCCCTGGCATTCAAATATACTGTGCATACAGCACACTTCAAATCAAATTAGAGATGAAAAGCAAGTAACATTTGGTTCCGAGACCCACATTCAAACCTGACTGAAATGTCTTTGCTGAAAGCAAACGTCTCATTATAAAACTCATTGCTGTTGGATGTGGCCTAGCAACACTCTGGCACGGTAAGCTAGGGTGATCGTGCAATTTAAAAGAGTTTAAGTATGGCTTCCTCATCAGTTAGGAAGCATATATTATGAATATGTGAACTATTCCTTTAAAAAGGAAATATAAGAAACTTTGAGATATAACTAATTGTGTTCACACTCGCTTTGAGGACAAGTCTAGCATGGATGCCCTAAATATGCAAGAGCAGTGCCACCTATCAATCTTTGATTAGCTTCCTGTCGTCCTCCCTCCCTCCCACGCTCCCATGCCTCTCTATGCATGTTTTATTTGGGAGTACTGGAGGATATTGAATCTTTTTTCCTCACTCAGGGGTGACAGGAACGAGCCAGCACGAGGGAACGAAGGAGGCGATGAGCCGCGGCGATGGCCGAGCAACGTAGTTCTCATTCCCCCACAGCCCACTCACTCACTTCGCAACATGGCGCTCAAGAAGAGACAGAAAGGCGAGAGAGAATAGGCAGTGGCACTGTGCTTTTAAGTCTATAGCAATATATTATATTCTGCCAATCGATTAGTGTATCAACTAAAAAGTTCACTCATCCAGACCTCAAGTGAGTGTCTGTGAGCGCCTTCATTTCCAAATACCGTAAAGTTACATGTCAAGGGATTACATTACCAAGTAATTCTCATCTAGCGCTACATTCGCCTTTCAGTGGTGGTGCTCTTTGTCATCAATATCCCTTCCAGACTAAACTGTCAGCATTTCACTGTTGCCCTTTGTTCACTGGGACTTGCGATTTTCCATAAAACGTACACTTTATCTATTTTTTCGGGTGGCTTTTGACAAAATATTTGGTTAGCAACCTTTGTTCTCGCTTTCAGAAACACTTCAAATTTCACTAACAATAAACTCCTTATATTCGTTAACTGTCTAAAGTGTTGGGGAAGAAGTGACTTGCACACACCCAGCTAGGAGATTATTACTGAAGAGAGCCAAGACGGTAAAAAGAATCATACACACTTCATGCTTACAACACAACTCAGTCAGTGCTTTAATCACTCCCACATCATGTGCGCAGAGTGGGGCTCTGAACTTCATAATTCATCATTTTCAAAGAGTCCTTTCATCAATTTATGACTGATTTATTGAGATACATGCATTTTTTATGACCCATTTAAATGTGTTGTATCATGCAATTTTTGATAATCTTGAGATTATGGTTAGGGTGAATGGAGGGGTGAACTGAGTTTAAAATCGCTTTCCATACTCATAATCCGTGATTATTTTCTGATAAATGGAAAATAGAGTCCCTGATAAATGGTGGATATTAAAATTCTAAACAATTTTGTCAAAATATATTTAAAATAAACATTAAAGGGGTCATATGATCTTGCTAAAAATAACATTTTTTTTTATTTGGTGTAATGAAATGTGTTTAAGGTTAAAAAAAACACATTTTCACATACTGTACATTATTGTTTCTCCTCTATGCCCCGCCTTTTTGTAACGCGTCGATTTTTACAAAGCTCATGGTCTGAAAAGCGAGGTGTGCTCTGATTGGCAGCTATCCAGTCCGTTGTGATTGGCAGAATACCTCAAGCACGTGATGGAAATGTTACGCCCCTTACCAAACTGTCAGGCCGTGTCCCGGAGCGACGAGACAAAAACAATTAAAACCCATTATAAACTAGGCATTTGTTGCATCCAGTGGGGATATAATTACTGATTATAATGACTTAAGCTGTATTTTTACGCGTTGCGTTGCATCATGCTGCGTAAACATAAAAACCTGTCTGCATTTGTGATCTGAGAAATGACAAACTACAAACGCTACTCTACACTGCTCAAACTCGTGCATTTGGATCGGCGAGTGGCAGAATTCTTTTCTTGGGTTAAATTAAAAAAAACGTAAATGTTACTTCCATTCTGTGAGTCCAGAACAGGCCGGCATTGTAGTCACTCGACCAGGACCTCAGGAAACGTCCTCCATACAAATGTCTGCCACATCGGATATTTGGGTTAACTGTTCGGGAACAGCGTTGTAAATACAACCTTTAACCACTGATTTCTAGTCGTGTCCCTTTTTTGGAAGGCCAAACAAAGTAATTTAGCTTTCACAAGCGTCACACACGCAGCTGAGTGAGCGGAGGCTGAGGCCTAGACAGTGAGGTGAGGCCGGCTTGAGGCGAGCGATGCGGCATTGGGCATTGCTGGTTAACCATATCGCTGAATCCGACCCCGGGCTGGACCCCGGTGCCCGACCACGTGAAAGGCCGAATCCGGCGATTCGCAGCTCAAAGATGATGGTATTCTCTCTCAGCGCCAGCACAGATCGCTCCTGCATTACGAAGCTGATATCGTCCTCGATTTTGGAAAGAGCCAAACAAGTAGTTATCGCTTATCCACAACGACACGAGCACAGCTCCCTATCACGACATAGCGGCGGCGGCACAACCATACTACTAGCGAGAATAAAAGTACGCACGTATTTCTTTTATCGTGAAATTTGGGCGGCGTTATGCCAATATTCCCACATCGTGACGTAGATATGTGGGGGCGTGTTTCTAGAACACTAGCGTTTAGGGTCGGTGCCTGTGTTTGAACTCTGAACTTTTAAAAGATTCTCTTTGTATTTTTACAGATCTTTTTTTATGCACTAAGAGCTTGTAACACTCCAAAGAGAAATGAAAAATTGAATGATCATATGAACCCCTTTAAAACTAAATCAATTGTTTGCAAAAGATCTAGTAGCTACAGGGCCTTTGGGCATCACAACTATTTAACATTACTTAGTAATATGTAATGTCAAATGGACATTCGTTATGTGATTTTCTAAAATGTCATTTAACATTATGCTATTACATTGTTAATGCTTTTAAATACTTAAAAGTGACTCTAATGCTCACTTTAAATGTTAAAATGTGTGTTAGATGATGGCAAAAGTAATCTAAATAAAAAATAGGGGAAATGTGCATGCACAATTAAGTATCCATTATCCACTGTTGCATGCCCAATTTTGAATCGTAAATTACACATTCTATTATATTGTGCATCCATATTGCCTAGCAAATTGTTTTGCGTATTCCTGTAGTATGTGAACATTTGTGAATTAAACTCATTAAGTTCTGGATTGACTGATAAAAGATTTTTGCTGAAGTTGTCTTTACCGCAGAGCTTTTGCAGAGACTTCTCAGAATAGGTCTCTCTGTCACAGCCCTTCCCAATATGGCTGGTCTGTAGTTCCACCATGGCTCGCACTGAAGATAAAGGGCCATCACAGGTCTCCAGGTGCATCTTGGAAAATAGCTGCTTGCTGCCTGTTCCAGGTTCATAATCCACACGCTTGTTCCAACCTGGGAGAAAAACACACGTTAGAAACCGGAGTCATAGAGTTACAGATCTAAAATCTGTAATCTATAAATATACATGTACATATAAAAAATTATAGAAATAAATATAAATATAAATATAAATATGTAAATGCTAATAAATAGCTTTCACCAGGTACTACAGATCTCCTCGATTCAAACAGCTCACAATTAGGCTAATTAATCACATAATATGGTTTATTTATGTATTTGTAACTATATTATTTGGTTAATTGTTTATTGCTTAATAATAATAATGATAATACTAATTACTATTGTTATTATTATCACAAAAAATATTTAAAATACTCTGTATTTATTGAACTTGTTCTCCGTTATAATACTTCTGTTCCCACCTTTATTATTAATTACACAACTTCTTTCCATCATCGCTTTGACACACAGTCTATTTGCCTTCATATCAGAGTTCTGCTGTCGCTACAGCATCTGTTGTCGCCACATAGCAGATTTACATCTGAGCTGTATCCTTTTTATCTTTTAGTACAAACGTGAAGAGGTATCTTCACCAATCATGCTGAACGCTATGGTTAAAAGCAAACAGCAAGGTCAAAGGAAAAAAGACACATGTTATCCTATTGGTCAAGGCTGGCACATCACTATGTGCTTTAGTATGTGTTCATGCATGTTACATTATACATTACTTGTGTGCTTTATAAAACATGAAGCTTAGAGTAAGAATAACCCTAAAGATAAAACATCTCACTCTTCCTTGCTGGCCTTTATGGACTCTTTCTGTATAATTCAGAGAACCGAGTTCTTTGTATTCACCTCAGCTGAAAGATACTCCCTCAGCCCGTTTCCCTAACTGAATATCTTATTACATTATTCATTGGCACTACTGTGGATAAAATGGGGCGACAGTACAGTACCACAGGCCTCCATCTCTACCTCTTTTTGAGGGAAAGGTCTTAAAAAAAGTTCCTCATTAATACCTAAGTTAGCCATTCTGCCCCAGATAAACTGAGCAGATCAGCTTCATAACTCACCTCAAAACACAATATATGAAGCAAAAAAAAAAAAAAAACACAAAAAACAGTCAAAGGCCAGTCTGAGATGATTTGAGCTTTGTGACATGGTGCATTATCCTGCTGGAAGTAGCCATCAGAAGATGGGTACACTGTAGTCATAAAGGGATGGACATGGTCAGCAACAATACTCAGGTAGGCTGTGGCGTTTAAACGATGCTCAATTGGTACTAAGGGGCCCAAAGTGTGCCATGAAAATATCCTCTACACCATTACACCACCAGCAGCCTGAACCGTTGAGACATGGCAGGATGGATCCATGCTTTCATGTTCTTTACGCCAAATTCTGACCCTACCATCTGAATGTCGCAGCAGAAATCGAGACTCATCAGACCAGGCAACGTTTTTCCAATATTCTATTGTCCAATTTTGGTAAAACAGCAGTGGGTCTTCTTTTAATCCGGCATCACAAGGGAAGCATGTACAACAGGACTACGGAATAAAGTGCTTTCGGAAGCATGGCATCAAAACAATGTTGTGTGTGCGCTGCGTAATGACTCATCTACTCCCTGGAGAGTGAATAATTCCCTCGATTATCCAAACACACCAAAGCCAGAGGCCAGACTCATTCTGTTCAATAGAAAGACCATTTCAAGACCTCGGGGTGACGATTAACATTAACTGCGGCATTAAACATTCATTGCTTATTCGTAAATGCCACAGACGCCAAAAAGTCGCGCCAGAGCTGCGCGGGGACTGCAGAAGTAAAAAGAACAGACTGGGATACAAAAGGACAAAATTAAGCTATAAAAACAATTTATCAAACGAAAAGAATTGTTTGCATGGCAAATAAAAGCATTGATTTAATACATTTATGGCAAGAAATTATAAGGATTTATGCTGATAATGGCAAAAATAATTTTAAAATAATCTTATACATTTTTGGAAGGGTATTGCATGTCATTTTATTCACAGTAAAATAGACTAAACCTAATGAATATGAAATGACAAAATATTGACCAAACTTAAAAGTCAACATAAAATAAGAATTGACCCCATTTACTTTCTTAATGCACACACACAAAAACTAAAAAAAACAAAAAAACGGAAAAGAATGAAGAAATAATAATAATAACGTTTATTTTCACAATGTACATCACGTTTAATCTTAACAAATTGCATTTTCTCTGTAACTTAAACTGTGCACGCTGGATAACGTTAACATATAGCCAAATAGGTATTTAGGCATTATCATCACATTTAGTCTGGCTCTATACTAATATGCAACGCCCAAGTTCATATTATTCCGAATAGATAAAATCAAGTCCAGCCATACATTTTTTCCCTCAGTAAATATCACAGGTAGTGTACACAGATGGCAGTGAAGTTTTCTGTGGGTTATCGCACTCAATGGAGGATCATGGTCAACTCCTCAATATGGGATGGGGTTACTCAAGCATAGATGGGCCGGCTGGACAGAGGATGGAGGTGGGAGGATCAGTGTTGAAGAATAAGGAGTATTGACCAAGAAGAGACAATAGAGGAGGCTGCCAATAGTACACGCTAATGCAAGCTCGGAGGGGGACGGAAGCGTCCTCTGCCTGTCACCTCTGTGGTTGTCCTGTCATTGATCGTCACCCTCCAGTCCTCACGTCCACCTCACTTCATTATGAATCATCACTGCAACACAGGTCCATGCATCCTCTCAGCCATGACTGCTTGCTTATTTCTCTGGGCGTGGGAGGCCTGCCAGCAATCTCTCTGTCAATACACATTCTGTAAGGCCTATCATGCTTTTAGGGTGATACCTGCGCATCAGAATACAGCAGAGTTTAACCCGGGAGCAAACTAGAGGCTTGAGGGATGATGAGGTGAGGAAAAATAATGGGCATATAATATTACAGTGGGTACGGAAAGTATCAGACCCCTAAATTTGTTCAGTCTCTTTTGTTCTATTGTTGCATAGAGCCATTTGCTTTTAGAATTCATTTAAGTTAAGCTTTTTTTCCTCATTAATGTTACCCAACAGCGAGCACATATTGACAGAATAAACACAGAATTGTTGACATTTTTGCAGATTTATTTAAAAAAAAAAAACTGAAATATCACATGGTCCTAGTATTCAGACCCTTTGCTGTGACACTCATTTAACTCAGGTGCTGTCCATTTCTTCTGATCATTTTTTTCCTTGAGAGTGGTTTTTATACACACCTTCATTTGAGTCCAGCTGTGTTTGATTATACGGATTGGACTTGATTAGGAAAGCCACACACCTGTCTATATAAGATTTTACAGCTCACAGTGCATGTCAGAGCAATTGAGAATCATGAGGTCAAAGGAACTGACTGAAGAGTTCAGAGACAGAATTGTGGCACGGCACAGATCTGGCCAAGGTTACAAAAAAAATTTTGCTGCACTTAAGGTTCGTAAGAGCACAGTGGCCTCCATAATCCATAAATCGAAGACGTTTGGGACGACCAGAACCCTTCCTAGAGCTGGCCGTCTGGCCAAACTGAGCTATTGGGGGAGAAGAGTCTTGGTGAGAGAGGTAAAGAAGAACCAAATGATCACTGTGGCTGAGCTCCAGAGATTCAGTCGGGAGATGGGAGAAAGTTGTATTAAGTCAACCATCACTGCAGCCCTCCAACAGTCGGGGCTTTATGGCAGAGGGGCCGACGGAAGCCTCTCCTCAGTGCAAAGACACATGAAAGCCCGCATGGAGGACTACAAGATGGTGAGAAATAAGATTCTCTGGTCTGTTGAGACCAAGATAGAACTTTTTGGCCTAAATTCTAAGCGGGATATGTGTGCGAGGGGGGGGGGAGGGGGGAAAGGGGGGGGGAGGGGGGGGGAGAAAGGGAAAGAAAACCAGGGCAATGCTCTATCACTCATTCAATACCAGTCCCATTACAGTGACGCATAGGGTGGTGGCAGCATCATGCTGTGGGGGTGTTTTTCAGCTGCAGGGACAGAACAACTGGTTGCAATCGAGGGAAAGATAAATGCAGCCAAGTACAGGGATATCCTAGACGAAAACATTCTCCAGAGTGCTCAGGACCTCAGACTGGGCCGAAGGTTTACCTTCCAGCAAGACAATGACCCTAAGCACACAATCTAAAATAACGAAGGAGTGGCTTCACAAACAACTCTGTGACTGTTCTTGAATGGACCAGCCAGAGCCCTGACTTAAACCCAAATTGAGCATCTCTGGAGAGACCTAAAAAAATGGCTGTCCACCAACGTTTACAATCCAAACTGACAGAACTGGAGAGGATCTGCAAAAAGGAATGGCAGAGGATCCCCAAATCCAGATGTGAAAAACTTGTTGCATCTTCCCCAAAAAGACTCATGGCTGTATTAGATCAAAAGGGTGCTTCTACTAAATACTGAGCAAAGGGTCTGAATACTTAGGACCATGTGATATTTCAGTTTTTCTTTTTTAATAATCTGCAAAAATGTCAAAAATTCTGTATTTTTCTGTCAATATGGAGTGCTGTGTGTACATTAATGCGCGGGAAAAAAAATTTACTTAAATGTTTTTAGCAAATGGCTGCAATATAAAAAGAGTGAAAAAATTTAAGGGGGTCTGAATACTTTCCGTACCCACTGTATATATATGTGTGTGTGTGTGTGTGTGTGTGTGTGTGGTGGGTGTGTGTGTGTGTGTGTGTGTGTGTGTGTGACAGTTTAGACAAGCTTTGTCAATATCCTAAATGCAATAATCGTGCCAATAAATCTTTGCTGACTCTGAAAAGAAGTAAGTAAGAGAGACAGAACAGGAGTGATTTAAAAGTTCTTGTGAACACAAA
This sequence comes from Sinocyclocheilus anophthalmus, assembly GCA_018155175.1. Classification (NCBI taxonomy): domain Eukaryota; kingdom Metazoa; phylum Chordata; class Actinopteri; order Cypriniformes; family Cyprinidae; genus Sinocyclocheilus; species Sinocyclocheilus anophthalmus. The sequence goes on from JADLZN010012214.1 coordinate 27,193, forward strand.
CTTTGATACATTGTGCATGAGGAAACCAAATTACCCTGAATCAAACAGACATGCATCGGTGAACTGTATCACTGCCAAAACCCCTACATGAAAACTGTATTGCAAAAGAGCTGAGGATTTACAAGATTTGTGGCTAATGCGCTCAAGTCTGACATTTTAGCTTGCTTAGACTGGAAGCTGCCCTTTCATAGAATAAGTCTCTTTATGGCATAGAGCTGTGTACCTCTCAACAGGTAATAACTCATCTAAATCCATGTCACCTCACACCAAATTGTCTTAAGAAACAGGGTCCCTCTAATTGGTTCAATCGGGATACTGTTCTCAGAACAGGTTCACACTCTCTGTGCTGTCACTTTGACAAGTGTGAAGGAAGGAAGACAAAATACAGCGACAAGATGTGTGGCAACACCTGGGATTAAAGTTAAATTGGCAAAATTGCCTCCAATTAAAAACTGAGAATTTTGTAATGGAGACAATCTGTCTCTTAAAGGGAGAGTTCACTAAAAAAATAATTTCGGAGATCATTTACTCACCCTCAAACCATTATTGAATAAAATCGTTCACCCCAAAACGAAAATTTTCTGAAAAACGACTCACCCTCAGGCCATCCGAGATGTATGACGGAGCTTCTTTCTTTATCAGAAGAGATTTGGAAAAATGTAGCATTACATCACTTGCTCACCAATGGATCCTTTGCAGTGAATGGGTGCCGTCAAAATGAGAGTCCAAACAGCTGATAAAAACATCACAATAATACAAAAGTAATCCAACCAACTCCAGTCCATCAATTAACATCTTGTGAAGGAAAAAGCTGCATGTTTGTAATCAACAAATCCATCAAGTCCTCTATCCATAATAATATTTCTAGTAATCTCTAGTAATCTCGTCTGAATCAGGACAGAAATATTCACAAATCATGTACCGTTTACAAGTGAAAACAGTCCAAAACAGTTCTGAAAAAATATGTCTGTGGATTTTAATGTGAGAGGACAACATGGGATCGTTATTATGGAAGCATTATATGGATTATAGCGCCAGATAGCAACGGTTTTTTAAAGCCTTGAAAAATGTATTATGACGGATTGTTTTTACAAACATGAAGCTTTTCACCTCAACAATACAATTGATTGATGGACTGGAGAGTGTGGGATTTGCTGATGGATTACTGTGATCTGAAACTCCTGGTTCGAGACGGCACCCATTCACTGCAGGGTATCTATTGGTGAGCAAGAGATGTAATGCTAATATTCTCCAAATCTGTTCAGATAAAGAAAAAAAAGAAAAGAAACAAAATCATCTACATAAGCTAGTGGTCTCTCTGGCTGAGGGTTGAGTACATTTCAGTAAATGTAAATTTCCCTTGGCCTGTGAATTTTTGGGTGAACAATTCCTTTAATTTTATTCAATGGAACACAAACAGAGAAGTGTGGAAAAATTTGTCATGCTACTCATCCATACAATTATAATTAAAGAATAAATTATAAGGTACATGCATTATTAATGTATAAAAGAAATAATATATATTTAAATCAATTAAATGTTGCTTTTGGGAATTTGACAACCCCTGGTTACAAAAGCAGAGTTCAAATTCTTTACAATTTCTTTTTTCGTGTTCCACTGAAGAAGGTCATACAGGTTTGGAACAATATGAGGGCTACATATTAAAAATTTTTAAAAATATCCCTATAATGCAAAGTCTTGAGATTTATTTAAATTGTGCACACCACTTTTGTTACGATTGAATTAGCTACATTGTTTCCTCTCAGAAGGACTTGGGTTTGTCTAACTCTTCCTGGCTGAAGAGAGAATGATAGCTTTTTTCCGCTCTTTTCATGCTCTAAACACAATTTTAGATGACAGTGATTAGGCGTCTGTCTCTCCAGTCCCTGACATCCGCTTTTTAATGGCTCTACTGAAGCCTGTGAATTGAATTCATCTGCACATATTTTCCACGCCTCAATCGATGTGTGAAAGAAGGTAAACTGTGAAAAAAGCTGCCTTGTCTTTTTCTCTGATTTAATGATGTTGAAAGCTCTGCCTACTGACTGTTTAAAACAAATCCATTGCCACAGCATATGTAAAATGTATCGTTGACCCTGTCATGTAGGCATAAGATATTAAAGGAATACCGGGCTCTTTCAGAGAGGTCAGTGTGAGTGTGTGTGGACGAGCTGTAGGCTGAAGCTGCTGTGCAGTCCCTGTGAGAAGAGGGAGTCCACGGATATCGATCTGTCTAGTGAAGACCACTAACAGTGTATGCCACAGATGAGAGGAGAACAGAACAAGGGATCAGAGGTCACTGAGGACAGACTACTCCACGGAGTCACAATATTGGCCATTTTGTGGATGGAGGTTGTGGGTGAATGTAAGACAGAGACAGAAACTTGAGTTTGCAATTTAAGTCACCAAAAATCCTGACATCCACACAAATTCTTTTTGGAATGTTCATGAGAAGTAGTGATGTCCGATTTAATAACATACCATTCTTCTGAATCAGATCTTTTGAGTGAATCAGGTCAACTCTTCAGATTCAGATTCAGAATTACAATTGTGTCGCCTTGTCATCAAGAAGACATTTTGAAAAATGCTTCATTATTTTTATATGTTTTCATACAATTGTTTTAACCCCTCTTAACTATTATTGTCTGGCCAAAAGCAGATGGCACATTCTTCAAAATATCTGCTTTTGTGTTCTGCAGAAGAAAGAAGTCATACAGATTTAGAATGACTTTATTGAGTAAATGATGACAGAATTTGGGTGAACGATTGCTTTAAGTAAAAAAAAGCTGACCTGAGAATCGACAGGGACTGTTAGAGATTAGAGAAAGTTAAGAAAATAGAGAATGTTTTTCTTTGAATATCAAGATATATATAAATTAAAATGACTATCTATTTTGCTCTTTCTTCCTGTGAACATTTCAGTGGCACCCCTTCTAGAAAATTACTATTTTCTAGGACCTCCCCAACACAAATAACACATTTAAAAATGAAAATGCAATTAGCTGACGTGGTCTTGAAAGAACTAAAGAAAGTCAATCATTTCTGGAGAAAGCTGTCTGTTAGCACTGCCGCATGATCCTTTCAAATATCTCTCTTTTTTTATACACACACTGAATTTGCAAGGAATTGCAATAAACATCTACATTACAATGACAAAATAGTAGCAATACATACAGTACGCTGCTTGCAAAAGATTTGATCAGAATAAGCAGCTAATTTGAATGAAGCAAGCCAGGAATGGAGCAACAGTAAAAGTTAAGGCAACAGTGTGAGGTATCCACTGACCTTGCCAGCCAGGCTTGCACACTGGTTTGACGTCAATGTGAACTGAGACACTTTCTGTCGCCCTTTTCTGGCCACAATCGTAAGCGGTCACCATGATTTTGTAGTGCTGCTGTTTGTCATAGCTCAGTCGCTCTGTGTTCCTGATGTTGCCTGGAGAGAAGAATAAATGTAAGAGAGAAAAACAAACCCATTATATGTGAGACAATTTGCAAATAAAATTAAAGACACACTAAGTGGAATGTGGAAAGTAAAACTTAAGAGAACAATTTGTAATTGTTACAGCTGCCAGACTGAGATACTACACCAACATATGCTTTTAAACAATAATTAAGCTCCCTTACAATGGCTCTGGCCAAATGTTTTCAATCACAAAAGTAATATCAACAGTCTAAGTGTCCCTGTTTCAGCAATTATGGATTATATCTGCAAGACTGTTTCTAGTGCTGCTAATTAGGATAGATACAATTACATCTAATCTCTATATTTAGCATTTCACAAGGCTTTATAATGATTTATTATCTGCATTCATGGCTAATAAAATAATGTAAGTGGGATATATGGCTAATAAAAATACAAATGTTGAATTTGTACTTTGAATGTTCTTCTGTTCTTTTATGGAGAAAGCAAATGGGATTTGTATTTCTGGTGTCACTGAAAATTTTATCCACCTTTTCTACAAAGCATTCCAACTTTTATGGGTACTGATTAAAAATCAATGAATACTGCTCTACACTACTATTCTAAAGATTAGGGTTGGTATTATTTTCTGATCTTTTTAAGTTTTGCTCACCAGGCTGCATTTATTTGATAAAAAAATACAATAAAATAGTAATATTGTAAAATATTATTGTAATTCCAAATATATTAAATGTAATTTATTCCCATTTACGGCAAAGCTGACAATTTTCAGCCGCCATTTCTCCAGTCTGACGTGCGTCGGACATTGATCCCTCCTTCATTAATTAGCTAATTGGGTGATAATAAAACAAGGTGTATTATTATATCATCAATGTTGAAAAGAGTTGCTGCTTAATATTTTTGTGAAAACCATGACACTTTTTTCGGGTTTCTTGATGAACAGAAAAGTTCACAAGAACAGCACTTATTTGAAATATATATATATTAAAAAAAGTCTTACAGAGCCAAAACTTTTAAACAGTCAACAATAGTGTTCACATGATATTACTGAAGATAAAAGTAGTCAAATGACACATGAAGCTAACAGTTTGGCATAGTGCTAACTGGTAAGAAAAGCTCTCGATCAACTCTTGATCAGCTTTTGATTAAAACACTATGTTTTAGATCACGCGCTGAGCAAGTGAGACACCCACAAACTATTGCGTTGATGTACAGTAACGAACAAACATGTTATATATACTTGGAAGCTGGTTCTGCTTCCACTAAGTAGGATGCACTTTCCTTCAATAAAGACATATATAACACAATCAATTACTACCAACATGAACCTCTGCACAGACACGATGTACAGATCTGACATTGTTGTATGAGTCATTCTTCCTCAGCCAAGAGTTAAAGGTACATTCTGAAAAGCCAGACCATGCTCTAGAAGCTTTTTTAGAGATGAGTATTCTTCCTGGTCAGCAGCTCAAGAAGTGCCAGACTGGCAATGTTGGTTGAAAAAAAGTCAGTAACCCACAGACTGTACACTTGCAGAGCTCCAGGTTAAAGAACCATAATGACATGAATCCTCTACCAGGTACCTGTCATTTGAGTAATGAGTGCTTTTTCTGTCACAGGGCTGATGTGTGTAATTTAGCATTTAGTGCCCACAGTTGCTATAGGTGGCTTTGAGGTTGATGTTTGGTGTATGGCGATGAGTCCAAATGCACTCCATGGTGACAGAGTTCATATGAGGCTGAACTAGCAGCTAGTGATTTGATGCTCTCACACGTCTGTGGGCCTGTGGTTATTTTTACCTGCTGGCTGCATTTCAATGAGACCAGCCGTGCTGTCAAGGAGACAGCAATGAGGAATAGAGGTCAGTCGCTCTGGGCTCCCAGACCAAGTCTGCATCAATCCTCAGAACCACAAAGCTAAAGTGTGGCTTGAAAAACCCTCAAAGCCATACTTCAACAAACACAGATACGTGGGAGGAAGGAGGAGGGGTGTGTGTTCGTGCGTGTGTGTGTGTGTGTGTGTGTGTGTGTGACAGTTGTTAGAGCTGATTACAGCAGCTAATGTCAGGCGGCGTGATTAAGAGCAGGGGAGTTTTAAAAGGAACAGTTCTCCTCCAGGGAGTTATCAATGGGCCTCTGTCTGTGCAGCACAGATAAAAACAAGAGTATGACAACAGAATATGAGACAAAGAGGGCAAGACGGTGAATGCAAGTGTGTGAGACCCTTAACTTGCCTACGTTTTTACATATGCAGTTCAAACTGGGGCATCATGGAATTTTTATTTTTTTTAGGGGTCACAAAGGGCTGTCCTGGGTCACTTGAGAGCTTTTCACACTTGAAATAGTTACCCCCGGGTCATTCTAAACCCTGGGTAAACAGAATGTTCCATGTTTCGCGTTGCTCATAATTTACCCGGGGTTAAAAATTAATCCTGGCCATTCATAAACTGATGTTTCATGCTGTACATGCCTAAACCCCGGGTTAATGTTTTTATTTGCATATTTGTGGTGTCAGTTGATTGGACAATTGCAGCATGTGACCCGTTTACATAACGCCTGTAGCATTGCAGCCTTGTATACATTGCTTACAAATTTTTCCTGAAAGGACATTTCGGACTATAAACATAAGAATAAAATAGTCTCTTCTTCATTCCAGTTGTCATGTTTTCTGTAACTATTTAACATGTTTGCTCTTAAATGATGAAACAACTGTTTATACAATGTGCCGTGTTGCTGTGAATGTCCAAAGGCAAGTGAATATGAGGCACACGATTGGTTGTCTGTTGCCAAGCATCAAGCAACAATATTCAAACACCGTATAATTTCTCACTGTATAAGTCTGGCAGCACAATACAGGGTTGACAGTGCAAAAGTGGTTCTCCAGAGCAGGGTTTCATAACCCCGGGTAAAAAGCAGTGCTAACCCTTCCTCTAAATTACAAGTATTAAACGGTATAATTTCTAGGTTCAAATCCCTTCTTTTAATATATGAATGATATTTTATATAAAAATGAAAACTGAAAACTGTCATTTACTCACTCTTATGTAATCATAAACTTTTATGGCTCTCTTTTGTGGAACAAAAATTATATTTTTAAATAACCCTCAATGTTTTTATCCATACAATGAAAGTTAATGGGGTCCAATGTTGTTTTGAACCCCATAAACTTTTATTGTATAGGCAAAAATGGTTTAAACATGCTTTGAAATGTCTTCTTTTGTGTTCCACAGTAAAAAAGTCATGTGGATTGCTAATAGAATTTTCTGTTAAAATCAAATAATATGTGAAATGTACAATTAGATGGGAATGATTTAGACTTAGTGAATTCTGTCACACTTTTCTTTATCTAAAATAAATGACGCACCATAATTATCATAATATCATAATATCATAAATTTGAGGGGGCGCGTGCCTCAGTTTGAATAGGCACGACACTTCTGACGGAAACTTTAAGCATGCGCTTCAGCATGTGTTTGAATTTCTGTTCTTTCAGAATAAAAGCATAAAGAACAAAGAACACACATTTAATGGCCTCCAGCATTTTAATGCTGCTGATGGTGTAAATTCAATCTTATTCAATTCAATCTCTTATTTTTCAAATTCCCTCTCTTTTTCTGTTTTTATTATTTCTGTCTATCTTCCTCGCACACTCCTATTCGTACACTTCCTATTCATACACTCTCCTTTTCTCTCAACAAATTCCATTCAAATAGAATGGATGTGTCAAATATTGTCTCTTTGTGTCTCGTTTCATTCGCACTGTCTCTATGCTTGAAACAACATTCTTGGGTGTGCAAAAACAAAGGTTTTGAAATCTCGTAGAAGATCTTTAGTAAATTACCTCAGGTTTCAAAATGAATCATGTGGTACCGCCAACAACACAAACCAACCATCCTCCCTCCTACCTAACGTCATTAGTGCATGTTTCTGTACTCAAACTATTTAGCATTCTCACTGTAGTTTTCCTATCTCTTTCCTGATCTCATTCTCTATCATCCCCTCCTCCTCTCTCTGGACCGGAGAACACAGTGCCAGTGGGCCTGTTGTATTTAATAACTCACTCTGCCCTCTGATCCACAGTAAATGATGGAGCCAAAAGCCCTCAGAACAAAATCCACTCGGGTGGCCCATGCATCACTCCTGGCACTAACCAAGCAATGTCAATGCCAGTCGCATTGCAGACGCTGGCAGGGCCCAAAGCGGCAAGAGGAAGTCAATGAGACAGGAGCTCTGAGTTCGACTTGAGCCCCTAAAAGAGACCACAGCTCTTTGAGACAGCTGACATCCCACCAGAGAACATGAGAGGGAGGCAGACAACCACAGCGGAGAGACGGGTGTCTGATCTGTGGCAGCGTAGCGATGTGATCCGTGAGCTCCGGTCGCTCCAGCACCTCAGAGTCATCTCTGACGTGTCCGGAAATGTCAAAAATTGGAGCTCTGACCATCCAGCTGACCAATGAGCCGTTTAATTCACTCACGCATTCAACGATAACCAAATAACACATAAATTCTGCACTCGTGAATGATGAATACAGAAAACAGAAGCTAAAACAACTCAAATTGAATCATCTTCATCCAAGAGAGAATTCACAGGTGAAGTACAAAAGTGAGAAAATGATTTGTTTTTCTTTATCAATTTCACACTATTCATGCAATGAAAATAACAGTGAGAAAGACAGGTAGAAAGTAAGACAGCCCAGCAACAACAGAACTGGGGTGGAAAGTACATCAAGAATTGCTGCTCAAGTAATATTTTGGGGATTTTGCAACAAGTAATATTGAACATATATACATGTACTCTTACTCAAAAAAAAAAAACGTTAAAGGAACAAAATCAAACAAACCTAATTTTATGTCTTACTCTTTACTTTGAAGGCCTAAAATAAAAGATATACCTTATATTTACAGACTGGAAGTAGTTTTCTTTAAATATAATTTATATCTACATTATATTTAATTATAACCATTGTTAATGATCGGCGAACTAGATCAACATTAACTCTATTCAATTCAAAAAAAAATTGTTTTTTGTTTTTTAAAAGTCATTTACGCTCATCAAGGCTGTATTTACTTGATCAAAAACAATACTTTTTGACACCAGAAGTGTACATTTCTGTTTACCTGAATATAGTACGCTGTAAAGACTTTAGTCAAGATAATTGTGTCTGAGGAAATAAAATAAAAAAATTCAACTTCTACTAATTTTGACACAGAATGCACACTTTATGGTATATACAACTTCTGTGTACTTTCACACATGTCTGAATCTAAGACTTACCATTTCGATCAATAGCAAAAGGTGTATCCTGTGTAACGATCTCATAGTTGCAGATTTGGCTGTACTGCGGAGAGCAGTCCTGATCCCAGGCCTCAACTTGCAGAATGCTGTCATAAATCTTGCCCTCAGTAACAGTGGCACGGTATAAAGGCTCCCTGAACACTGGGGAGAACTCATTTACATCATCCACCTGGATATGAACCACCGCCCTGCAACAAAACCAGAGGGACAGACAGAGAACAACCAATCAGGGTGAGGAACAGAAGAGTTGTTAATTTTATAGAACAGAGGTGCTAATAGACCTCAGAGACAGATATTACACCTCTGAACTGTGCGACTGAATTGCAAATAGCTTTACACGTTAGAGAAATTAACAAAGACAGAAAGTAGTTCATCTCTGAGCACTGTACTGAAACCACACAAGGGTGGACTGACTGTAAATATTTACATTGAGGAAAAAAATGTTAGTGTGTCACATGAAAGAAAAAAACAGTCTGCACCATGTCTGGGGAAATTACCAAAGAGAAAAAAGTGGAAAACGAATCAAAACATCCATAAAAACCCACCAATAAATTGCAAAAATGGCTGCAAAAATTTCCTGGTAAAGGATTTTTAATATGTTTACTTGATAACAAGACTACTCTGTGGTGCAGCAGGCAGAATATATGGCTTGATTTACCTACCTGATGTTTCATCACAATGAAATTACTCATCAAACATTAAGCTGTTTATCAAGCTGCATTCGGCAAACCGACACAAACACAGATGAAGCTTTGCCTGCAATATGTCTGCAAATACAATCATTGCTAAGTAACGCATTTCATTTAGAATGAATCTGACCATTCACAATGAAAAACGAATGAATATCTGAGAATGTAGGCTGAGGGTGCAGGTTAAGATTTAACTTGAGAATTTTTTTAATTAGCCAAACTACACATATACAATTATACTGTACATATACACTAACATAACCCATGTTGTAATCTTTTTTTTTTAAACGTCAATTTTATTTAAATCATTTTATTTAAGAAATTGATCACATCACACATGAAATAAAGATAGCAGTCATGTTCATTGCCTATTTAAATCTATTTATTGTACATGGAGCGGTTCTCCTCCTCTTGAACAACTGTGAACATTTGCTTTTGCCACTAGGTGTCGAAACAATACGGATCGGCATACTGAAAATAAATGTAGAAAACAAAATAAAATGGACATGTCCCTCCTTTCCAACCCCAAATCATTTGCATGGTAACTAGCCTCAAAAAGAGCTGAGAAAGTTGCATTGTGGTACACAGAGCTCACATAAAATCTTAAAGAAGTCTGCCGTTCAGTCAAACCAACTGTGACCTTCTTTGACAGAAACATAAATTCACGTGTTGTTGTACATCTTCCTAAATGAAGACATTAAGTTAATGGGACCTGCATTTAGATTATCCCACTGAGATCCTGTACTCGGCGATCTCTCTTGCATGCACGCGTTTGAATACACCCCTTTAGTATCACAGTGTCAAGAGACATTCATCAGAACGACCCAAGCTGTGAAATCAAAAGCACTTCTTCATCTCTCTCTCTCACAGCAGTGGGTGCCTGAAGCGCGGCTCTCTCCTGCACTTCATCAGAGCTGTGTTTCAGCTGCAGCGAGCTGCTATTGTAAGAGAGATTGTCGGGCACGTACAGAGCTTCCGGCAACTTTGTAAACATCTTGATGGGTCATCAATGCAGGGCCAGCCAGGGCTGGTTGTGTAGAAATGTGTGCAAGCACATGAGTGTGTATGTGTGTCTGTAGCCAACTCATATCCAGGAGAGAAAAAAGAACCAGGGAAAGAGAGAGAGCAAAAGAATGCTTCACTCTGATTTGAGATTTGAGGTGACAAGTATAAACTTCACCACAGTTCACACCAAGGATGATAACTATAAAGTTTTAGGTAACATTCTAATTGTATGAGAATAGCAAAGTCCACACCACACCTATAATGGTAATGCCATTATTGGAACTATTTTCTCCAACTGATGAATGCTAAAAACACTGACAGCCAATCAGAATCCACCCGACTTTAAAGAGCTGGAGCATTTACATTGGCAGGTGACATAACTGCAGCTTGCACTCATAATAAACAGAACATTATCGTCCGTTGGTGTGGACGCTATATAGGTGTCATTATAGTTATCTTTATAGTTAAAATTTCAACAGTTTTAGTGCTTTACTGGCTGATTTAAATAATAATAATTATAATAATAAAATAAATCTACATAAACAAAATAATTATAATTAACAAAGAGCACCAACAATGAATTAATCAACTGATTAATCAGCTCATAAAAATGAATTAACTGATTGTGCTTTGTGCTAGTGTTTCTGTTGTCTCACTTCAATCAGTCAGAGTAAGTGAGTGTTCAGACCAACACTTCAGCTAGCAAATAATCACTTCATTAACTTATTACACCTTATTATTTCCAATGAAATATGGAAGAAAACAGCAGTCAGGCAAAATTATAGATTTTTTTCATAATATATAAAGATGATTCATAATATACAGTAAAAACTAAAGGTTAGAATACACCACATTCTGTTGACGAATTGTAATCTGGACGAGTCAACTCTAGCTGCTGAAAGTCAGAGCCAGTCGCAGATTTTGAACAATCGGGACAGATTTAGCAGAAAATCGTGTAATGTATGATAGGTACACACTATGATTCCATTTTATGTTTTATGCCGATTTTAAAACAAATATTGCTTTTATTTGTCATGTGTCTCATAGAAACAAGATGCATGTTTCTGAGTGAGGGATTCTTTAAAGTACTTTGGAATATCACATTAATAAAAAATAAATAAAATACATTAAAAATAACAACCACAAAATTACTCCAAATTAAACATAATGGTTTAGGCTGGTAAGCTGTCAGCACAGCAGTTGGTTTCCTCATGACTCTTCTGCCTCAAAAGCTTCCACAAATGTGGCAAAGCTTCATTCTGCTTTTAAATTCAATAATGAGATGATGAATTAAACAAATGGATCATTTGCACAGCAGAACACCAGTCCCTTAACTTACACAGTCCACATCACAGAGACTATTGCTCCTCTTGCTTGTAAATTGCAACTTCTACTAAGAGTCTTGTAAATTTATCCAAAATTACCAACAGTAGGCTACTTGAACCACTAGACCAACATTTTCCAGGTGACCTACCACTTCAAGAGTAAAACAAAAAATTGTGGACCACATAACACCCCGAATGTCATTGACTTGATATCTTTTTAAGAGTCTTGAGTCACCAATCCGTAATTTAGCTTGACTGCTATTTTGCTCTGAATTTTTTTAAATTAATTTAACTGGACTGCTTCTTTTATTAATTTATTCATCAAAATAATCAGTATTAACTAATTTCACAACTGCGAGTCATGTTAGTGAAATAAAAAAAATAAAATAAAAAACCTTTCATAAATTTGTTTAATCAGTTAAAATAATTGTCATGAGTTAATTTGTCAAATATTTTATTTAGGCCTTTTTTTTTTTTTTTACAAAAAAAACGTCAATCAACTTGCAGATCCTTCACAGACCATCAGTGGACTTCAGTTTGAAGCAGCTGCACTAAACTACACCACACAGGATCAACCAAAGTCTATCTGCTTACTTGTGGCTCTTTTTCCAGTTGGCTCCACTTGGGCTGGCTCCACAGTCGTAGGCCTGGATGATGAAGGTGTACTCCTTCTGCTGCTCGCAGTCTATGGGACCCCGGGCCCTCAGCACCCCTTCACCAGATGTCCTGTTCAACACCTCAGCCTCAAATGGGGCCTCCTGCCCATGAATCTTAAATGCACAGATCTCTCCTGAAAGAAACAAGACACAGAAGGCAGAATCAGTGGCTGCGAAAACACACAAATTACTTTATTTTTTCCACCTGCATCTCAACAAGCTATCATTGCTATAAATTTCACCCAGCAGGCCGGGCCCCCCAACCCCGGAGCAGTAATATACAGGACACGTTATGCTTTTAGAACTGAATCTATTCGTGCTGCGAGAGGAAGAATAACTGTCTGCTCGTGTAATTGCCTCATCGCAGAGCTGGAATCACATTGTGCAAGAAAGCAGAGTGCTCAAGTACAGTGTTTTGAATGTGGTAATGACTGTGTGCACAGATAGCCTCGCTCTCGTTCTCAAGTGGCCCACCCCACCTGAGAAGAAATTGTTACAATAAAATGCACTATAGACAAAGAATAATTGCGACAATATGTCTTTTTACCAAGCCATACTAACTGTAAGCAATCGATTTCTTTCAAATTAGAAATAATTAATTCGTAATATACATTCAAATTTTAATAACTTTTTTCTAGGGATGCATCGATACCGATACTGGTATCGGTATCGGGCCCGATACTGGTCTCCTGTACTCATACTCGTTAAAATGCCCCGATACCAAACGCCGATACCACACAGCATGTGATAAGTGCCATATTCAAACAAAGAAACACCGACAACAGAACAACAGACAGCAGAAAGGAGTTAAGGATGTCTACTACAAAGTATATGTATGCAATGAATATAATGTTAAACATTCAGTATTAACGACTGTATAGCTGATGTGCGCGAGCTGATAAACAAAGCATGCTGAGTGGATTGAGCCCGCGGCGGCGCAGATGCGTGAGCTCGTCGAGTGAATATATCTTTCTCACAGACATCACTGGAAAGTTTGTAGTTCGGTCGGATATGTCAAAAACAAGTAAGTAAAACAATGCACAAGTTACTTAACGGTAGGGAGAGAGAGAGAGAGAGAGAGAGAGACAGAGAGAAAGAGAGCACGTGCACTTCTGTTGTGTGATCTTTGATGTTCACTCACTAATTTCTTCTAGAGACTCACCCACAGTGCACTTCTGTCAACACAATCACAGATAATGTTGACACACAATCGGTTGACACCACAATAACTCTGAGACCACAAGAAAAGACATTCTCTTGCCACTGTATCTGTTCACTGGTCCTTTCTTAGCAGTGCTTCTATCTGGCCATACTCTTTTAGGGATTTGGAAAATTGCCACAAAAAAAAGCATTGAAGCTCTGACCCTGAGACAGCTGATATCACTTAAACCCCGGCAGGTCTCCGGAGCAAACAATGACGTGCCGTTACGCTGTGTGCTCAAGCCTGCTGCTGCGGACAGATAAGCTTAACTTTCTCTCACCATTTCATTCTCTCTCAATTTATTTTTTCATTATTTTCTTTTTTCCTCTTCCTTTTAAGCAGATCTGATTCTCCGCTCGAAAATCTCTCTCTTCCCTCAGTGCTGAAATAACAATTTACCCTCCACAGTCCCTGTTCCTGTAGAGACTTGGCGTTTAAATTTCCCCTTTCTATTAGCCCCACGATGCCTTGTCCAAATTAAACGTGTAGCACAATGGGGCAGGACAGCGGCAGAAATCAAACATAACATGTTTTGCAGCATCTCCTCCTGCTCCGCCAGCAGGTCTGTAATCATGCGGCGAGCTCCGCCGAGCCTAAACTCTTTGGATTTCCCATTTGAAAGCACTGAAGGAAGTATTAAATTGGGCAGACAGATGTACCATGTTTTTAATACCACCTCACATCAGCTCTGGGAGCGTAAAGAAGGGAGTTCTTGGTAAGACAATTTGAGACTAATGAATGAAATCATCCATGTAATATCTGTACTGCTTACTGTAGAAATTAATTTGTAGTGGGGTAGTTTACAAGGAGCATGAGCGGTAAACTCCAGAGACCTGGATGACCTCCATCTCGTAAACCAATTTATTTTCCTGTTTCATATTTGGAAGGAGCGCAAATTAGATGTGTTATATGGGACGCAGCCAGAGACAGACTGGAGATCATAATGGCTGAGTCATGCAACAGCTATATTGAGGCAACTAAAACCAAACTTTCAGGTGGTACAGTTGTACAGAAAAGTTACCGGGTCAATAATCAAGACTGATTACGCTTCGATTATTATTTGTGCAAACACGCTGTCAGGCCTAATAACAATCTTAATTAATAGCTCAAACTGGCTTTTTAATATTTCATGACAGAACTGCTGGCAACTTCTAAATCTTCACCTTTGAGTAGTTCAAATCAATATCCACAGTAAATTAATCTTCAGTGAGATCTGTGTGAGTCTTGATTTGAAGTTTAGCCTTGTTAGCTTGTATGAAAACAGACAAATCCAGCCAAGAATCTGTTCAAACATTATCTACTCACTCTACTCAATATACATTTTAAAGCTTTGCTCATCAACTTCAAGGTCAAACAAGACTAAGCACAATGCTCCACATCAAGAAACAGAATTTTGCACATAGAAATTTAATTGCTGAAGGTTGCCAGGATGCTGAGCTGCTGGTTGCTAACAGTATCCTGGAGGTAAATGTGAGCTTTACTGTTGGCACTCCTATTGCTAGTCCCTGCATTGTACTGCATTTCTGCACATTTTCTTATAATTAAACTGTTCATTGTCATTGGCATGGTTAGTGTTTCGATATAAGCCAAGAGGAGACTGGTTTTCCTTTGCTAAAGTAAGGAAACTTTGCTTCCTTTGCTCCTGTTAACAAACGTTGGTTTTCACGAGACTCACCCGCGCATGCGCAATGCTGAACTCATACGTCATCCGCCCGGAGCTGCTTCCGTGTACAACTGTTGGCGCAAGCTAAATTAAAGTGATTATAACGTTTTGATCATTGACATTTCGTAATAATTAGGTGGCAGTCATGGCCTAATGGTTAGAGAGTCAGACTTATAACCCAAAGGTTGTGGGTTTGAATCTCAGGTCCGCAGAATTTTTGTAATGGGGGTAGTGAATAACCAGGCTATCTCTTCACCCTATACCAATGATGAGGTGACCCTGCACGGGCAATCCTGAACGCCCCAACGTGCTTCCGGCTATAAGCCAATATGGCTGCCCACAAAGCACAAATTCCGAGTATGGGTCACCATACTTGGCCCCTCACTTCACTTAAACATATTAATTTCGTAACACTTTTGAATGGTACAGTAAAACAAAACAACAACAACGAAAATCACTATGTTTTGACATTATACCATTTCAAAATGCTTTATTATACAGTCAAATCATGAGATAATTTATGTAAACTCCATATCTAATCTACGAATTTAATAATTATAATATTATAAATAATACATTTAAAATATTTATAAAATATACGGTATTTCCCCTTCTTGAGAACTCGTGCTGTGTTCTCGTGCTGTGTTCTCCAGCGTACACTATGGGACTGCTGCCAACAGGACCGGTGTCTGAAGCACGTGTGAAACAACTCCAATCCCATTAGCCCATGTAGCCCGTGAAGTCACAGGCGGGCTCCCGGAAGCATAAGTGGGCGCCTGCCAAACACGTCACCAACTTTTTTTGTCTTCAGGAGCTGTTTGTTTGACAGTGCGTTTGAAGGCGTTATGGAGAAAACCAAGGTAAGTGAGCGTTTTAGAAACTGTGTGCCTCTGTGTTCGAGGTTTCTGACACCCGAGGACGCATTCGATCTATGCGTTATGTGGGCGTGTGTAGGAGCCGCTCACCCGATCAAGGGCGCTGAACTAGCTCCTTGTTATGGATTACCCATGTGAGGAAAGCTCCTTCGGGTTCTGTGGATGAGGACAAAGCATCGGTATCTCGCAGTTCTGCAGAGGCACAGCATAGAGTCAGATCGTGGGGTTCACTGCAGAGAGGTTTGAGTGGTGGGATACGGGTGATGTGCTTTCAACTCACAAGACAGTGGGATGTGCTCATGGTGATGCATTCACAGGGCTACTGAGAGCAAAGGTTAGCTGTGCTGGGACTCAAGACGTGTAGACGGCTTTCGGCATGAGCAACGCGCGCCTCTCGAGGGATCGAACAATGCGATGCTTCGGCACAGGTGTCCTGTGTGCGCACCGGAGTCGTGAGGATAGGGGTTTGAAACAGAATATGGGGGACTCGCGGGGGAGCGAAAGGCAGGCTCGGAGGCAGTCGCACGAAGAAATCATTGGGACCATGGATTCGCTGTTGAGGAGGAGAATTGACACCTACGCACCCGGGGCGGTCCGAGACTGCCGAGGCAGCTAGGCAGAATGATCACGGGATTTGTAGGCTGGGCATGGAAGGAATCTGACGGGAAGTGCTTTGCCTTTCAGAGGCCTTTCATTCTGTTCTCTCCCGAGGGACAGTAGTCCGCCTTTTGCACGAGCATGTCTGGTTCTCGAGGCGCGGGGCGGGGCTCTCTCTCTTGGGTCATCTGATTCCACGGATAGCACTACATTGGGTTCATCTGGTGAAGGTGGTTGTCGATGGAGATGAGATAGTGAGCACTGAATCTTCCCAACCTAACTCCAGTTCCGCATATGGGGAATGTTGGACGTAATGGCACGCTCTACTAAGAGGCTTCATTTAGTCTGGTCACGCAAAAAGCAGAAGTCGGCCTGTGGCAGATTAGATGAACGCTTTCTGGTCGGTCATGAACTCCCCTCCCCCAGGAGCCACCCTTTTCTTCCTGACCTCCACACAGCGTTAGTGAGATCATGGGACAAACCATATTCAGCTCGGATGCATCTTTTCCAGCATGTGGATTACTCTGATGTTAAGGGTGTGGCTGAAGATGCTCCCTGTGGGGAGGAAGCATGCGAGCGTTCTCTCCCAGAGTGAGTCATCTTCTTTAAAGACTCCTGCTCTGCCATCCAGACCTCTTCAGGGCGCATCTGGATGGCAGGGTGTATGTGGCGGCAAGTCAAACTGGTGGAGCCTTGCACACAATGGTTGTGTTACAAGTTTACCAAGCTAACTTGCTTAAGAGACCTAGATGAGGGCAGGGTTTGCCCCCTGAGGTAGTCGAGGAACTGTGCAGCACCACAGAGTTGGCTTGTGTGCCACTAAGCAATGGTGGTTACGGAGGTGCATGTTTGGTTAAATTTTGCAGATATCGGGAGAGTGGTGAAAGCCTTTCATCTTGTTGCTCCGCTGTTGCCTTCCAGGCTCTTGAGCCTCTTTCTAACCATCTCCCCTGTTAGGGTTTTAAATAGATGGTCTACTTCCCTTAAGCTTGGTCAGAGAGTAGGAGTGGGCTGCCCCTGCCCCCAATGGGGTTTTTAAGTGGGCAGTCCCCCTGGGTCCTGCATGCTGCTTTAGCTCATTGTAACATAGGATAGCTGTGTTCTTAGCTTGGTTAGTGGGATGTCCCTCCTATCGGCTGGGTACACCATTTTTCCGAGTTACGCTAGTGGTCCCAGTCATCAGTGGCTTGTCCTCTTTCTGAGGAAAGGTTTGGTGTATGTCTGTCACTTCTTGGTGCTCTCTCACCAGGTGAACAGGCA
Source organism: Sinocyclocheilus anophthalmus (assembly GCA_018155175.1). Lineage (NCBI taxonomy): Eukaryota > Metazoa > Chordata > Actinopteri > Cypriniformes > Cyprinidae > Sinocyclocheilus > Sinocyclocheilus anophthalmus. The sequence goes on from JADLZN010012214.1 coordinate 45,185, forward strand.
TGCGCCTTGGCATCGAAAAAACTTGATCGATGATTTATATCCATTTATTTACTTAATATTTAAGTAATAATCTACAGCAAAACAGTCAATGTAGCAAAATAAACTCCTTCAGAATGATACAGCAGCACTCAGCAGTTTTATGTCAGGGTCTTTATCACTATGTGTGGGTTTATTTGGCAATAATAGAGTGACTCAATATTATCGCATATATATCTGTTCTACACTAAATGTTGTTAAAAGATAATGGGAAACTCATTCTGTGACTAAAACCTCATTTTTTGGAACAAATAACCCTATTCAAGACACAAGGAAAGTACAGGAGCACTCGTACTTTCCCAACATACTGAATAGTCATATGTCTTAGCTTTTTGATATATTTTCATCTAGTTAAGGCATGAGCTGATATGGGTTGGGGTTGATTAAAACCCTGTTCACACAAACTATCACTAGGCAAAGCCTTGATTCATCCGACCCTTTAGAGATACACTTGGCTGGCCCCATGTTCCCTTTCTTTACTTACTCTCTGGATTACATTCTTCGCTAATGACTTTCTCTCTGCCACCCCCACCCCTTTCATTCTCTGTCATCTCTTTCTATTAAATTCACACACAGACACACATGCTCACTCAATAATGCCCACCATGCAGTGGGTGGTTGAGGCGTTGTTGAGAGCCACTCTTCCCTCCTTCCCTCCTCTCCAATGCCATTCGCCTCTTTCATCTCTCTCCAAGCCCTAAGTGTGCATATATCTGTGTCTGGATGGGGTAATGGCCCTATCAAGTGTGTGAAGAGAGCCCAAGGATGGACCAGTGCACATCAAATCATTAGTCATTTTTAGTGCTGGCATATCCACGTAGTTTAACATTGATTTACAGCACACAAGCCGCTTTGATCGAAATCCATTGACACACACACAGAAAGATGAAGGCTGAACAGCATAGAATGAAAGGATGAAGTACTATGCTTCATTCGGCAAATTGTAATTATATGGATCATTTGACAGATCTGATATAATTGAGGTTTTCTGATAAACAGAGCAAAAAAGCACCCCTATACATACTCTCAGTCAGTCCAGGGACCCCAGTATATAAAAAAGTAGTTGTTGGTGTTAAAAAAAAACATTTAGCAAGCATGTATCAAATTGATCAAAAGTGAAATTAAAGGCATTTATAATGTTACAATATAGATGCAAAACAATTACTGTTCTTTTGAACATTCTATTCATCAAATAATAATTTAAAAATGGTTGAAAAAAAAATATTTTTGGGGTTGTTTTTTTTCCACCAAATACACACATACACTGTTGCAACATTTGATAATATCAATTTTTGAGCACCAAATCTGTATATTAGAATGATTTCTAAAGGATCATGTGACTACTGAACATTTTGCTCTTTTGTTACAGGAATAAATTATATATTGTGTGCTTTTATTTTATAAACTATAATTTTAAATTTACTAGAATGTATAATACTTTATTCACAAAGTGATTTTAACTAATAAATATTAAATGTTTATAATATTAATAAGAATATTTTACAGTGTTTCCGGTTTTTTACTGTTTTTTAGCAAATAGATGGCAAACAGGACTCCAAACCTTTGGAACGGTGGTAGTGTATTAGTTCACCCGCTTTATTCGTGGCCCCAAAAAGACACTTTTGCAACTAATCCCATTCATCAACTTCCGATTCATTGCATTAGAGAAAATATCCTACACCACCAAGTGCATCTGCAAACACAATTAGAAACTGTAAGTTTTTCCAAATACTTTTATTAACCACACACTGGTCATTTGTAGATTTGAACCAATGTTGAAGTTCCTTTCCTGTTTACTACATGTTTGAACCCTTTTTTTTCATTTTAAAAAATACATGCAAGGTTATATTATATAGATATATATATAATATAGAAATAGATATATCAATATAGATACAGTGGGTACGGAAATTATTCAGTCCCCCTTAAATTTTTCACTCTTTGTTTATATTGCAGCCATTTGCTAAAATCATTTAAGGTAATTTTTTTTTCCTCATTAATGTAAACAAAGCACCCCATATTGACAGAAAAAAAAAAAACAGAATTGACATTTTTGCAGATTTATTAAAAAAGAAAGACTGAAATATCACATGGTCCTAAGTATTCAGATCTTTTGCTGTGAAACTCATATATTTAACTCAGGTGTTGTCCGTTTCTTCTGATCATCCTTGAGATTGTTCTACACCTTCATTTGAGTCCAGCTGTGTTTGATTATACTGATGGACTTGATTAGGAAAGCCACACACCCGTCTATATAAGACCTTACAGCTCACAGTGCATGTCAGATCAAATGAGAATCATGAGGTCAAAGGACTGCCTGAAGAGCTCAGAGACAGATGGCAAGGCACTGATCTGGCCAAGGTTACAAAAACATTCTGCTGCACTTAAGGTTCCTAAGAGCACAGTGGCCTCCATAATCCTTAAATGGAAACGTTTGGGATGACCAGGAACCCTTCCTAGAGCTGGCCGTCCAGTCAAACTGAGCTATCGGGGGAGAAGAGCTTTGGTGAGAGAGGTAAAGAAGAACCCTAAGATCACTGTGGCTGAGCTCCAGAGTTGCAGTCGGGAGATGGGAGAAAGTTGTCAACCATCACTGCAGCCCTCCACCTGTCAGGGCTTTATGGCAGAGTGGCCCGACACATGAAAGCCCGCATGGAGTTTGCTAAAAAAGCACCTGAAGGACTCCAAGATGGTGATTAAGATTCTCTGGTCTGATGAGACCAAATAGAACTTTTTGGCCTTAATTCTAATCGGTATGTGTGGAGAAAACCAGGCACTGCTCATCACCTGTCAATACAGTCCCAACAGTGAAGCATGGTTGTGGCAGCATCATGCTGTGGGGGTGTATTTCAGCTGCATGGACAGGACGACTGGTTGCAATCAAGGGAAAGATGAATGAATGTGGCCAAGTACAGGGATATCCTGGATGAAAATCTTCTCCAGAGTGCTCAGGACTTCAGACTGGCCCGAAGGTTTACCTTCCAACAAGACAATGACCCTTAGCACACAGCTAAAATAACGAAGGAGTGGCTTCACTACAACTATGTGACTGTTCTTGAATGGCCCAGCCAGAGCCCTGACTTAAACCCCAATTGAGCATCTCTGGAGAGACCTAAAAATGTCTTTCCACCAACGTTTACCATCCAACCTGACAGAACTGGAGGATCTGCAAGAAGGAATGGCAGAGGATGCTCAAATCCAGGTGTGAAAAATTTGTTGCATCTTTCCCAAAAAGATTCTCATGGCTGTATTAGATCAAAAGGTGCTTCTACTAAATACTGAGCAAAGGGTCTGAATACTTAGGACCATGGGATATTTAAGTTTTTCTTTTATAATCAATCTGCAAAAATGTCAACAATTCTGTGTTTTTTCTGTCAATATGGTGTGCTGTGCGTACATTAATGAGGAAAAAAAAAAACTTAAACGATTTTAGCAAATGGCTTCAATATAACAAATAGTGAAAAATTTAAAGGGGTCTGAATAATTTCCGTACCCACTGTACATATATATAACATTACAGGTGCCTCTCAATACATTAGAATGCGTGGAAAAGTTCATTTATTTCATATATTCAACTCAATTGGTATCACCTTGTGTATAAATCAATTCAATGCACCCGACGGATTTTTTAAGGTCTTTGTTCTTTTGAATTGTGATGAGTTGGCTCACATTTAACAAAAACCCACCATTTTTAGCTATCCTCAACAAATTAGAATACTTCATAAGACCCATAAAAAACATTTTTAGTGAATTGTTGGCCTTGTGGAAAGTATGTTAATTTACTGTACATGAACTCAATACTTGGTAGGGGCTCCTTTTGCTTTAATTACTGCCTCATTTCGGCGTGGCATGGAGGTGATCAGTTTTGTGGCACTGCTGAGGTGGTATGGATGGCCAGGTTTCTTTGACAGTGGCCTTCCGCTCATCTGCATTTTTTGGTCTCTTACTTCTCATTTTCCTCTTGACAATACCCAATACTCCCAATGGGGTTCAGGTCTGGTGAGTTTTCAGGCCAGTCAAGCACACCAACACCATAGTCATTTAACCAAAATCCACCTTTTGTTGCTTTTGGCAGTGTGGGCAGGTGCCAAATCTTGCTGGAAAATTAAATCAGCATCTCCATGAAGCTTGTCTGCAGAAGGAAGCATGAAGTGCTCCAATGTTTCTTGGTAAACTGGTGCATTGACTTTGGTTTTCAAAAAACACAATTGACCAACACCAGCAGATGACATTGCACGCCAAATCATCACAGACTGTGGAAACTTACACTGGACTTCAAGCAACTTTGGCTATGAGCTTCTCCACCCTTCCTCAAGACTCTAAGACTTTGGTTTCCAAATGAAATACAAAACTAGCTCTCATCTGAAAAGAGTACTTTGGACCACTGGGCAACGTTTGTAGGATATCAGACCGAATCAGACAGTCTAAGATTTGGTCAAAACATGGCTGAAACCTGAGGAGCCCGAATTCCACAGAGGCCCAAGACAACAAGATGTTCATAAATTCCGTATCCTGCCACCAAGCTGACCACCTACGACTGAGTAGCTTCACAGCATTTTAAACAAAAGAAACTTATTGACCATTCAAGGATATTGTCAATTTTAGGCAAGTATCACGATTAAAGGGTCAAGAGATGCCCGCATGACATCACATGATAGTAACTACAGTCCCAGCGCTTTAGAATTGACTCCCAACCCTCTGAACAAAGAACCCGACTTCAGAGATTTCCTTACAGATCTCTAATCTCTGTTCTCATTGCCTTCACAGAATGCACGGAAACTGCCTTTCCATGCACCTAAACGACACTAAAAGGACTCGAGCAACTAATCATTTCTATGCATAACTCAATATTATGTATGTAAGCCACATGTGACTTATCAGGTCTTAATCATTTATTGTGTATGTATTTTTAATAACTATTGAATCGCTTAATGGTTCGTATTCAGGTTTGGTATGTGTGAGTTTGAGAATTCATGCTTGAAACGTTTCTTCCAATCACTTCTTTGTCAAATGTATCATATTCTTGTTATAGAAATCCTGTCCAAAATTATATTCTGCAAAAGCGGGAAAACCAAAACCATGTGACCAATATAATAAAAAAACATTTGATTTATGAATGGGGAGGAGGAATATACAAAATCCCCGAGCAACGACGACATCTAATTGTTCAAAACCCCCATTTGGGTGTTTTTAAACAGCCTGGTTCAAATACTAGAAACACCATCAAACTTAGCTTTTTGTGCCTCTCTCGCCCTCTTCCTTCTTGCCTTTTTGAGCCTTGTTGTTTTTCTTTTAAATCATGCTTCTTTAGTTTTGAGCGTGCTCTGGCTTACACGCCATCTCCTCCAAAACCATGAGGAGAAACGCCACCTGGTCTCGTCATTCTATTTCTTTAGTTTGTTTAATTTTCCGTTGAGAGTTTCGTGTTCTGAGTTAAGTTTTTTGCCTAAGGCCGCATCTCCCAAAAGAGTGCTGTCTACCCTTCAACTGCATACCACAGCTCCGCGTCGCCAGCCAACTCCCAACCACTGGCTTCCCAAGACTGAGCTTCCAGCCAATCAGCAACCTCGGGAAACCCCTTTCGGCAACCAGACAAGGAAGGAAACCCCGCACACAGGAAAACAAGTACCTCCAGATCCTAGCTGAACTGGTGCATTTAATATAAATTTTAACCTAATTGAGGAACTCAATGCGAGGGTTAATTAAGTGATTGATGGTTGTTCAGATCTATGCAATTGCACATATTGCTGTAAACTTGGGATTTCACATTTTCAATTCTCTTAAACTAATTATTTTCCTCACTTTCCCTCTTTCTGCAACTTGTGTGAATGCGTGTTTTCATGTGTTAGATTAGTTTATATGTCTTAGATTTATCTAATAATGCCTTAGTTATATTGAAAAGAGAAGTATCTTGTGTTTTGTGCTCACAAGTTAATGTCTTAAACTGCCGATCTTGTTACTATGCTAATTAATAGTGTTTTCACTATATTTTGGATATAGATATCCATTGCAGAATTGATGTCATACGGCTCGTTCAATGAATCGCTGGCCGTCTCAGTGATCAGCCGTAAAACAGTGATTCTGTCCTAATTCCCTTATATATTAATGGTGGAGTTCCCTTTAAATCTTAAATGATTCCCTTTGAGCTAAATTATTGACCTGTTTCCCTTACAACAGTCCAGTTCTTCTTCTCCTTAGCCCAGGTAAGACTCCTCTGACATTGTCTGTGGTTCAGGAGTGGCTTAACAAGAGAATACGACAACTGTAGCCAAATTCCTTGACACGTCTGTGTGTGGTGGCTCTTGATGCCTTGACCCCAGCCTCAGTCCATTCCTTGTGAAGTTCACTCAAATTCTTGAATTGATTTTGCTTGACAATCCTCATAAGGCTGCGGTTCTCTCGGTTGGTTGTGCATCTTTTTCTTCCACACTTTTTCTATCCACTCCACTCAACTTTCTGTAACATGCTTGGCATACAGCACTCTGTGAACAGCCACTCTTGCAATTAATGTTTGTGGCTTACCCTCCTTGTGAAGGGTGTCAATGATTGTCTTCTGGACAACTGTCAGATCAGCAGTCTTCCCCATGATTGTGTAGCCTAGTGAACCAAACTGAGAGACCATTTTGAAGGCTCAGGAAACCTTTGCAGGTGTTTTGAGTTGATTAGCTGATTGGCATGTCACCATATTCTAATTTATTGAGATAGTGAATTGGTGGGTTTTTGTTAAATGTGAGCCAAAATCATCACAATTAAAAGAACCAAAGACTTAAACTACTTCAGTCTGTGTGCATTGAATTTATTTAATACACAAGTTTCACAATTTGAGTTGAATTACTGAAATAAATGAACTTTTCCACAACATTCTAATTTATTGAGATGCACCTGTATGTATATACATATATATAAATAATGGAAAGACATTTATCTTTGCATTTTATCCCATTTACTTGGTTTAAGTGTCCAAATACATTTTGGGTCATGTATCTCTGGCTGTAAACCTTGATCCTAAAACAAAGGACAGAGAGAAAATTTGAAAGAAAATGCCTTTGTCACCTTTATTGTTTAGTCCAATTCATACAGTATCACTGTAAGCTCTAGCAAAGGTCATTTAGCAGAGAATGTCATGTAAGAGAGCACATATGGCTGAACATTTGGGAGGAGTGCTTGCATTTGACACTCAGAGGGGGAAGAGTAGCCAATGAAATGGCCTGGCAAAGTGAATCTTTCTTTCTTTGACGAGAAATGTCTTTGTGTAAAGTACTGGCCTAATGTTTACGACACACTACGAATCCTAAATATGCCTTTTATAAAGCAACACTGGAGGATTCAGTGCACTCATAAAGGCTTTTTCATTATGATAAAAGAATACCTCATTGCATTCATGGTGATAGCAAAGTCATCTATTTGACCCTTTGGCTAATAAACATTGGCTCGCTATGGTCATTTTTTACTCCTGCCTTAATAATCAAGAGAATAAAACACACAGACTGATATGAAATAAATTCATAATTTTCCTGAAGCTTTGGGAATGAAGAGATGTCATTATCTTAATTGATCTCATAAAGTTCCGCCATAATAATTTACGTAGCAAACTGTGCATTCAAAAACAAGTAAAACAACCTTTTGTTGCTCAGTCTCTAGATCACTGAAAGCACAGAGAGGCACTGAATGGATAAAGCGGATTCCTTGGGATTTTTGCAAGGCTCTTAGGAAATACAATGTCTAATTGACAATGCTGTCCTTACTTTCATTATAGCTTAAAAATGGGGTCACAGAATAAATCAGACCTGGTGCTCCCCAACCAAGGACAAGTTTCACACTCATTGATTATGTTCCTTTTAAGTTATATAGGTTCGAATCTTTACTTAGTGCTGGTTTGGTGCTTGTCAAGCTGGTGAAGCAGTTGTCGACTCATATTGCTAAGACCGTAACATTTAAAAAGCCTGAAGGGAATTAATTCATGTTCATCAATGTCCATGCAATGATCCAATTTGATTCATTTGGAATGATTCATAATTACTTCCAAAACTATGCTCACATAAATTTAACTGGAGAGACAATTTTCAGTATTATTATAAAAAAATTAAACTAAATTATTATATGAATTATATTGATTAAATAAAGATATATAGCAAAAAAAAAAAGTAGACGTTAAACATGAATATAATTTGTACAGGATGGGACAGAAAATTTAATGAACCAATAATATTAATAACAATTACTTAGAAATTCTGAATAATAATGCACTGATGCATTTTTATACTCTGAGACCACAAAAGAGGATATTCTGAAAAAAAAATGTGTCCAAAACAACAGCATTTTCAGTTTTCGGTGAGCTATCCCTATAAATGTCCTGTTCCCAGCAGTTCAGTCAACAGTAAAGTGTAGTGCACAGAAAGTCAATGCGACAATGATCTCTCATCCCTCAGAAAGCAAGAGAAAATGAGAAAGGTGTTGAGACTGTGAGTTTGAAAGAAGTAGAGTGTATCAGCAAAAGTACTACTGTACAGCCCGAGTCCAGAGTGCTTATCTCATTGATTTACAGTGTGTGAAGAACAGAATGGAGGCAGGACAGCAAAGACTATAAATAGAGCTGTAGGCCCTTGGGTCGTAAGGTTTGTTTGCTTCTCCACCTCCCATTCCAGATGACCTCAGTTCTCTCCATTTAATTATTTAATAAGTAAAGCCATAGCCCAGGTGGACTGAGCCCCACCTTTCATTCTCTGCTTCACCAGCCTTAAGGCCACATGTGAACCTCCGAGCATGCAGTTGACTGGCATTCCTCCTGGCTGCTCACGGTCACAGGTTAAAGCACCCTGGGGTTGTCGGAACGGCAGTTGACACTCACACTGGGACTCAGATTTTCAGGCGAGAACTACTACAATAAACAGTGCACAACAAAGACTAGTTGTGAAGGGCTAATTTAAACGTTCAATGTGTTTAAGTGGGTACTAGTTTGAGTATTCAACCTTGGTTGGTGTGGGGTGAAACCATTATACTGCTATGTTAAAGTACTAAACTTTGATATATGTCAGCAAAAGCTGTCATAAAAATATTTTGATAAAAAATATGTTATGCTAGCATGCTATACTCATGTTAGCAGTTAAAATGCATTTACAGAGCATTTAAATTTGAAGTTGGCAAGATTTTTAATGTTTTTATAAAAAGTCTCTCATGTTCACCATTTATTTGAAACCCTCAAGTAACATTTCTTTATATTATCAAAGTTAACTTTCATACTATTTAATATGTTGGTGAAAATTATTATACTTTTTTTCGATTCTTGATGAATAGACATCTCAAAAGAACTGTATTTATTGGAAATAGAAATATTTTGTAACAATGCAAAACACTTTATTGTAATTTTCCCCCCCCCCCCCCAACCCCCCCGCCCCCCCCCCCCGCCCCCCTCCCCCCTCCCCCCCCTCCCCCCCCCCCACCCCCCCCCACCCCCTCCCCCACCCCCACCCCAACCCCCACCCCACCCTCCCCCCCCCCCCACCCCTCCCCCCCCCCCCCCCCCCCCCCTCGCTCCTTCCCTCCACTTCCCCACTCCCCCCCCCCCCCCCCCCCACCCCCCCCCCCACCTCCCGCGTCCCCCCCCCCCATCCCCCCCCCCCCCCCCCCCCCCCTTTCACCTCCCCACCCCCCCTCACCCCCCCCCCCCCCCCCCGCCCCGCCCCCCCCCCCCCCTATCCCCAAAACCCAACCAAAAAAAACCAAAAAAAAAAAACTGAATCAGCCTTGCTGAATAAACTTATTTAATGATAGTAGATAGATAGATAGATAGATAGATAGATAGATAGATAGATAGATAGATAGATAGATAGATAGATAGATAGATAGATAGACTTTTGAAAGCTTATAGGCCTATATAAAATACACAAACATACATCTGATATTTAGTCCTGCTACAAGGTAAGTAGAAATGTTGTCTGTTTTCTTTGTCTTCTTTTGCCCCTGTTTTTTGGATCTCTTCAGAAACACAAGAAAGTCTGAAGTCTTTCTTAAACAGAGGCACCACTGAGGAAAAATACAATAAATCAACAGGCCTGAAACCCTCACTGACTGAAAAGTAGGTAAAATCATTTTAGAAGTTAGCGTTTAATTCCCACAGGTGATAAAGCTTTGCTGTTTGCTCATCCCTATGCTACTCTGCGCTAAACTGGTTTGAGAACGAGGGATAAATAGGACTTTATTGACCCCTAAGGGGAAATATTCATGTTGGGTAAAACATAATTTACTTAAACGTAATGACTGGTTGGAAATTCCCCTCCTTATTTTCCCGAAGTAACTGGAAATGGAATGCTAGCTGCACTACTATTTACTGCATTAAGGCCGAGTGTAAGCCTTGCACGCATAATATGCTGACTTTACGATATTATTCTAGCCCAGATGTTTATGCTAAATGCTTGTCTTAACACAGCCCTGTGATAAATGTCTCCCTGCAGTATCAATTAATCTCTCTGAAAAATTTTTTTAAGACTAAACTCAAAAAAAGCTGCTTAGAGATGCACATAAACGGTTAAGCTGGGCAATGGAAGTCAAATTCCGAGCGTAAAAACAACAAAACCACATTTGCACAATAATCACAAACATGTTCTGCTTTAGTGACTCATGTTTACCTCTGTGTTTTTATTTTGAAGTGGGTGAGTCTATTTAAAACAGTTACATTGTCCATTCTCGCTTCCCTAGACATTATCTTTCCCAGTGACAACACACTGTCAATCTGTTCCACTCGAAAGATCAAACAGCCATCATTGTGTGCCAAGAGTTGCGAGAGTCCTGCCAGCCAATAAAACAAGTCTATTTTAACCAGTCATCCTCTTCTTAGCCAAAACACAACTTTCTCTTCATGCCCTGTGCACTCTGCTAAAACCCATGAAAACATTTGGGATTTAATCCATTTCTATGTATGTGCTTTTTTTATTTAGCTGCTAAAACATGGAGGTGGAGATCAGACAATGGACATCCTACACATACACTGTCTGTTTAATATGTCCACCTACTTTTCATCATAATAAGAAATGCTAATATACATCATATTCCACAATTTACTCTTTTAAAAGACTATCAGTAGAGAACATGTCATTTTGTAGCATCCAGAACTGTGCGTCTTGACATTTAACCTTCAGATATCGATCATGGTACTTCACTAGTGGCCAGAAGCATCCAGAAGCAATGAGAAAACATTGTTTCTGGCCTTCCAAAACACAAATTTTCAAAGTCACTGACTGCCATTGAGTACCATGTGAGAATGGCTGAATGCACATTTACCCCAAAATTAAAAGATTTGTCCTTATTTGCACATCTTCATCGTTTCAAAACCTTCTTTCTCTCATCATTTAAAAAATGTCTGTCTTCTGAGAAAAAACAAACAAACAAAAAAGAAACGAGTAGATGAATACAATACAATGGCACATCATGAGTCACTTTAACACTGTGTCCTAACAAGACGGGACGCATTAAGATTACAGCAACAAACTATTTGTCTGTCCACACCAGACACGACATGGTTACAAGATGCAACAAACTAAATCACACAACACAGACAAACAGAAGAGCGTGTGGGTGGGTTTGATGAAAAACAAATATAACTTTAAAACAGCAAAATCATGGTGGCTGCCAAAATGTTACTGTTAAAATTGCTTAAATATAGGGATGCAGTAATATTAAAATTCTGGCCATCACAGATAATCCAATATCCAAATTATTACCAATAACCAAAAAAATGTACATGTTAGTGAATGATTTCCAACTTCCCACTACAGTCAATTAGTTTTCAAACCACAAACTAGCAACTTCTGATAGCTTCCCCATATCTGTGCACAAACCATGTTTTCCCATGAGCAGTGGAACAAATTCTGATTTTCTGTTCAGATGAACCTCATTCAAACGATGTCACTGCTTCAAAGCTGACCTCCTTCTGAGCTCAGACTCACCATCATCATCCCTGACCTTTGCTACTAAATTAAAAATACTCTACTTCCACACTCTGAATTACAATTGTATTTGCACATAGCTTGCTTTGTGCAACCTAACTCAATTTAATACAATCTAATATTACCCTCACTGATGTAATTTGTCATAGCAGGTGTTTTGTATCTTGCTCTGTGACCAAATAGTGCTCCCTATCCATTATCCAGCTCTCTTACGATTCCAGTGGCATGGCACAAAATCAGTGAACTTGCTAAACATAGGCTCTGATCTCATAACATATGCATGTAAACGCTCTCACTTTCCCACATTTCAGTAAATTAACCAACAAACAAAGCCACAGTCACCACAGCAACATGATTTTGAAATTAAAGATGCTTAAATATCCACCACAAATTAATTCAATATCTTGCAAATGGACCATAAAGCTTATACCAATTAAATAAATATTAATGTTATCATACCAAAACCTTTAAAGGGGTCATATGATGTTGCTAAAAATAACATTATTTTGTGTATTTGGTATAATGAAATGTGTTTATGCGGTTTAAGGTTAAAAAACACATTATTTTCTGTACATTATTGTTTCTCCTCTATATGCCCCGCCTTTCTGAAACGCATCGGTTTTTACAAAGCTCATCGTCTGAAAAGCGAGGTGCGCTGTGACTGGCCAGCTATCCAGTGCGTTGTGATGGGCCGAATACCTCAACTTGGACGAATGTACGCCCCTTTCCATACTGTGATGCCGTGTTTAAAACCCATTATAAACTAGGCATTTGTTGCATCCAGTGGGGACATAATTACGGATTAATAGAAATGACTTATACTGCTTTTAACCCGTTGTGTTGCATCGCATCACCGCGTAAAATAAAACCATGTCCTTCATTTGTGATCTGAGATGACCAAACAACAAGTCTACCTCTACACTGCTCAAACCTCGTGTAGAATCGCATGGCAAATTCTTTCATATAAAATTGTACTATACCGTCTGTTGAGTCAGACGGCCTCATTGGTAGTCGACTCTAGCCATATCAGGACATCCTCTCCTAATCCGCTGCACACATCTGAATATTTGGGTTTTGGAACAGTGTTGTAAATACAACTTAACCACTGATTTCTAGCCGTGTCCTCTTATGGAAGGCCAAACAAAGTAGTTCCACTTTCACAACGAAACACACGGCCGGCTAGAGTGAGCGGAGGCCGGCTTGAGTGAGCAGAGGCGGATTCGACTTGCGCACCAACGTTGCATTTATTTGATCAATTATACAGTAAAAAATGTACAGTAAAAACATACAATTTTGAACAACTTTTATTTTAATATTTTTTAAAATGTAATTTATTCCTGTGATGACAAAGCTGAACCCAATTTATTTCTTTAATATTTTCTTTTGTGTTCCACTGGAGAAGAAAAGTCACACAGGCTTTGAACGAGGCGAGTAGCCTAAATTATTTTCATTTTCAATTTTCATTTTTGGATGAACCAACCCTTCAAGATAATATAAACAATGAGTGATACGTTAAAAAAAGAATCTATTCATAAATTTGTACATATTCACAGAAGTGTGAGAGTCTGGAACACACTGTAACATGAACATAAGGGGAAATGTCAACAGTCTCCAGGCCTGAATGTTACGGGTGGTAAGACCATGACCTCTGTCAGATTCAAAGCAGTGAGAGAAGATGCCACAGCATAGTGATGAGACCAGGACAAGAAACAACTAGCTCTGAGGAACTTGATCAAGCCAGACAAACCACATAGCAACTCAAAGTGACAACTTCTGAATGTCAATGTTTTGCTGCCCTATGCTTTCAAATCAGACAACAGAAACCACCTCAGAGATCAGTTAATCTTCCCTCTCTGTATCTCCCCTTTATCCATCTCTTCAACTGTCGCGTTCACACACTCAGAAAAGCCTTGAGCAAACATCGCTGGACCGCTCCCAACGGTTTATTTCTCTTGATGAGGTGGAAATGGCCCCTGATTAAATCATTATTTCCATCATGTCAGGGTCCGCACTTAATACAACAATTCAAAGCACTGTAGCAATTAAAATGAAACAATAGCCGTGGAGCCATTTTTCATGATGGATTTTGCTATGTAATTATGGCCTACGATTATTGGCCTGCTACAACACCCAACACACCACACACACACACACACACACACACACACACACACACCCACACACACACACACACTCTCACACACACCCCGCTATCTCCATGTTACAGCATCTTATAGAGTACCATTGTTTCACCCACCAGAGGTCATAAATGCAAGGTCAGCTGACACAAAAGAACTGGATTCTGTTATGAATATTAAAACATACACAAATCACTGTTTAGGAGCAGGCAGGAGTTAATCACAAAATTATGATTTCAAAAGTAGTGGTCAAATTAGACAGTTTTCAAGACTATAGTAGATAGTAAATTGTTAATCTATTTAAAAATGGAAGCTCTGTGTGTATCATCACATATTAATGCTCATGTACATATGAGTGCAAATAATGTTATAGTCTAGAGTGTACCATCCACGAAGAAGTACATAAGATCTTGTTAAAAAATAAAGAAACGCCAATGCAGACATACGTTACACTTGCTTAAAGGCCTGGCCCTTAGCACAAATGTTTTTATCTGTGTCTATGTACCAAAATATTAAATAAATAATAATTAACAAGAAAAAAAAAAAAAAAAAAAACATAAAAATGTATGTAGTAGATATGTATGGATGGTTTGGTAATATATCTATCTAATAAATATATATATAGATTATTTTTGTTTATATTTATTTAATCATCATCATCATAATATATAGAACATTTATATTTAATAAAATATCATATTGGATATACAGTAAATATTTATTTTTAATTTAGTTAACTTATTTTACTTTTTTCCATCAAAAATATCTATTTTGTGATTCATACTGCTACCATGCACCCTTATCTCTATTAAAGGTCTATTAAAAGTGATTAATTTGATTTTTACATTTTAAACACCCAGTATTCAATGGCACTATATATTTAAATTGGCATGTTGTTAAGAATTTAATAGAGGATGAAGTTCCTAGCTGGAAGCAGATGGCAGCCCAGTGTCCCACAGGAAAAGAAGAACCTCACCTAAGAGACACACTGGCAACAGCGTGACCACTGTTTCCCTTTCCACTTAGCAGATCTGCCCACTACAAAAACCTGACAGTTACAAAATCATTAACAGCATAATTTCTCCTCCGTTCCCAGTCAGGTTGAAATGCAGCCCGTGAGAAATAAGCCACCACCGCTGGGTAGAATTTTGACACAATTACAGACAATGAAGTGGAAGTCACATTCATTAAACAACCAGATGTCCTGGTGATAGGATAACATTTGCTTTTTCAGTGCAATGGTCCACAATTACAGTCCATCTAAACAAACAGATGATTAATAAGAGAATTTGTGAACACTTTTGCAGTGTATAACAATAGTTTTGATCCAGGCTCTACTAATGGACAGCATAATTATTAAATAACCAAAAACAATAACAATAACACTCCACTAGTAACGTGCACGCCAATGCTATTCAATCCAGAATGTCAAGGCCTTATCTGCACCTTTCTTAATTGCACAATTAATTTGTTATGCTAAGAGGACTTTGTGTTTATTGCAAAACAAAAGGAGAATAATTATGTTCCTGTGCCTATTAATCACTGCTTTTGTTCCTGTATTAAACAGGCAGCAACATGTTATACAAGTTCTTGATGTGTATAAATTGAGATTGCAAGTCCCCACCATCCCTCTGCTGTAATCTGGCAGGTGGTACTAGTTAGTAAAAGTGTATCACCATGTAGACTGCCTGCTTCCTATTTGAAAACAGATAGCGATTTCATTGTGTGGCCCTTTTATCATTGCACACATGGGGCTGGTAAAGGGCACCTAAAGGTCACCTGGGCTGGTGACTCTTGTGAACAACAGCATCCTTTCCACTCAGTGTTGAGCATAGGACCATGGGGGATTATCAGGACACGTCAAAATGGCAGCATATTAATGACTCGTTAAAAGGAAAGACGAAGACAGGTGTAACGGGACCGACGAGACGTGAGGCGTGAGGATCCATGTGCAAGCTTTTATTAAGAGACGTGGTTTTAACAGGCATGGGTCAGACAATGGCAAACGGGTATATCGAAGGCAAGACAAGAGATAAATCCAGGTAGAAGGCAAAGGTCCAAGCAGGGGCAAACAGAGTCAGAAACAGCAAGCAAAGGGTTAATCCAAGAGACGTGGCGTGAATCAGAGACCAGGAAAACAGACAAGGCAAGACTAAGACTAGACTAAGAAAACTATGAAAACTTAAACAGGCTCGGTAAGGTAGCTATCCGCTAAACAGGGATACACGCAAAACAATACACGAGAAGAAAACAGAAAACACAGAATGGCTCAGTAAGGCAGCTAACACTTGGGGAGTGAAAAATGCAGAACAATACTCGGCAGTGAGAGAGAGGAAGTCCATGGCTTATGTAGCATGTCTGATTGGATTCAGCTGTGTGTGTGTGTGTGTGTGATCAGTGCATTCAGCTGTGTGCGTGTAATCAGTGCAATGGTTGATGGGAAATGCAGTCCAGGATGATGTGTAACAGTCTGTGTGGTGTGAGAGTCACTATAATGGGAGCATAACCTCTATGGCAATCGGCTGGAAAGCCACGGACCGGATTCGTGACAGAGCCCCCCCCCCAAGGAGCGGCTTCAGACGCTCCCAACACAATACCATCCAAGAGGGTGGTGGAGCAGAGGCGGAACAGGAGGAGGGACGGTGGGCCAGGTCCATGTGGAAATTGAGAGACTGGGAACTGAGGCAAAGCCGGCAGAGCAGAGCACCAAGGTGGAGCAGACGGAACAGGAGCCCACCAGGGCAGAGCAGACGGAGCAGAAGACCTCCATGGCGGATCAGACAGAACAGGAGCCCACCCTGAGCCTAACTCAGGGACATGAACCCTTCCTGGGCGGAACGGAGGATCTGGATCCCTTCCAGGGCAGTACTGTGGATCAGGATAGCGCTTACGGTGTGCTGGAACTGGAGGGTGCTCTGGAAGAGCAGGCACAGCAAAGCGCTTTCGAGGAGCTGGCACTGGAGTGAGTCTTGGGGCTGGAGCCGACACTGGAGACGGGAAACAGGAGCCCTCCGGGCTTAACCGCGGGAACAGGATCACTCGCCTGGTCTTAACTCGGGAACAGAGCACTCCCCGGGCTTAACTCGGGAACATGAGCCCTCCCTGGGCTTAACTCGGGAACAGGAACCCTCCCTGGGCTTAACTCGGAACGAATCCCTCCCTGGGCTTACTCGGAACAGGGTCCCTCCTGGCTTAACGCTTGAACGGAGCCCCTCCATGTAGGAACTGGGACCTGGGGAAAACTGAGACACAAGAGACAGACAGAGCATATACAGTCCCAATCCCGTGACAGGAACGAGCAGAGTTCACAACGGCCTCTATAGCCGTGACGTGGACAGGCAAAGAGCTCACAAACGGCCTCCATAGCCGTGACAGGACGGGAAGTGAGTTCACAGACGGCCTCCATAGCCGTGACAGGGTAGGACAAGGATTCACAGATGGCCTCCTTAGCCATGACAGGACAAACGGGAAGTTCACAGGTGGGTATTACTGACACCTCTGGAGGTTCTGCAGCGGTTGCCGCCACCTCTGGAGGTTCTACAGTATTGCCCTCAGGATACAGGGAGAGTTCGGTAAAGGTTCCTTTGACCTTGACATGACAGGTAGAAAGTGCGTTTCTAGACGCCAAACTCAATGCAAGGAGCTGAAGCGAGCACGGCCACTTCGGGAGGTTCTGCAACATGCGCTGCCACTTCTGGAGAAACTGCAGTGGGCACCATTGCTTTGGGAACACAGCAGCGAGCACCACTAACTCAGGAGATTCTGCAGCTTCAGCCGCCACCTCTGGAGACCTAATAGTGGGCGCCGCCGCCTCTGGGAGTTCTGTGGTGGTGTATGCACCCCAAACACAACAAAAAGCGATCCCCATCAAAGGAAACACTTCAGACAGGATATCTAGTTCGAACCATTGAGTGCTAAAGGGAGTAGTTTTTGGGGATACAGCTGCGCGTGCAACACGCACGCGGTGCCATCCCCCTCACACTGGCTACCAGACTTGGATACCGAGGCAGACTTTGATAATCTGGGTGCAACAACAGGCCGTGACGTGACTCTGACGATCTCTGTGAGGTTCGTCTCTGATGATCAGCTGTGATGTGACGTGACTCTGGACGTCAGCTGAGACGTGACTAGACTCTGGACAATCAGCTGAGACGTGACAGGCTCGGCAGATCAGCTGAGACTTGACTTACTCAGCATGGTAAGCTGTGACTGATTGACTCAGGAAGATCATCCTTGACTTACTTGAGCTCCGGAAGAGCACCCTTTGACTTGGGGGACTTGATTCAGGAAGATCAGCTGTGACTTGACTTGGTTCATGAAGATCAGCTGTGACTTGAGTTGACTCATGAAGATCAGCCGTGACTTTACTTGATTCAGGAAGATCAGCGGTAACTGGACTTGACTCATGACGATCAACCGTGACTTGACTTGCCTCATGACAATCAACTGTGACTTGACTTGCCTCATGAAGATCAGCTGTTACTTGACTTGCCTCATGACGATCAGCTGGGACTTGACTCGTGACGATCAACTGTTACTTGACTAGACTCATGAAGATCAACCCTGACTTGACTAGACTCATGAAGATCAGCTGAGACTTGACTTGACTCATGACGATCACTTGTGACTTAACTTGACTCATGACGATCAGTTGGGAACTTGCCTTGACTCAAATAGTATCAGCTGTGACTTGACCAGACTCATGAGTATCAGCTGTGACTTGACCAGGCTCATGACGATCAACTGTGACTCGATTTGACTCAGATAGATCAACTGTGACTAGACTCGACTCAAGAAGATCAACTGTGACTAGACTCGACTCAGGAAAATCAAGGGTGACTTGACTTGACTCATGAAGGTCAGCTGTGACTTGACTTGACTAATGAAGATCAGCTGTGACCTGACTTGAATCATGAAGATCAGCTGTGACCTGACTTGACTCATGATAATGAACTGTAACTAGACTCGACTCAGAGATAGATCAACTGTGACTTAACGGGGCGCTGTTGTGCCCGCCATTTTGTGATCAGGCTCTGTTGTCGCCGCCATCTTGTGAGCGTGCTCTGGTACAGCCGCCATCTTAGTCACAGACACTGTGTCGCCTTCTTCCTCCGCGACACCCACAGTAAACAAAGATCCGACAGTCAACAAAGCATAATCCATAAACTGAGCGAGTGATGAACATGTCTAAGCTTAGCCCTAAGAGGTTGATTTTTGCCATCGCAGAAAAACTCTATCAGTACAGAGTCTGGTAAATCAGAATAGTGAGCGATGGCAAGAAACTCTCGAAAATGGTTCTCCAAAGATCGGGGACCCTGTTTAAGGGCTAATAAAATTCTTGCCGTGTCCATACCTGGCCAATGTCCACTTGAACAGCTGCTGGATCCTTGTGGGGCCGAGTATTCTGTAACTGGGCTAGATTAGACTAGGCGTGGAGGTCCAGTGGCAAGCTTTTATTAAGAGACGTTGTTTTTACAGCCTGGGTCAGACAATGGCAAACGTATATCGAAGAACGACAGAGATAATCCAGGTATAAGAGCAAAGGTAAACGGGGCAAACAGGTCAGAAAAACAGCAAGCACAGGGGTTAATCCAAGAGATGTTGCCTGATCATGACACAGGAAAACAGACAGGCCAAGACTAAGACTAACTAAAAACTTAATGAAACTTACACAGTCTCGTAAGGTACTATCTGCTACAACAGGGATACCGCCAAACCAACACGCTATGACACGAAAAATGGAATGCCGCAGTACGGCAGCTAACACTTGGGAGTGGGAAAATGCAAACAATTCTCGGCGTGAGAGAAGAGAATCCTGCTAAGTACATGTCCTGATTGGATCAGCTTGTGTGTGTGTGTTGTGATCAGTGCATCAGCTTGTGCGTGTAATCATGCAATGGTTGATGGGGGAATGCGTCCGGTGAATGTTAACAGTCGGTGTGGTGTGAGAGTCATGTTAATAGGGAGACTAACCTATATGGCACTCGCCTGTAGCCCACTGAACGGATTCCCCGTGACACAGGTCTGTGTTCTTTCTCTGCCTGCATTGGGTGTGGATTTTATTTGCTCTCTTATCGAGTTGGTCCCCAGCAATAGTTTTAATGTCAGTCCTGAGGGAGCTGCTTAGGATTTGCCTTTTTTCCCTACCTCTCTCCTCTTCAGAGGTAAACGACGAATGGCCACAATCAACAACGTCTGTGAAGAGCAGGATAGACCTTGATGTGTTTCTGCATGCATATCAATTAACCTGCAAACAGGTATGGTTGGTATATACCAAAAAAAAGGCCCTTTTTTAAGGCCTTAAAAAATTATTTGCATTATTTTCATAATATAACAAAAAAAACAATATGTGATTTAATTTTAGATTATTTATTATTTATTTAAATTATGATTGCAAACTGGTGGATTGCCCATTTTATTTCAGGCTGGTTTTTAATAACATATCAGTTAATTACAGTAAAAATCTCTTAATTCTAAAAAAAAAAAATCTCTGAAAATCCACACTAAGAATAAGGATTATGAGAATGGCAGAAAAAAGCAAATGTATTTAATTAAACGAATAAAATTACGTTCACAGTGATACTGTTTATATATTATAAATATAATAATAAACCATAATACATTTTTTTTCAGGATTTCTTTGATTAATAGAAAAAAGAATGTTACACCACTGAATGTTTCATGGCTGCTGAAAATTCAGCTTTGCATCATAGGAATTAATTATGCTTTCAAACCTATACATAGAAAATAGTTATTTTAAATAGTAACAATATTTCACAATATTACTATACTTTACTGTATTTTGATCAAATAAATGCATCCTTGGTGAGTATAATAAACTTCGTTCACAAACACTTTTTTTGTATTATTATTGTATGATTTTGGGATGATGTATGACGTTTTTCACACACGCTCTCTCTCTCTCTCTCTCTATCTATCTATCTATCTATCTACTCAGGGTTTCCTACAATGATATGATTACAAGACTAAATCTGACCGAACAAGGAACCAGGCAGTGTCTCAGCCCTCTGGCTCTTTCTGAACAAGCCAAGTTTGGAAGGCTGTATTTTTTTTTTCTGTGCCCCAATTTTTGCTTCTCATTCCATAAGCTTCGATGAACTGCTGAACAAAAATCTGCTAGTTATTAATCTTTGCTAGTTGCACTGTCCATAAAATCAAATTAGAAAAAAAGTCATTATATGGCAAACCATCATACATTTCCCACACATCAATGTGGTCTTCAGTTAGACTTTTTAATTAAGCGTGGGATTATACATAATGATACTGTTATAAAAAAGAACACTTTCTCATTTCCTGCTCTGTATGCAGCACTAAAAGTTGATGAAAGAATTAGAATAGGCTATCATGGTCATGTGCATTCTGGTTTAGCTTTAACATACATTTATTCTGCAGGCTGTAGCTGTATGATGCCAGTGGTACATTTAGTCAGTCAGAAAATAGTTTCTCACACTATCTCACACTCATAAACACACACACACTCTAACTCCCTGTGGCAGGGCTGGTGAAGATGGCTTTTTACAGCAAACCTCTGCTTGCGTATCAATAATAAAGAAGGACTCATAGAGCACTAGTGCTTTTCAAAATGCAGAGAGTAAGGAAATGGAGCCATGAGGGGACGTGAGAGAACAAAACATCAAGACCTAAAATAGAACTCCCTGTCTCCCCTGGGGAGGACGTGGCACTGAGTGAAGCACAAGAGAAGAAGTAGGAGGGGTCAGGAAGAAAGAGGGTTGGGAAGGCATCCCTGTCAAGTTTTGAAAACTGTTCTGTACATAACTGCTTTTCCAAGCCAATGCTGTTTATTTCTACAGGCTGATACTAGTACCGTGGCAGCTTGTTTTGCATCCTCAGTCACACTAGCATGAATCCAAGAGCACACTGAAAATGTGGGATTCAAAATGCGATTTAAACCTCGAAATAAGTTCTACACTCAACCCTCGACATTGCGAGTAAATCACTCGCATATGCGACTAAATCTTCACTCTGGGCGACTACATGATGTCTAATATTAGCCAATTACTAATAAATTCTCAGATTTTACTCGCCAGTGTGTGAGTTGGAGGCTAAGTATAAGTTTAGCTCAGATATATTTTCACTTGCCGAACACTCTCTGACTGAGCACATCAGGGTTTCACTCTCTGCCAAGCGATCTGTGCTGTTTTTCAGTTAATCTGAATGGATGTGCAACGCACCTGTATTTAATGTAATGTAAACTCTAGTGTGAAGGCGCACGACTCGCCGTCGCTTTGTTTCACACACACGCAGCGAGAGAGGGAGAGAGAGAATTGACGAGCTACATGTAAACGATATCCTTTGTTGTATTTTGCTGTCAAAATAACGGAGTTCCTTTGGAATTCTTCAGCTTTTAAGAACTACCGCTTTCTCCGGTAGTGGGCGGAACTAATGCGCAAACGGCAATCTCATTGACTGGCACTCACCTATTATTGTCCCTGTTTTGATTTCAGCAAATCAGTTCGAGTGAACGCACACAACCTGATTAATATTCATGAGTCCAGTAGCTCGTTAATCCTTGGTGCGTTTTATGTTGTTCTTATTAGTAGAATTTGTATCATTGTTATCTTATCAGTATTTTTTTGTTAGCTTTTCCCCAATTTTTTTTTGTTTTTACAGAAACACTGCATGACCAAAAAATCACCAGCACCAGTCTGAAGTTCAGTTAAAATGACTAATATGCATTCATACATGGTAATCAAGTTTTAATTCTAATTACTAAAGTTCTATCATTAAATAATATTGATTATCATATTATAATGCTTGACTGACTGATGTTAAGAGTGTACTTTCAGATATTTATAAAACTGTGCCATTTTACAAACAAACCACCACACACAGCACACAACACACACACACACACAACACACACATGCAAACACACACACATTATATATATATATCTATAGAATATATATATATATATATACTGATATATATATGTATATATTATTTATATTTTTATAATATAGATACTATTTTATCAGTCTGGCGAGTAAACTAAAAATGTCCTAGCCAATGGCGATTCAATTGCCAAGTTGTTCGTAGAGGGCTGACACTTATAGAAAAAAACACACAAAATATTTAATATTCTGCACTTAAAGTGTAACAACACAGTAAAGTGAACTCTGAGCCAAAGAGCATCTGATCACACTGCAAAAATTGATCTTCTATCTTAGTTTTGAAGTATTGTTTCCATTACAAATATGTAGCAATTACTCCAATTTGCATTTACTCTATTTAAGTTTTGAACAAGAAAATTGTCTGTCAATGGGGTAAGAAATATAATCTTGTTTTTTCTTACCCCACTAACAGATTTTTTTTCTTGTTTTAAGTATAAACTCTTTCATACATTTTTCAGAAAACATTTGTAATAGAAATGACAAACATACAGAGTAAGAAGTGCATTCTTAAATCACGCTTTATAACATGTTCATCAGGTTTTACATAACACTTGTAGCAATTAATCTCGTCATCCAAATTGTTATGCTGAAAGTATGGTTGTTTTCTTGCTTGTTAGCTGCAAATGTTCGAAAAGAGAAATGTGATCATTAGCTTATGAGAACAAAGGGGAAGAAATAGTAATAGTAAAAACAGATGTTCAGTTGATTATCAGTAGACACCAACTTTGAATTACCACAAGTGCATGAGTGAGGAGAACACCAAATGTAAGTTAACATAACACTAGACAAACAATTCCAGGTATTTCAAATTCCAGGTATTGTGGTGTCCATATCAGAAATGTGTAATTAAAAAATGAGATATATATTTTTTTAGATATGGAATACACACCTGTTTATCAAAAAATATATGCATCTATTTGAAATGCAGACTAATATACATGGATATAACACAACTAATAAGAATGTGCAGAACATGGAAGCATGACAATATCAGACAATTCTCTGCTTCTGTGAAAGTGTTGATGCATTCTTGGATTAAGTCAGAGAAATGCACTTCTGTTTATGTGGCTGTGGTAAATCCAGCGTTGAGATTCTTTACATGCTGCCTGACATTCCACTGATAAACTTAAAAAACAGGCAAACAGAATGGAAATAATGTAATGTTATATACACATGGGTAAAGAATTTTACAATTATAATTATTAAATGTATATGATTATAAATATTTGTACATCCTGTAACAGTAAATGTAAACCACTATGATATTACATATAAGCATACTGTATAAGGCGTTCTGTCTGGCAAATCTCATGGAGAATATTATGTTGTTTTCATGAAGAATCAAATATTTTGTACACAAAGTACATCTACAGTAACCAATGTTCTGTGCTAGATTTTAATCTTTGTACTAGAAACTTGGGAATTTGGTGAGAAGTGCCGCATTGGACCGCATTGGAAGTATCAATAGACTTTCACAGCGATGTTTAAGGCCTTGGCCGCTTCTGCAAACAGCTAGAAGGTTGGTTTTCTTTACCGTGGTGCACAGCGATTTTTAAGACTAAAGGCATGAATCCCACACTTGCCTTGGGTGAGACGACTACTAATGAGCAACTGTCTGTCTTGATAACCATTAAACACCTCTGTGCTTAGCCCATGAATTGCAAAAGCCAAGAATGTGCCAGCTATAATGTGAAAGAACTGGCTCCAAGACCAGATAAAAGATGGAGGGAGAGAGTCTGAGAGATATAGCTTGGACATCCAGAGGCTCGACGGCAACTGTTTTCTCTCCAGGGGCAATGATTGTTTCAATGCAATGGTACATCAGGCAAAACAGCAGAATTAGCCTGAATTACAATTCTCAAGGAAAGTAATCACACCTAGTGTCCTGAGTTATGACTCTGTCGCTCTTTGCTTTGCCTCATTTCTCTGCATAGCAATGAGAGGCCGGAGAGTAATTTTGCAAGCCCCCTCGCAGCCAAAGTCTACTTTTCCAGACACTTAACAGCCCAGCAAGATAAATGGACAGCGCCTCTCAGCAAGCTGACTGTTCCAAGACATTTCAAACCTGGGAAAAAAGAAAAGTTTTAAATGATCTTAAATGAGGCTGGAAGGCCTTTAGTATTGTTCCTTCTACTTTTATGACACACACATTCAGTGCTTTCAAATGATGGAATCTTAAACGTTCTCTGAAATGTTGTTTGCTAATAAAAAGTTCAAGCATAGTAAAGTAGTAGTAGTTTGCTGGTACTTTACTTTCATTTGCCCTTTTAAATTTTGGAGAGCAATTTGCTGTTCTGAAGAATATCAGAAGTACAAGCAAGATGTACGGCACTCTACAAAGGTCTCCACAATAAAGACGTTTCAGCGCCGTCACATTCAGTCCAAGAGCCGCAGGTGACGAAATTACTGGGATTGAGTAAAGCTGAGATGCACAGTGTCTGATCCCTGCATGGCTTGACCGTTCTTAATCATGAAGCTTGTTACTAAGATGGCAGGGAAAGGTCATGTGACTCATAACAGTCATTGCAGGGGGTGAGGAGGTACAACGGGGCAAAAAAAACCTGCACAACCCTGCAGAGCAACATAAGGAAGGTGGCTCTGCATTTTACCAGCGTCTGGGAGTGCGGAACAATAAGAGTCATCAAAGGACCACCGTTGAGAAAAGCACTCTCCAAAATGTCAACGTCATCACAGAAGAAAGACCAAATGTCTTTCCCCGACAAGCCGTTCACCCCGGCGGGGGGAAAAAAAGAGCCTTTTCTTGTTACAATGTATTGTTGAGAGAGAATCAACCCATTGAGAGTTTCAAAAGCAAAAAGTGCCCGCAAGTATACGTTTGCTTTGATTCCAACTTCATTTTCTGGAACTCTGATTGATGGCTCCCCACGCCCTCATCCATTGCTCCGTCAGTCGTTAACAATGACTTTCAAATGCACCACTTTGCCAAATCCACTCTCCTCACCTTTTCACTTCCTTCTAAAAAACAAGACGACTGCTGAGGAGCAGTCAAGGACATGTGACAAAAACAAACCTTTTCTGAGATGACCACTTTGACAGTTGAGTTTGCTGACAGACATGTTTTGGAAACAGCTGAAATATCCCTTGATTAAATCATTTCAATCAAAGCTACAAATGAGGAAAATAACCACATGACTCGATATAGGCAGATCCTGACGTGGTGGAAGAGTATTTGCTATCTGTACATCTAAAAGATTATAGTCTGGTCTAACTTTTCTCATAAATCACAGTGTTCTCGAGGGCAGGAGGAAAATTTACCAATAAACTCTGATCTTGCTATACTAGATCTGTCACTAAACTACAGTGCCCTGAAGAATAGAAATATCCACAGTATATAAAAAAGTTACGTTTCTGACTATACAGGGTATTTTGCATATAGTCTTGAACCTGTGGTTTTTAGGTAATGTAGTGCTATGATTCTGGAAATCTTCCATTAGACACTCTATAACAGAACACTGTCTATGCTGGAGGTTCTCAAAAAGTCTGAGGCCAAGTATCAATTTTGATCAAATCAGAACATCCAAGTACTAACTAGACCATCTATTTTCCCTTTAGCTCTGCTGAACTTGAAACAAGCTTAAACTATAAAGGACTTAAAACCAATTATGCCTTTCTAATGATATTATCTGTGATGATATTTTGAAGTAAACAACACTGGATGCCACTGACTTTGACTGTATGGACATAAAAAAATAAAATTCAAAACACATTTTGTGTTCAGCAGATAAAAAAAAAAAGTCATACGGGTTTGGGACGACACAGCAGTGAGTAAATGATTACAGAATCTCCATTTTTGGATGAACTATAAATGCATTTAATTTGCATCTCGACATGATATCAAGTCACTTGAAGTCTTGCACCATTTGCAGCCGGTCAGTTTTTCTCTTAACTTGCTTGAGACAGCATGTCTTCCTGCAGTATTAATGGCCATGCACTCTCTCAGACTTGCAGTATCATTCATCAATGTGATCCCATGATCATCTGCACATCAAATTACAAAATGTTAAGGGTGACATAAAGAAGGGTAATGGGCCGGAAATGAGCCAATTACAATAATTACACCACTGTAATTGACCCCAAACCTTGTCTGTCCACATTTGCAAACGTTAAATAGGTAGAGGAAGAAGATACAGAGGCATGAATTAGCCCCCTGGATTAAACCACGTAGACAAATCTTATTTCAAGACTTATTCTCTGTCCTTGTCTAAATGCTCCCAGCTGAATGGACACTTATTGGCCTTTCTAATTGTCAAGGAAGGAGAAACAAATTAATTAAGACCAATAGAGTTTGCCTCACATAGAGTGTGAGTGAGAAATGTATTGGTTGAGGGTAAAATTGAGCTTGCTGTGTATGCAAACAGACATAGCCTTTGATATTAGTCAGTGTTAATCACCAGAAAAATCACTGCACCTCAAATATGACACTGAATATGGTAGTTCTTGGCCAATGTGTCATCTACCACCAGTCTCTTTAGCATGCTGCTAGTGTTTGATAATTCATCGTGTGACTCTTTAAGCTCGGCTATTGAGAAATGTCAGGCCTGAGTGCTCATCAGTAAGTCATATTGCTCAAATGATGGGGAGAAAAAGCGTGAAAAAAGAAAGAAATCACAGTGCGTGGTGCCCAAGGCTTTTCGATTTCATTTAAAGCTGTTAAAGTACTATGTCTCAAAAAAGGTATGATGAATGTCCATTACCCTTTCATTATGTATGAGGCCACGAACTGCTTTCGCGCCCTCTGTAGTGCTACAAGAAGGTCATGAATATTTGAAAAGCCTGGGGAATGGAAGAGCATGCTGGTATCTTCCCCCCATATAACTCATATGGCAGAGTCGTGAAGAGTGTTTCTCTGACCTAGTCCTTGACAATTTACCATTATTATTTGTCCTGAATGCCATCTGAGGTAAGGAAAAAACGCAGTTCCCGTTACAGAGAAAGCAATACAGGAGGCCACCCTGAATTCAGTACCATAGTCTGAACATAGCCCCAACAAACCAGTGTATAACCTTTCACTCAAGATTGACTTCCCAAAAAATGTGTCTGCTCCTCACACAAATCTATTGTATGGCTTTAAATGCCACACAATACTGTGCACAACTGCTGAGTTTCACTGACACTATTAAAGCACAACATGCTCATTTTTTTTGTTTCTATATCTCTTTGAGACAGGTCCACAAATCCAGATCTTCACGGACCCATTGTGACTGTGCATGGTGCATTATTGCTTTACAATCCCAAATACTATAAAATTTAATTAGTTTAGCATTTTAGAAAATCAGCTTAAATATTCTCCTAAATAACTCTTTCATGTTTCACTCCCAATTAATTTAATCAACAGTAAACAATGATATGACAGGCTATTCATATACAGTATATATGTAATTTGTATTGCATATGGAATGGATTAATCAAATTTGTTAATTGATGCAAGCAAGTTTTTCCTTAAAGTGAACACAAAAATTTTAGACAGCATGCAAACTAAAAATGAAAATAAATTTTAAATTAAAATTGTGATTAATTGATTTGTCTAAGAGTAGATGTCCTGTAAACAAAATGTAATTTAAAAAGTATCTGTAAAAACTTTCCAAAATGTATTACACTGAAACGAAATCCGGTGGAATATGTTCACTCTAAAATTTCTAGTCAATTTCACAATTAATAACAAAGTGACAAGTAACACTTTCAATTAAACATGATTTTTTTTTTAAAATAGAAAGACAGATTTTTCCAATAATAAAGATGTTCTCCAATAATGTTTATTTTATTAGCTTTGAAAAGTCATTTATTTTGTTTGTTTATTTTGGTGGGATTCAGATTCCATCAGCAATCCACCCGTGCCGGGGCAAAGTCAGAGGTGGAGGGGAAGCACATGAATGTCACACTTTAAAAGCATTCTGAATGAATCTTTCTGAACACAGGTTCTACCGCCTTATTAGCCTATTTTACGCTCCTGCGAACAAGGCAAACGGAGCGAAAGAGATATGCAAATATGAATCTAATTGGCCTGTCAGGACCACGGTCCCCCAGTCAAACGAGTGACAGTGAAGGGGAGAGCACAAACAGATTGGATTCAGCTGCCACCCTTACACATTTCATTAAGTCATTCTACATGCATTAAGCCTGGGGTCAATGCACTATCCTTGAACAGGTCTTTCAGCATTCACTACCGCAGAGTTTCTCTCTGTCATTTTTAAAGCACCACATGCACTATTTTTTTTTATGTTTCTATATCTCTTTGAGACAGATGCACAAATCAAGATCCCCCAAAGAGCTTCCATTGCGACTGGGCTCGGTGCCTGTCAATTGTGATCAATGGCACTTTTGAACAACAAATAGGCCGGATGTGCTTATGATGATTTCAATGTACAGCTTTATCATAGCGGAAGCACAAATCATCATCAATTTGCACACTCTAGAGAGAATATTCTGTATTTAGCTGTATGACACTCCAGAGATTGCACAAAGGATGGAGACAGAGTATTGTCTTTAAACGAGAATCTGTAACATGGGGCTTGGTTAATGTGCTAGAAACAAGCGGGCGTCACTGGACATAGATGTTCCATAAGACTTAATGATGCATCTAGAAAAAAAACACACACACCTTCATTAGTGGACTATCACTCCCTGCACAAAGGGGCCATGCAACAATGAAAGGGGGAAAAATCGATGGTGATGATTTAGCAAGCTAAAGAAAAAAAGACAGAAAGAATGATAATCGCTCTAGGAATGAGAATCAAGCAGACAAGGAGACTATTTGAGGAGAGAGCAAGAGAACAGTTGAACAGTAAATCAGAGGGTAAACTCCTAAGAGCATTGCTGAGCCATGATAACACTGTAGCTTAGCACTGAAGTCAGAGACGAATAGTTGGTAATAAGTAAAACCCCTCTCCATAAAGTGTCCACTGTGGCTTCACCTTTGTGATGTGCTAAATTTAAAGTGAACATATGCATCTGCTTTGGCCAATTAAATTAACAATCACTGACATTGAAAGTGATCAAATATGTACTGAATTGCTGGTAAAGATCTTTTTTTTAAATCACATACACACAGAGTTAACACTCACCAGCTGTAAATTGGCTTAGACCAGGTGTAAAGTGGCCCATTGTTCAACTTCATAGATAGATAGATAGACAGACAGACAGACAGACAGACATTTTCTTCTTGATAAATGGCTGCAGAACAACAAAACAACCAATGTCTCACATCAAAGAGAATATATTTAATATACATATATATAGGAAATAGTGGCATTAATTTAATCTAAAAATAAAACAATTCAATGGAAATGATCGCAGCTATGAATAAAAAGACTTCAATCCAATAGCAGCATTGTTGTTAACTGGAATGTGGTACATTATCAACCTCTTAACTCACCGTCTCAATAAAAAACAATATCAAACTGCCCTCGAGCTGCTAGTTTTTGTTCCTATTCCAGCCCACACTGGCAATAAACATAACAAAACCAACTGGACTGCTTTCTGCCTGTAAATTTCCAAAAATTGGCTGTTCTTTTCAAGAGAAGGATCAATGAGAATGATAATGAACATTATTTGAGTAAGGAGACACTTTTGATCCAGAAGAAAGTCAGCTCACAAAGAGCTGCAGAAGTTATTCAACAATCAATACGGCATTTATAATGTGGCCTCATCAGCATTCAGGTAATGAAACACTTGTGGTGGTGAAAATGGAAGAATTATCCACATAAGCCCACACCAAACGTCCTGGTTGAATTGTGGCACTTAAGGCTTTGAGGATTCTTACTGACTGAAAGGTTAAGCAGTATTCCTCTGCATGTACAATTAATTTTCTTTTGACTTTTCTCACAGTGCCAACTCTCCATTTGTGCATCACATCAACGCACCATGGATTCCATTTCAAGGCTGAATGCCTTTGCAGTTATTTGCTTTGCACTCGTATGTTCAATGTCTACAAACTTGGAAGTCAAACGTTGAGTCAGGGCTGAATTTAACGATGCATCTAAACTTCACCCAGAGATATTGGCAAGAAACTGTGGCATGTCATGTCATGCCGCCGCGGGCGGACAGACTGCTACAGTGTGATTAGCCTCTGCTGTGATCAGCTCCCAGCTCTATAATCACACATAGCAAAGAGAACAAGATTGGCAGGATGTTGTGGAATTAAAGCAGAATCTTGGAATCCTGAAAACTAAATTAAACTTTATTGGTTTAATTATATAAACCTAGCATTAAACGTATTTACTTCAACAATTGGTTTATTATTAAAAATGGCATTTTAACTGATTTTAAATCATTAAAACTAATTCAAACAATTCATTTGTAACTGAAACCTTTGTAAATATAGAAATACTCAAATAAATACAAGGTTTCTGCAGGTTTTATGAAGGCAAATTTAAGAGTTTTTCAGACCAAGTAAAGAAAATATGTTCTCTAAATGTAAATGTCTATAGGGAGTTGTATTAGCAACTTACAACAGATCTCCATTATTTTTTTAATTAATTTTTCAAAAACAAAAATGGAAATAGCTTTTACTGTAACTTTTGGTCACACTGTTAAAAAAAAAAGTTTGTCTAGTGCAAATAAAGTTATGATTAAAACAAGAAAAAAATGTATACCAGCAAGCTCAGAAACTTCAACTTCAACTTAATTCAAAGGGAAAACACATTTGCATATCTCACTGAGAGATATTTGCTCTTGTTTTAAGCATAAACTCACTTAATTTTGTTAAATTATTCAGAAAACAAGACTTAAACTATCATCATTTTGTTTTTCTAGTAAATGCATCTTGATTTCTGTTAGATACACTCTTAAAAATAAAGGTGCTTCAAAAGGTTCTTCAAGCGATGCCATAGAAGAACCTTTTTCGGTTCCACAAAGAACCATTCAGTCAAAGGTTCTTTAAAGAACCATCTCTTTCTTACCTTTTTATAATCTAACAGCTAAAACAGTGATCTGATCATAACATTTGATTGCCTGAGTCACACACACATGTCAATCTGTTGCCACAGAAATAAACCCTCCAAAGAAATCACAATTTCACAAACACAATCTAGAGATGACGGAAAACAGAAAAAAGTACATAGGAAAAAATATACACAATTTTGCCCTTTATTCTCCATCCACAGGAGATGAAAGGCAGCTTGCTGAATGAATCCAACCACAGAGCACTGTGATTGAAGATTTGTAACAATGGCATCAGCTCGGCGGGTAGCAGATTACCTGCATCAACCAACCCTTTGATTTTTATTATGAGTGCTTTGAACTCTGAACCTTTCTAGGAACTACAGAGCCTTCCAATCTCATTAGATCTGCCACGTAAAAACCTTTAGTATGCATTCTTTTATGTTCATTATAAAGCTTGTGTCTCCCCCCCCCCCCCATTACTGATGTTTTGAGGTTATGACTTTCTAATCGGCTTAGCTTGAGCGCTGACAGTCATATACAGTATGTGCTTTATGATTCCCACACAAAATCACAGTGCAATCTGGATCACGCTTCCAAAAGACAACTTTTAATTTCTGCAGTACTTTTATGGTTGAATTTTACACTTCAATGTCATGTCCCCACACTGAAAAAAATGATTTGTTGTCTGAACAACCATTACTTACAAAAGTAAATCGATTAAACACAAAAAAACTTAGTATTCATAACTTTTCAATGTCTACTTAACATATATAGTGCGTGTAACGCAAAAATATATGTTACAAGGTTAACTTAAGTGTATGCATAAATAAAATGAAAAAACATAAGTCATGTCCAACTACTATTACAATTACGTTAAAATTAAGTAAATCTAGCATAACATTTTAAGTAGCCTATGAGCCACGTGATATGCAAATACTCTTTCCAGCCAAGGTGCCATTTTGTGAAGCACATGTGAATACGGTGAGAAGGGGTAAGCTTAATTTTTGTAAATGAAGTATAATATTAGATTTTGGCGTTTTACCATCAATGAACACTTGTTTTTTGTGTTAGTGGGAGAAGATATTTTCTGAAACGCAACGTGATGTAGACGCTGAAAAGAGGTAAGCTTTACTTTGTCTTTTTAACTTACTCGTTTATTGCGTTTGTGGTCAAAAAAGGAACTTTTAAACTGAATTTCTGAATCGCTAAGAATAATGCTTCAATAATTAGAAACGTGTTATGAATACTTATGAAATATGCTACTGAGGGGAAAAAAAAAAGTTAGGTCACAATATTGTCATATTCTCTATAAGGGGCGGCCCAGGCCTGGGCGTGGGTTACTTTTGAGGTTTGATTCATATTATATTCTAAAATACATCGGCTGCATGTCTATATGTATGCACGATCATCAAGTAATGGCGATCTCGATTCAGACACACATGCAAAATTATTCCTAAATGACAACGATTCCTCTGTCTACTAAACCTTTGAAATTATGATCACAACAGTAAATTTAAACCTGCGTTCCCTCTGCCGCTGATCCGGAGAGAGCGCCATAAACTGGTAAGGTAAGTTAGACACAAAATGTGCAGAGCGGGCATGTGGATCTCCAGTTTTAAAGTGTTTGATTTTAACATTTTGTGTTGTTTCTGTTATATTTCATTTTAAATATGTGAGGCAATACTGAAAGTGCCAGATTTGACTTCCAAAAGTAATGTATAAAAAAAATAACGCCAGCATTATCAATTATTTTATGCCGTTTAATACAGTTGTTTTTCTCTCTATCCATCTTTCCATTCATCCAGCTGTGCAACAAGTGATGGTGCAAGAACGGAATAATTGGAGGTAACAATTCATATCTAATTTTTTTTGTTTATTTCACACTTTACTAATAATTGCTTACAGGTGTGGAACGACATGATGGTGAGTAATTAATGACAGAATTTTCATACTTGGGTGAACTAAACTTTTAAAATGATGCTCCACCTAAAAATGAAAATTCTGTTATTGTTTACTCATCCTTGTGCCATCCCTGATACATATATAATCTTAATTTTCTTCACTTTAAAAATCAACGCAAAGTGAATGTGACTGTAATCCATACGTCCCTGTATGAATCTCTTCTGAGTGGAAAGTTAGGTGTGTTTGTGAAAAAAATACTATTATTTCAAACTATAATCATTGCTTACGGCCAACTGTCATCCAGCCATTCATGGGTTCATGCTTAATGTAAATGTCAACACATTGTGAAGTGTGATGTGTGTTGTGAAACTAAAGGAAGAGGTGACAGTCCTAAGTGCTTCTACATCACCTCTCACATGAATGGATGGATGACAGTTGGCCGTAAGCAATGATTATAGTTTGAAATAATAGTATTTTTTTCTGTCATTAATTACTCACCATCATTTCCCCCCTAAAAATCTGTTTATCTAAAGAAAGTCATTCATCAGGCACAGTGTGAGGGTGAGTAAATGATGAAAACATTTTGGGTGGAATATGTCTATCTTACAAATGCTAAATTAGGTTCTGATCAGGTGACTGACTTGGCCATTCTCCAATTAGCTTTAAAAAAAAAAACTCTTGTCGCTTTAGCAACAGATCATTGTTGTAGTGTATAGCAGCAGAACCTGAGCAGATTTTTCTGTTCTCTTTCAAAATTAATTTTGCTTCCAACTTCATTTGCCATCAGCAGTTTCACCATCATTAAAGAGGAGTTGGTCAAATAATGCCTTCATTCCCAAACTCTATGGAGTCACTGTATAGTTGTGATTTTGAGTGTATGTACCATAACAAGCTACATTTTGTTTTACTTTTCAGACCAGCCCTGTGGAACAAAATAGAGAAGTTGTAATTTGATGCTTAATTGTCTACCTCTCGGAAAATCCAGAGAATCTCATCAAGCATTATCAGGTGAGCATCTGAAATCGATCAACGACCAAGTTACGCTCCTAACCTAAATAAACAATTGATATAATAGCAGTTAATTAAATTAAACCAAAATAGACAGAAATAAAATTAATGGCTGTAAGACACTTATTTTAAAATATAAATGTAAATTTCAAAATATTGTCTCATGTTGTGTTATTTCATAGCAATGTATTTTTTTTCTGAAAAATACCAAGTGGTGTTAAATAAAGACACATTTCCTATGTGTGTGTTTTTTTTTTAAGGATACTCATGGGGAACAAGGAGGAACTGGAACAGCTCACACTGAAGATCATCACAAAAGGTGGCTCAACAGATGATCCATTACAGACTGGGATAGTACTGGAAGGCATACAGGTGATGGCGGGATTGGCAGGTGTTGCGAAGGCTTGTGTTTTTCTGCTTGGCCTAATTTATGCAATTAATCTGAGTTACCCCAAAGAGCTCAGGTACTCATTTGAATTTTTTCAGAAGATTCTACTGGAACTAGACAGTGGCAAACTTTTTAACTAAATTTTTCAAGGGTGAAAAATCAAGGAAGTGACATGTTGGAAGTGAACTTCCATTTGTCGATTTGTCACATTTTGGTGTACATTCATGATGTGTGGTTTCAGCCTGTCAAAAAATAAACTGAAATGCTTTATTTTGTGTGATTTGCGTGTTTAATTTATTTAAGATATTGACTGTACTGGAGCAGTGCAGTAAGCAGACCAATAGCTGAAGATCTAAAATAAGTTAAAATGTTAAGTTGGTTTAGCTCAATTTAATTTTTTTTATTCAAATGTTAAGTAAACACAACTTGCAATTACTTAGTAGATTCTATGGTGTTACATTTTTTTTAAAAGTAAAGAATGTTGGTTTAACTCCAATTATATTTTTTATATAAATGAGCTTAAATGTTAAGTTAACACAACTTAAAATTACTTGGATTATGTTGCATGTTTTAAGTAAAGAATGTTAAGTGAACTCAAATATTTAAGTTCATATAACAAAGATTATCTTGTTTATTTTAAGTAAAATTGTTCCAAGTTGGGTTTACTTAAAGTGTGATGCAAAAATGGTGCATACATATTTTAAGTAAATCCAACACATAATTTTTACCAGTGCAATAAGTTTGAGAGCTCATGACAACCATATATGTAAATGGACACCAAAAGATACTTATTTAGTAAATCACTCGTTTTCAAAGACTGATTGAAGCTAATAGGTAAAGGTGCGTTTTTAGACTGTATACAGAAACGAGAAAAGGGCAGAGGATTATACAAAAAGTCCGGCGCATACGGTGCGATTTTGGCCAAGACAAATTTTGCAATCCTAAAAGATTCCTATAATCGACAGTCAATTATTGACTTTTGCGATCAAACTTTGGACCTCCCGACGAACTTCTGGCAGCGACGAACGTCAAACTGTCTTCGTTTTTCAAGACAAGCCATGATCAGAATTAATGCTAGAGGTTTCTTCTAACCACATGAACTCCGGCGCTCTCGTCCTCTGCTCACGGAATTCATATGATCCGTTGCCTTTGCTATGATAAACAATGTGTGTAGTGCTGCTTACACTATTCTGCGCCAATATTGCAGCCATTCATATACTTTTAATGATAGCCAACATTACAGCCCCGCACGCAATGCAGCTCGCAGTCACTGAACGTATATGGGTTGATAATGTAAACCTCCGGACAAGTTTTCTTGTGCGCACCCGTTTTTAACACGTCTTGACTGTCGTACAGTCTGACATTAATGACAACTGAGATCCCACAGTGTGACATGATCATCATGTTCGTACAGTCTGAAAAGTACAATCCTAAAGGACTTTTAAAAATCGCACAGTGTGAGCCTGGCTTTAAAGTTAATAAAGATTCAAGGCTAAAACTGGCCAGCTGAAGATTCTTATGAATAAGTGCTGAATATCTAGGGTATGATATATATAAAATACTAGTGGCCTAAGACTTTTGACAGTAAATACTGTGTGATATATATATATATATCGATAATAATATACACACACCACACCACACACCACACAAACAAAGTACTGTGCAAAAACGTCTTAGGCAAATAGATGGTCACAACAAAAAAAAATGGTTTTTTAAGTATTTCTATCTTTTGCTGTAGCGCGTCAGTAGGAAATATCAAGTTACACTTACAATTGTAATAATCCAGGAGATTTGTGTATGCACAAGGTGTCGGTGCTCCACACAGAGATCTGATCTCACCATCATCGAGTTTGTCTGGAATTACATGAAGAAAAATAAAAAAAAACTGAGGCAGACTAAATCCAGAGGAACTGTGGCAATGTCTCCAAGATGCTTGAAGAAACCTACCTACAAAGCTACAGTACTATGAAAAGTTTTAGACACTAAGTTTCATGCTGTAAAGTGAGGACGCTTTCAAATTATTTAATAAATAGATTTTATTCATCAATTAACTTATATTAACTAAATCAAATCAACATTTGTTGCAACCACCCTTTTTGTTTTGTTTTTTAAACAGCTTTTGTCCTAGGTATACTTGCTTGTTTTTCAGGTAGCTTTGCAGGTAGGTTTCTTGAAGTGTCTGTGACATTGCCACAGTTCTTCTGGATTTAGTCTTTGAGTTTTTTTCTGTTTCTTCATGCCATTCTAGAAGGACTGGACGATGGTGAGATCAGATCTCTTTGTGGAGCACTGGCTGTTGACAGACTCCTTATGCATACAAAAATCTCACTGGATTACTACAATTAATGGCAAAAGGAATGGTTAGAAATGCAAACTGATATTCCCTACTGACAAACTACAGCAAAAGATAATAGCTGGCTTAAAATCATTTTCTGTTGGTTAAAATACGAATGGCCTAAGACGTTGCAGGACGTTTTGATACCATTATTTATTCATGGCAGTGTTTTTGGGCAGAATTATGAGAGAGCCCACTCCCTTGGTTGAAAAGCAACCCCACACATGGATGGTCTCAGGATGCTTCACTGTTGGCACAACACAGGACTCATGGTAGCGTTCACCTTTTCTTCTCTGAACAATCGATTTTCCAGATGTCCCAAACAGTCAGAAGGGAGCTTCATCAGAGGAAATAACTTTGCACCAGTATTCTGCTGTCCAATCCTTGTACTTCCTGCAGAAATTCAGTCTGTCCTTGACGTTTTTCTTGGAGAGAAGTGGCTTCTTTGCTGTTCTTGTTGACACCAGGCCATTGTCCAAAAGTCTTCGCCTCACTGTGCGTGCAGATGCTCTCACACCAACCTGCTGCCATTCCTGAGCAAGCTCTGCACTGCTGGTGACACGATTCCGTAGTTCGGAATCGTTGCTAACAAAAACACAATGATTAAAAGCGCTTCTTCCCTCCTTTTATAGCAATCAGTCTGCTCTTACAATCTAATTAGTATGATAGTGATTTCACCTGACTAGTACTCATTCACATGTGCTGCTGATATGTTTAGTTAATTAAAGTTAGCTGGTCACTTTGTGTCAGGATAACAAAGACAGTGAAATTAGTTTTTTTGTGAAAGTTCATTTTTTGGCCAATTAAGCTT
The DNA here is from genome assembly GCA_018155175.1 of Sinocyclocheilus anophthalmus. Taxonomy (NCBI): domain Eukaryota; kingdom Metazoa; phylum Chordata; class Actinopteri; order Cypriniformes; family Cyprinidae; genus Sinocyclocheilus; species Sinocyclocheilus anophthalmus. Next base: position 83,585 of record JADLZN010012214.1, read on the forward strand.
TTAGCAATCATTTAAAATGCATCTGATCACTCTACACAAATAATCTAGAAACAATGTGAATGAACACCACAACAGCTTAAGCAGCAAACTTTGCAAAACAGAAAATTTATGTCACTGCCAAAACTTTTGGCCATGACTGTGTGTATATATTTGTATAATATTAATTATTATATTATGTATATGCACAGTCGACGGAAACATGCAGATTTGTAAGGGAACTAAATAAGAATGCATTTTGCCCATTTATATCACAGTGTATTTGCACATCGTTTTAAACTTTGAATCACTAAAGGAATTATGCAAATCAGCTTTCATGCATAATGCCAAAAAAAAACATATGTGATGCATGCTGTTTGCAAACTGCAAATTTGCTTTTTGCAAGAAAATCCTGAGTGCTTGGTTTTGGAGAATGCTGAAAGTGCTGGGAGAAAAAAAGTGCAGCAACTATACTCTGTGTGTGGATATATGCCTGGTTATAATACCCTTCTCCATTTTATCATTATTTAATGAATTACTGATTGTCAGAACATGTACCGTGTTGGGGAAAAAAAATGCTACCAACTAAACCATTACCAAACACTAGCTAGCAATCATAAACCAGCACGGAAAGCTTAGAGTAAAAGATAAGTTGAGAACAGAGTTCACAAACATATTATTTAAATATTGGTCTTGGAACAACATCCGATTTTAGGGACATTACATTAAGGATTAGGTAATGGTTGGGGTTTGTGTAAGAATTTTTTACAGGACCAACAAAAACTGTTGACTCAGGAATGCCTTACTCTGCAAAAAATCACAATGAGATTGGTTTCCCTATGAAGTAATAGCTGAAAAGAGTGACAATGGCTTCATTTAAACACACATAACGGAGCTCTACAACAGAACAGATGTAAAGTGTCTGGTTAAATTGGATTGCGGGTGGTTAGTGAATAACATTTTGAGCTGAAATACAGCTTGCAAAATTGGCGCTGCTATTTAGTGAATTCCCCCCTCAGAGAGGAGTTTGCCTTAAGTACTTAAAAGTTTGATAAAGCGCTCTCTGAGAGCCAAAGGGAATGCGCAATCTTACTTTTGGTTCCTGCTCTGTGTAATCTCACTGCCTGAACAGCAAACCCAAATCCTTTCTTCATTTTTGTCAACAATCAAAAAGCCCTAGTAACCCTCTCTAGTCCGCTGTCTCATTCCTTTCCTCATCTCAGCTGCTTTCAGGCCAAATCATCTCAAAAGGGCCCGAGACAAGAAAGGAAGTGGAAAGATGCTGTACTCATCGACTCTCACTCTCACATGAGAACGGATCAGTGTCTGGATCTTAGTGGCCCCTGAAGACAACAGGCTTTGATGTGCACTACCTTCCTTTATGTCCAGACCATCTCACTTCACAGAAAGAGAAAGCCCAAAAAGATTAAATGAAGCACAAAAGAAAGGGAGGAAGGGGGAAAAAATGAGTTAATTTTAATCATTCTTCCATACCTTCATCGCAACCAGACGTGATGCCAGAACATGAGAGGTTTGATCAACGCCCTAACGCTTGCTCTTCAAGAGACCCCCTCCATTCAAATCATTCCCTGTGCTAGGGAAATCATTTTTCACTGGAGGAAAATTCGTTTTCTCATCACAGAACTTGGCACCAGGCACTTTTAGCAAACGTAATTTTGGAGGAAGGAGGGTGAAGAGCCAATATGGATTTCCATAGTGTCTGCAGAATATGGACTGGTAATTCAAACTGTAATGACTTGTATCATTTATTTATTCATTATTAATTTGTAATTATAGGGAATTAATGATTATTAATTTATTCAGGTTTTGCTAGAACTGGGTCTGAAGGTCCCAAATCCACCTGATCCAACCATTCCAAATTTGTTAGTTTTACTCCAAATCAAGGTCGTCCAGCGAGCCAGTGATTTTTGGTATCTTTTAACAAATTTAATATGTGTTTTCCTGGCCACAGTCAACACAATCAAGATTATTTGTATGTTCTTAACAGAGGTAATTATTATAAGTAGGCTACGAGTTGAGGTAGCAAGCAAGGATCGTTTGGCATAGGTTTAACATTGAAATTATATGAACCAAGACATTCTTTTTTATAAATGAAACATGAATTTTATTGGCTAATCTAGATTACATAAAAACCTAACTAAAACATACATATACACACAAAGATTCAAGGAAATTAGTTGACGGAGTTGAATTAAGTTTTCAAAGTCCTAACTCGTTTAAAGAGTGGTTTTAAATTCGACCTAGGAGAAAAACCAAGCAGAGAATCGGTCTTAATTTTACTGCTTAAATTAATTCTACACCAGTTCAGCTGAGTGGAAGATTTTGTTCGTTACTTGCATTCTTTGGCTTGACAGCTGAAAGCGGAGGTGAATCAGTCGCTGTATCGGACTTCCTGGATGTCTGTTGAGGGGAATTCCTTCGCTGATTGGCTGTTGCTTTGACGTCGGAATGACGTATGGGTGACGTCCTTTCGGGGACCCCTCTCAGAGTCCTTGGTTGCTGGTTTAACACAGAGGCTGGAGCAGTTAGTTTGAAAGACTTTCAGTTCCCTGAAGATCGCGAAGTCTCACTGAAATGTATGAGTTCTTGGATGGTCTTGGCTATGCGGTGGTATGGCGGGGGGCTTTGTCGCTGTCCCAAGGTGAAAGCGTTTCTTTTGAGTGAGAGTGCGCGACCCAGCAGAAGGACAACTCTAAGCCAGAGGGCTTTGTGTCCATTTTTAAGCAGGCTGACTTTTGTCCAGCCCACAGGTCGCTTGTCCAATCAGATGGTGGCATGGTTGCCTGCTGTTGGTGGAGAGTATTTCTGCAAGTTTTAATAACTTCTTATAAAAGTATTATCACCAGAGAATGATACATAATATAAAATTTTCACTAACACCAATGTTCGGCGATAAGACAAGCTCTCATTCGAGCTCAAACAACATGTATTTTGCATACACAGTAATCGTAATCACTAAAAGAAAAGTCATAAGGCCAAGATTGAGGTATCATGGTTTCGATAAACACATCACACATATTTAAGACATAAAACATATTATTTGTGACTATCGTTGCTCCAATGCTTTCAGTGATTTTTAATGATTGTCTTCTGAATTGTCTGTGTACATTCTGTGTCTTTCTAATTCAAAGGAAGTAAGGATTGTGGTCATGCGGGAAACTGGTGGTCGAAAATCATGGGATAGTCATGTGGCGTCACGCTGTACATCCTGTGCTGGCCTGAGGGCGTCATTTAGTCATTTTCCTGTTCTCATGATAACGGGTCCATACATCCATGAGAACGTGGCATCCATATGTCGTGAAAGGCTTTTCAGCTCTGGTACAAAAAGTCTCTGTGGTATCTCTTGATTAGATTAATCCAGACCTCATGATCGCTGATAGGGGCATATCAGTGTCCGTACATGATAGAAATCCCTACATATATCCCCCTTTTGCGCGGTGAGGTTCCCATTGCGAACGTCGGCGGGCACTGGAACAAGAGGCAGAGAGAACAGACACACACAAGACACAAACAACATCTCCATCACTGACTGAATCCTGGTGCGGGACTTGGGTAATTTGGGAATGATCAGGTTAGAAACTTGAGAAGACGTAGAGGTACATTATTTAGTATTACTTGTATCATCGTGGAGTCATTTAGATTGCTCTAATTGTCAGAGGTTCGACGAGGCGGTATAGGCGTAATCTCAATCAGGTTTGTTGAGTTCTCAGGTTCGGGTTCAGGTTCTTGGTCAGTTTTATCACGTCGGAACATGCGCGGGACGCCGGACGTGCATTTGTTGAAAGACTCTTGAACGGCGTTCACTCGCTTGTGGAGGAGGAAGGCAAGTGTCAGAGTCACAACATATCCTACAACAGTAGAGACACAGAGCGCTGTGTCAGCGGCAGACCAAGACCGAATGATTGACGCGCCAGCGGGCGGAAGGCGAGCGATAGCTTCTAAAGCTGTATCAACCGGAGTCAAATCAATAAGTTGCGTTCCTTCCTCCTTGATCCTTTCTTCCAGTTCTGGATCGAGGACGAAGGAATGCTGTTTGAAGAAGGGTGAGATTTCGAGTTCGGCCTGATACTCGTCGTCAGTAAGGTGATACAATGCTAAATCGTCAATATGGAGGATCGAACCCTTAGGGACATTGATCCATAAAGTTTGTGGGCCGGGGTAATGCGCCGTGGCAGGTTGCGTGGATCGTAGGGTCGAGGGTAGTGTACACGCTGGGGCGTCGACTAGCCATCGGTTTCAACGATTTACGACAAAAAAAAATTTTGTAGGTGAAAGGAGGCAATCATAGTTTCGGGACATGTATTTAAAGTTGAGTAAAGGGAGTTCCCTGATGAGGGGATTAGAGGGGAAAGGAAATTGTAGTGAGAGAGAGGGAAAGAGGAGAGAGAGGAAAAAAAAATGAAAATAGAAATTTAAAACATATGGCTATACAGAAAAACACAAAGAGAAAAAAAACAAACAGACACACGGACACCGAATGAGGTGAGACAGCAAACGAGTGTCACAGGTGTGGAGTACCTCCTCTCTACTAGAGGTTGGTCCTAGCATTGCGGTGGAGGAG
>JADLZN010012215.1:0-39452 GCA_018155175.1 Sinocyclocheilus anophthalmus
CCTACTTGTCCTGATTAATCGACCAAAACAGATGTTCGTCGTCACTGAACCTTTTGAACGCTGTTGAACATATGCATACTTTTATTAAGAAACCCTGATTTCAGCTACTTCGGACATTCCACTCAAATTCAAACGAAGACAGCCAAAGAAGAGAAATAGGCCTAAAATAAACCTAATCAGTCTTAGTTATTGGAATTAATCAAATCCAGTGACTACCTCAAGTCTTTTCTCTCTTGCATTTCTGTGTTCTGTGTAACTGTAAAGGACCAAAAAAAACAATTCAGCAATTTGACAAACTTAAATCATCGCCCTGGCGTTGCTATGGTTAGCACCTCTCGCCGGCACGATGTTCTCACGTAAGCATCTACTCTGCGTCAGCTGAACGTGAACTCAAATTTGTAATCCATTTTTGGGGGGTTATTATTTAAACATAACAATCACCTTGCCAGGAACTCCTTCCTAAAATGTAAAGACATTTTTCAACTTCATTTTTCTGATTTGTCATTCATCATTATTCAAATCCATGGAACTAAACTTGTTTTCAGCAACTAAACAGGTTTCTTTGGAAAGCAACTATTTTAAATGAGCCAGCCTGAGTGGTTAGCTGTTCAGGCCTCTCTAGTGTGAGCAGCTTATCAATTTCAGACATGTTTTCCCCTGCTGAAAACCCCCCCGCTAAAACCAGCATGAGTTGAAAGTAGCTTTTAGCTGGTCTCCCAGTGTTGATAAACTAATTTTCAGGGGAAGTTGCTAAAAGTTAAAAAAAGGATTTTGCTAAAACAGGTGTGCTACATGACATTGTGATGTTGCATGCGGATGACGTCGTTACGTAATCACGACGCAAAATTGCCAAATCTCACAAAAACCTAGTTAATATGTTATTATATGTTTAATTAGATTTGGGTTCGTACCAAGTCATAATTATTTTAAAGTATAAAATAGAGCTATTTTTAACCTACTGATTATCGAAACAATTAACGTTTATACTTTAAAGCATTTATATTAGTAGTTCGTTAGTTAGGATGCGGCACTCTAAGAAATAAAAATGTACTGTGTTAATATAAAGGAATTTTCTGGATTGATTTTTCCATAGGTTTTTGTACCTGCATTTTTAATTACGCATTGTATTTTGTGTTTTCGGGTTACAATGGATAACGGATAATGTTCTGGAAAATTACTAGCACCATTTTTCTGCATATTTTTCCTACAGTGTACTAACTCATCAACAATCGCAGATACAAGCTACCAACAAAGTGTCTCATAAATGAAAAATAACATTATTCAATTATTATTATTATTACTACTATTAAACAATTGCAAATAGCAGATAACTTAATTCCTGTAACGTGTGTACTGCTAGGCATCTTTGGTTTCCTCCTTTTGTGTAATTGAAATGGTAAATTGTTCCTTTTTACCGTTTTTTATCGCTTTTTATCGAGTTCCCTTTTATCGCTTTTTATCGAGTCACTTATCAAAAGTTGCTAAAAGCTGCCAAATAATTTTTTTTTTTTAAATTAGCTACATTTGTTGCTAGGTGCTTTTGGAAGAAAAAGTTGCTAGGGTACACTCTAAAAATAAGTTGCTTCACAGGTGTTTCTTCAAGCGATGCCATAGAATAACTATTTTTGGTTCCACAAAGAACCATCCAGTCAAAGGTTCTTTAAAGAACCATCTCTTTCTTGCGTTTTTGTAATCTGAAGAACCTTCTTTCGCCACAAAGAACCTTTTGTGAAACAGAAAGGTTCTTCAGATGTTAAAGGTTCTTTATGGAACCATTTAGACAAAAAGGTTCTTCTATGGCATCGTGAAGCACCTTTATTTTTAAGAGTGTAGTCTGAAAAGTTGCTAAATTTAGCAACAAAATTGCTAAGTTGGCAACACTGTGGTCTCCTAGCCTGGCCAAGCTGGTTTTAGCTGGTTAGCCAGCTGGTCTCCCAGCCTGACCAGCTAAAGAAGTGGCCAAACCCCCTCTAAAACCAGCCTGCTGACCAGCTAAAACCAGCCAACCAGCTCAAGCTGGTTTTAGCAGTTTTCTGTTTGTTTTTTTCAGCAGGGTTCCAATTTATTCACCAAGAACTGAGTGTTTACTTTTTTTATGGGTGTCCTAAATAAGAGTGTTAGCCTTTTACAGCCATTATTACAATCATGTGTCTCTTTGTCCATCAGGTCTATTATGAGATCATATCAAAAGAAAGCCCTGATTATGACGCATGATGTCCAGAAGACCACAGCTGACTCACACTTACTACACTTATGTATCGGATCTGCACTGGACTTTTTCTTTTCTGAAGAACACTCCTTGTACAGTGATTCACATCCAGCATCTTTTCAAATCATTTCAGAATACAATGAACATCAGTTTTTTATTCACGGTTAGCAGTTTCAAATGAGCAAAAACAAACAAATTCACTCTCCTTGCCACATATTTGTTCCTTTTATGTGTGTTTAGATGTGTCTCTAGGGAGACCAACCTGTGGCGGGTACCATAAACCTTTATATTTTAGTTAAATACGTTTATTTTAGAGTCTATTAACTGGCAGAGCTTTTCCTCCTTTTGCGTCATTTAACATTATTGTCACCTTTGATGGATATCGCAGTTCCACACAGCTGTCCGTTTCTCACCTCTACTGAGCATATATGCTTGCCGCATTTCCAATGGAACTAAAGATACGCTCTGCCTGCGTGTCACTCTCATTGTAAAATTGACATTCAGATGTATTTTCCATCCAAGATGTAGATGAGTTTGTTTTATCATTGGAACAGGTATGGAGAAATGTAGCATTACATCACTTGCTCACCAAAGGATCCTCTGCAGTGATTGGGTGCCGTCAGAATGGAAGTCCAAACAGCTGATAAAAACATCACAATAATCCACAAGTAATCCACACCACTCCAGTCCATCAGTTAACGTCTTGTGAAGTGAAAAGCTGCATGTTTGTAAGAAACAAATCCATCATTATCCATCGTCATTTAACTTTAAACCTTTGCTTCTGGCCAAAATACGAGTCCTCTATCCATCATAATAAAAAAACACTTTCATGTGGTTATGCTCTGCTCTTTCCCTCCATACGTCTGCTCTTCTCTTACTCCCCATATTGACATTTTTGAACGTTTTTAAGCGACGTCCGCAAGTGGTATGCTAGCTTGGTTCCCGCCGCTCATATGTACCATCTAACCTCCGAACCACTCAGTCAATTCCTTCTATGATCTCTTCCCACATCCTCGTCCTCTTTTTCCCTAACATTTTCGTCTCAGTTTTTTATTGACGAAAATGTCAATAGATTTACGTCATATTTTTTGTCATTCCAAAAGAGTTTTAGTTCGCTATGGTCTCGTTGTCGTCATTGGAAAAAAATATTGTTGATGAAAATTGACGAAAAATATTCATCAACGAAATTAACACTGCTTAGCAGCCACATAGAACACCCTAGCAACCACCCAAAACACCATTGCAACTCCCTAGCAACTGTCCACAGTAGACCAGATCACCGAGACACCTCCTTCATGCCAAACAGAAGGAAAACACCTAGCAATCACATAGAACACCCTAGCAATCACCCAAAACACCATAGCAACTCCCTAGCAACCCCTGCAGCAAACCAGAAGATCACAAAGACACCCCCTTCATACCAAACAAGAGGAAAACACCTGGAAACAACCCCAAACACTCTAGCAACACCCTACCAACCACCCAAAACACCCTAGCAACGTCAGAAGCGTCTGACTGTTGAATAGAGGTTTGCTGGCCGTCGCTGCTGTGCTCTGAATGTCACGAGTGACACTGAAACACGGCCACTAAACCATTAACCTTTACATTCTCAACACGCACATGTGGATATTCCTCCCGCTGACTCTTCTCTCAGCTCTCTGTCTGATGGATGGTTTTCTGCTGCCGTCTCATTAGCTCCTGTCCTGTTCTCATGCTGCTAACGCTCTTCAGTCTGAACACAGTATGTTAGTTTCATCTGTGATCGTTTGATGAATCTGTGTGAGGTTCCTGTGATTAAAGTATTCACACTGGCTTTTCCAAATAAAAACTGAACCTATTTGAGCTAAAATATTTACTTGAAGCCCCCGTGAGATATTAAAGTTAATGTTTTAAAAATTTTACAACACACTCTGGTTAATGGTCATATGACATGCATAACTGTTTTTATTCAAAAATGTCATAATTTTTTTATTTAATAATTTTTTTTTATATGGGTTTTATTTACAGTCGATGTTTTTTATTTAAATTATACATGCGATTTTAATTGCTTTTAATTTTTTCCTTTACATTTATTTGTTTGTCCTATCTGACGAATTAACTGTCTTATTTGGTGTTTTTTGTTGTTGATTGGTTTGTTACATAGATTTTTAAGATTACATCTTTATCTATATAATTGCTTTTTTAGGTGTTGGATTAATTTTTTATTTGAATGCATTCTTATTATTGACATTTTTTAGTGATGTGCGTAGCTTTTTAATAGTTTTTATATTTATTTTTTTTACATTTTTACCTTTATTTTTAATTTTTATAAGCCTATGTGTGTTTTGTTTAGTGCTTGGTTTATTGTTTTTTACTTTAAGTTGACTTCTTTATGATTTGGATTACTTTGTTTTTGCAAGTTTTAAAAAAAAATATTTTTAATTTTAAATAATTATTGATAATTTGCCTTTTTTGCATACTCAAATTATGAAAACCTGTGCGAAAACTCAAGATTTTCGTAAACGTTGTGAAGTGTAACACTAAACAAAAGTGAAAATTAAATGACTCAGATCCTCATCCACTGCCTGAGTTAGTCAAATTTAGTTAAACTGTTGACATTTATATCTACTTACCTGAATAATAATCTGGTTAATTATTGCAGACATCTGAAGGAAACTCTAGCGCCCCCTTGAGTCCTGTGACAGTAATGCACTTTAATGTCTGTTTCTCTTGTTTTAAACCTGATTCTTGCTTTACAAACTCAAACACAAAGTGTCTCTCGTTCTGTTTCAGGGATTTTGTGTATGTGGCCCGTGACGAGAACACGCGTGTGTTGAAATGCCACGTGTTTCAATGTGACAGTCCCGCGGAAAGCGTCGCCAGCAGCCTGCAGCAGATCTGCTCGAAGGTGAGGAGCGAGAATCGAGAAACAATCCACACGCATTCACATTCACAGCAAACAAACACAAACGCTTTCATTCTGACAAATCGAATCACTGGTCGCATATTTATTATCAGGCTCATGAATATTTATGAGGATAGAGCCTCAGCAACCAATCATCTCTCCGGTTTCATCTGAAGCCCTTTCTGTGGCTCTGTGGAAAGATAAATGTGTCTTCTTGGGGAAATATGTGTGTTTACAGTATTTCTTTGCCGTTGTGTGTGTGTTAGTATGCGGCGTCCATCCTCGCGTAAAGTTGCCTGCTCAGCTCGTCCCTCCTCAGACTTTGATTAACATTGAGCTGAGATTTATTGGCTCCAGATTAACGACCTGCAGAGAGACTGACAGGAGGAACGCAGGCTGTTTTCCTCAGTTGTGTTCTTTGTTTTCTCAGATTATGGCTGATCGCAGGAGCGTCGGTCCGGTCGCTGGCTCCTCGTCTCAGATCAGCTCTGATGTTCCTCTGAGAGGTAAGAGCTTCACACTGACCTTCAGTCACATGACCAATCGAATCTCAGCGCTTTAATGATTGTGAGTGACTTTAGCGCAGCGGTTCACAACCGTTTTGAGGCCTATTTCAAGGCCATCCATGTTTTGCTGTAATGCAAAATTTGGTTTGAAATGTATTCCTATCATAATTAAAATCCATAATCCCAGATTTATTTTTCTAACGTTTGCATTAGAGCATATGTTTGCTCATTTCCAAGTGTATACATAAAGTAATTAAGTAAAATAATTTAATTCCAGAATTCCAGAAGTTTAACTGAATGTTCGTCAAGGTTAACACTTTTTATTTTCAATGAATTTACATGACTTTTCTTGTCATCTGTGATTACAGATTTTTTCATAAATATCAATTTTCTTTGTGGAACTGATACATTACAGCATAAAAGCTGATTTAGAATTGTATTTATAAAATAATTAAATAAAACAATTAAATTCCATAATTCTAAAAGTTTAGTTTGTTTGTTCAGGGTTTCAGATTTTTATTTTTATTTCTAATCTTGTGTGATTGCTGTGTGTTCTCTTTGTTTTGTTTTTTGTTTTATAAATGCATTTTTTAATATATTAAGTTGCTTAGCTAATAGCAATTTCTACCAGCCTAAACGATTTAGAGCTCTGCACAGAGCAAACACATTTACGTCATTATAATCCTGTTTTTTCCCCTGTAATAACAAAAGTATAACTGGATGATCTACAGGGTTTACACTTTTTTCCAATGAATTTAAGTGACTTTTCTTGTCTTTAGTGACAAAGCCATTTCAACCCAATAAAATATTGTAGAGCATTTATATCCATTATAAAGATTCCCATGATTTTTAAGACTATTAATTTCCATTTCTAGGAATCACACGTTTAAAATTGCCTCATATATCCAGGTTTTCTCCAGAACAGTGAAAACCCTGGTTCTTAAATAAAAAGGACAGTTTGTGAGGAAACAAATTAAAATAAGGAATACGTATTGAATCCCAATCAGTGATCTCAAATGGGATTTTTTTGCACCCTAACGGTTCATTAGTTTCAATGACACTGTATTTTTGATTAAAGAAGAACTTAGTGTATCTATAGCTCTGATTTCATGACCTAAATGCTTGTATTTCATAAACTATGCTGTGGTCCACAGAGATGCATTGTTTTGTTGTAACATCCTGTCGCAGCTTAAACACATGAATATAAATAGACCTACGAGCTGTTTTTCCTCAGGTTTTGATGTGAATATATATGTTGTGTGTGTTTGGAGGGTTGTAAATTCACGCTCCAGCAGTACAAGTCCATAAATAAAGCATTGGGCCGTGCTGACCTCAGCAAACGCTCGCGCTTTATTGCATAAAGTCTGTAAATTCCTGCAATGATCAGTGAGATAATGAAAGCTGCAGTTCTGACCCATTAAAATGCAATTAAATCGCCCGTGTTACAGATCAGAGAATCCCCGCCGCTGCTGCATTTACATCCGTCTCATCTCGATCACAGTTTACAGCAGCTTCAAACGCGGCTCACAGTGCAGGGTTTCTGGGCTCCTGAGGGACGCATTGCTCTGTTTTCATCATGCCAGAGTTTCCCGCTCTATACGAATGCATTTAGAGCGTTGATTCCCTCGCCGGCACTCGGACCGATGAGTGAAATCTTCTGCGTGATGTTTCTCATCTGTGTGTTTCCTCAGTAGAGTTTCCAACACCAAAGACTGACCTACAACACAGTTTCCACGTGCTTTACCTGGGAATGACGTCAGTACTGCGACCTATAGGTAAAACACACACACACACACTCGTGAACCTCTTGAACAAAACCAAGTGGCCGTCCTACTAAACGAAGCATGACCCTTATTTGTGCCATTGACACTGCTATAGAATGAACTGAGTTCTGAATGTGAGCTGAATAACAACACTGGTCGTCTGTAGCGGCTGTTTACAGCGGAAAGTTGAACGTAGTTTCTGTAATGAGTTAATTTGAGTAACACCATTTTCCTTTTTATGCATGGTGTCTTGCATAAGGCACTACAGAAAGAATGGAGACTAAAGACGCTTATGTAATACAGATACCTCTTTGCTACCTCCATTTCAGAGACTAAATGATAATGTAAAAATTACCTTACCTTTTATTGTCCATTTTCTATTGTTTATGTGGTGAATATTTGACCCCATCATATATTTATGTTAACAAATGTCACTCACACACACACACACACGCATGTTTTTTTCTGTGAATTGTGGGGACTTTCCATAGAATTCTATTAATTTTATACTGACCAAACAATATTTTCTATCCCCTACACCAGGTGTAGGCAAGTTCGGTCCTAGAGAGCCCTAGAGTTCAGCTTCAACCCTGAAAAAAAAAACTCACCTGCATATAGCCTTAGTAATCCTGAAGAATTTGATTAGCTTGTTCAGGTGTATTTGATTAAGGTTGGAGCTAAACTCTGCATGGACTGCGGCTCCTCCTAGGACCTGACTTGCCTACCCCTGCCCTAACCCAACATTAACCCTAAACCTACCCCTTACAGAAAACCTTTTGCATTCTTACACTTTCAGATAAACATAATTTACTATTTTTAATACATATATTTTTCCCATGTGTGCAAATAGCTACACCTAAGTATTGATATATCTGTTACTATTTTGTTTTCATGTAAGTAGTCTGCTATTGTACTGCCCCTGCCTTTTATTGTCTGATGCGGTTTTCTCGACAAATTTCTTTTCAGAGCTTGCAACAGTCCTATTATTCAGATCCAAAACCAACAACCAAACACCACCTTTGCCATGTTTTCTTTAGATGAGTCCTGAAGAGAAAAAAAAAAAAATCTTAATTTCAGTTGATAACCTTGAGTCACCCGTATTTTTCATTATTTTAGTGTTGACAAATTACAGTAACTGGTTTTCTGTGTTCTAACCTACGTTTAGTGGTTTTTATGTGTGTTGATTTTTTTGGCAATTGCATCGCAACCAATGGTGGAGTTGATAGGATTCCGAACTACAGAACTTGTCAGAACAATTTTGTACAGCCTCCAAAACACATCTATGTGTTGAAACTATGCACATTCATGACCCTAAATGAGAAATATCCACCAAATTTCAAAAATAAATAAATAGTTTAACCAGTATTTCAAGCTGTTTGAATATCGAGTATGGGTCAAATTGAACCCAACACAAAAGTCTTAGCAAAATTGGATAGCCTTTCCAAAACACATCTGTGCGTCGAAACTTTGCATGCACATTCATGACACTAAATGAAAAATATCTACCAAATTTCAAGAAGAAATAAATAGTTTAACCAGTATTTCAAGCTGTTTGAATATCGAGTATGGGTCAAATTGAACCCAACACAAAAGTCTTAGCAAAATTGGATAGCCTTTCCAAAACACATCTGTGCGTCGAAACTTTGCATGCACATTCATGACCCTAAATGAGAAATACTCACCAAATTTCAAGAAGAAATAAATTTTTTTGTTTCACATTATTTCGAGCAAGTTTGAATAATCAGAGGTTGGTCAGATTGAGCCCCACAGCAAAAGTCCTACAATATTGTTACAGCGTCCAACACATCTGTGTGTCATTTCATGCACATTCATGACCCTAAATGAGAAATACTCACCAAATTTTAAAAAGAAATAATTAAACAAGTATTTCGAACTTTTTGAAGGCGGTGTGGGTCAGATTGACCCAACACATGGGAGAAAGCATGATTTTTGGCCTTTACACATCACCTTTGAGACGAGTCCTTGTGCACGGCTGGTACTGATGTCCTGCAGTGAGTAATAATCCAAATTTAGCAAGTTCTCTTATTTATGTATATATATATTTTTTACAATACACATTGTTTCAAAGCAGCTTGACAGAAAGTAAATCAGTCACTCCTGAGCTTCATCTCTGTTTGGATGCTGACAGTCAGACTGATCACTAGGTTTTGGAGACAAACTGATTTCTACACCATTAGATATTATAAATATCCTGTGTAACTGTAAGGAACTATAATGCTGTTTCAGGAATGGACATGATAAATGGAGCGATAGACAGTCTGATGTCCGCCGCAGGGAAAGAGGACTGGACCCCCGTCCTGCTCAATGTCGCTGACGCCACAATTACTGTCATCAAAGAAAAGGTGACGCTTACTTTACATTTTTGTGACAATTTCTACTTTTTATGCATTATTTTTCTGCCTTAAAACAGTTTGTGCATCAGACCACATAGATGAACATTTACAAACCAATCCTTGGTTTTTGTTTGACTGATCATGAAATGTCATCTAGAGACAAAAAATTTAAATAAATTTAATTTTGAATGGATACGGATTTAGACACTTCTTACATTTACATACTTAACAAATAAACACATTTATCAAATAATTCATGCAAGTTCCAAAACTTTTTGCATTAACTTGAGAAACTTTGCATTCATTCTCTTTAGTGGCTCCGCAAAATACAGGCATGTACAAATACAAACATTTAGTGAGCGAACAGAAATTTTCTCAAAGGAATGCAAAATTTTAGTGAGTGAATGAAAACATTTTAAATACTTTACATTTACGTTCTTAAATACTAACACATTTACCATATTCATCTAAGTGCTTTAAAAAAAAAAAAACATGAGATTGGAGTAAAATAATTACTTGTTTTTTGTGAACAAACGCAAGGTTTCTTAAGCGTTTCTCGAAAACATTTTGTGAGCTAACACAAAGTTTGAGAGTGAATGCAAAATGTTTGAAAGTGAATGCAAAAGCTGTGTGACCTTAACGTTTCTTAAAGAAATGGAAAACTTTTGTGAGCCAACACAAAGTTTCTGGATTGAGCGTGTTGTGGGCTAATAAGTTGAAGGCAAATACAAACTTGAAGGCGATTGCAAACTTTCAAGAGCAAAAGCAACAATTTACTGAGTATTTACGGAAGGTACTTTTTTTATAAAAAAAAGCAACAACAACATAAGCTTTTCTGTATTTTATGGAGCCCATAAAGGGAAATACAATGCAATTTTGGGGTGTGACTCATGAGAACTGATATAAAATAATTTAGGTTCATTCACTTATTTGGCAAACCCTTAATGAATAATTCACCTGTATAATTTGAGTTTAAAATATCAAAATGACACAAAACCTTGCCCACATGGACACCAGGACAATCCGAGGACAAATTCACCGCACAGAAATCAACACTGTGCGACTCCTGCTCTTCTCTTTCTGCTTGGACCCTGATAAAACATTCATCAGCCTGTGAAAGTAATTCAGAGCTGGTGACATGAGACAGACAGGTTTATTACCGTCATTTCTCTTCTGTTCGGACAGGAAGAAGAGGAGGAAGTCATAGTGGAGTGCCGCGTGCGCTTTCTGTCCTTCATGGGCGTGGGACGTGATGTCCATACGTTTGCGTTCATCATGGACACAGGAAACCAGCACTTCCAGTGTCACGTGTTCTGGTGCGAACCCAACGCGGGAAGCGTGTCGGAGGCCGTGCAGTCGGCCTGTGTGGTGAGTGACACAAATACATGTCACACGGAAATCACATGCTTCTCATTTAACCCTCTAGCCATCAAATTTTTATATTTGGACATTTTAAAAATCTTCATCGGGATGAGATGACACTTGGTGACTTTTGTCACATTAGCAATATGAAAAAAAAATAATCATGGACATGATTCGGATATGTTAAAGTGTCATACACACTTGACTTCTTCGCGGTCAAAAATGACAGACATAGGAAATTAATGGTAAATACGAAAAAAATTTCTGTTCTGAAGTTTTATTAACATTTATTGAATTACAGTGAATACAATATTAATTACAAAATGTTTGTATATAGTGTTTTGAATTATCACTATCCATTCCTTATTTTGTTAGATTTTTTAATGATCATATACCGAGTAACAAAAATGCTTTCTGTGTGTTCCCTTTCTAACAAGATTTGAAAGTTTGACTGTAATCATAATGTAAAACCTGATACTTATCTAACCAAAAATATCTAAACCTTGACAAAAAGTAGTCTTTTAGAATGTCTAGATATATATCTAAATGCAAAATCTAAAAAAATGAAGAAATCATGTCTAAAAAAAACAACGGGAATCCAAAAGCCTCTGTATATGTCTATACAGGGTGCTAATAAAAGAGGTTATGCAACATTACAGTTTTTATTTTTTAATGTCTCCAGATGGCCCAATTCTCACTTAAAAAATGTATTTTAAATGCCTTCACTCTATTTTAATGTGAGATATTGCATTTATTAAAAAATAGTAAATAAATAAAGAGATAAAAAATATATATTAATTGTAATGGAGAAAATAGCTAATTAAAATGTTGTAAATATTGCATAGTATCATAAAATTCTCTCAAAATCATAAATAATAATCAAAAAATATTATGGGGAAAAAAGTTACATTTCAAGGAATTGGTCACTTTTGACCGCGAAGGAGGCAAGTTTGAATCCTAAACGAAGAGGGCCAGAGGGTTAAGGAATATTACAGGTTAAATACCAATTTAAACGAGGTAAGGTGAAACGTTTAGAGAAGAAACACTTCTTCACACAAAATCGTGACCGAACACAAATTTAACAAGCAAGCCTGAAGTTTCTCGTGTAGACGCAAAACTGATCTAGAGTCTTCTTATATTTGTATTTTTAAGTTAAATATAAATTTAACACATATACCAAATCATTCATGCAAGTGTTTTGAAAACAAAAAATATGAGCTTCAGTTTCTTGAGGGACCACAAAAGTTGAGAACACAAACAAACATTTCTCAAGGCAATGAATGCAAAAGTTTCTTGAGCTAATGCAAACATTGGATGCAAACAAATTCCAGTTTTCTTGTGTGAACAAACATTGAGTAAAACGTTTCTTGAGAGAAAGCATGTAGTCACCTAACGGAAGTTGAGCGCGACAGACATTTTGTGAGCTTACAAAAGTTTTGTGCAAACACTAAGTGTTGTGAGTTTTTGAGCAAATGCAAACATTAGGCTAGCTTACAAATGTTTTGTGAGTGAACGTAAAGTTTGAGGCAGTGCACTTGTATCGAGAGCAAATGCATAGGTTTGGAGACCGAACACAATTTATTTACAAACGTTTTGCGTGCAAACAAGGTTTCTTGAGTAAACGCAAACTTTGTGTGAGTTTTTAAAAGTTCTAACAGTTTATGGGTAACAATTTCTTAAGCAAAAGCAAACATTTTTAATTAACAAGTTTTGTGAGCGAAAGATAATTTTTTGAGACTGAATGCAAAGGAGACATTATGTGAGCTAACAAAACATTTTTGTGAGGGAACGCAACATTTCATAAGAATACACAGTTTCAAATTTCTCAAAGGGAACATTTTGAAAGTTGACATTTTCTTCAAAGATTTTTGAGGAAATAAGTTTGAGAGCTACATTTTCTCAAGTGAACGCAAACGTTTTTACAGTTTGAACTAACAGTTTCTTGAGGGAATGCAAACATCGTGTGAGCTAACAGTTTTTGGCAAACGCAAACATTTTGAGTTAACAAAAGTTTCGTGAGCAAACACAAACTTTCTTGAGGGAATGCAAAGGTTTCTCGTGAGAAGTCTCAGTTTTGAGAATGAATGCAAAGTTTAAAAGAAACGCAAAAGTTTTGTGAGCAAACAGTTTCTCGAGGGAATGCAAACGTTCGTAAACATACACAAAGTTTCTAGTTTTAAAGTTTCTCAAGGGAACATTTTGTGAGTTGACAGGTTTTGTGTGCAAACGCAAAAGTTCTTGAGGAAAGTTTCTCAAGGGAACATAAGTTTTGCAAATTAACAGTTTCTTGAGGGGACGCAAAATGTTTGCTAGCAAATGCAAAGTTTGAGTAAATGCAAACATTGTGTGAGTTAACAGTCTTTGGCTAATGCAAAAGGTAAATCAACAAACATTTTAAGAGTTAGCAAAAAGTTTTGTTAGTGAGTGGAAACATTTCTTGAGGGAACGCAAACGTTTGAGATCAAATGCAGTTTTACAAACTAGCAGTTTCTTGAGGGAACGCAATTTTTGCAATTGAATGCAAAAGCATTGAAAGAATTTCTTAACTCTCAAAATGTTTGCATTCGCTTAATTAGCCAAAAACTGTTAGCCAAAAGCTTTGTGTTCCCTCAAGCTTGCAAAACTTTTGTTTACGCACAAACGTTTTGTGTACCCCCTCGAAACATTTGCTCTCAAAACTTTTGTTCCGTTAACAATTGAACTCACAAAATATCTCCTTAAACTTTGCATTGTCACAAAACATTCACAAATCACTCAAGAAACTGTTCGTTCACAACTTTTTAGTTCAATCACAATTATTCTGTGTCCTCTAAGAAACGTTGTTTGCTTTATTTCCATTTGGAGTGACCGCATGCCACAGATTCTGTACATAAAGTGTTAAGTTGTACTAAAGTGTATCATTCTGCAGTTGTTTAAGGGTTAAATCTGTGTTTTTTCTCTAGCTGCGGTATCAGAAGTGTCTGGGGAAGACCGGCTCCTTGACTCCGCCCCCTACCGACTCCGTCACCCGCCGCGTAACGTCCAGCGTCAAGCGCGGCGTCCAATCAATTATAGACACTCTGAAAAAGAAGCCTGCCCCCGAGGTTCCCCACCAATGACGGAACAGAACGGCTGTGAAGGACTGCAGGGGTATGTGTGTGTATTTACTGATGCAAACGAGAAGAGAAACACAGGCCGACATAACAAAATAAGACAAGCGATATGAATGAGAGGATGTCGGCGCTGAATGAAGCATGCGTCTGCCTTACACTAACACATTCTCACTCAAGTATTTCGAGGGCGTCAGTGTTCATGTGGCACTAATCCAGTCACGTTCAGATCAATGTAAGTCTTCACACGCGTGACCTGGATTCAGTGCATCTCATTTCAAACCACCCGCTCATTCACACACTCGGGAAATTGGATCCTTTGAAAATTGTTCTCTTTCCCCAAGAAATTTAGAGTGAATTTTCCGCTGTTGGAAAGTGGTGACATGTCACAGACTCGCGGCCTGCCGATCTATCATCTTTCATCATGAGGGTTCAGTGGGAATCTTGTCATACCTCAGAGTTGTCTGTAACATCTGCTCAGTTGATACTGACGAAGACGCCGAACGGGGATTGTCTGATCACACAAACACACACACACACACAAAACAGCCTGAAGAGTCCCTGCGCAAGTACGCAAACACAGCCCGTGAATGGCTTGGCCAAATGTGTGCTGCTTCTATACCCCACTAAACATGCTCTGGTGTTGAAAGGTTATAGATATTATATATATATATATATATATAGATAATATATATATATATAATTATATCTATACTTATCTATATATATATTTATATAAACTTCCTTCAGGATGTTATACATGACATAAAACAGATGTTTTGTTCAGAGTCCAGCTAAAGATGCCAGAAGGTGACTCGATCTGTTTCTTAAACGTGTATAGAACCTTTAACAAAATGTATAAAAACAAAAAAAAAAAGGTTTGTTTGGTTTTAAAATCATATTTGCTCCATCAGGCTTTTATGGCTTGTAGTCGGATATAGTGAGAATATGCAGGGAAAAAAACAGCCGTTTTATTCAGAGACTCAAAATGAGCAAAAATATGAATCTGCTGCAGATGCTGATATTTCTATGATGAGATTCTGATGCTTGTAATGTAAATCAATGAGATATTTATTACAGTATAGCCGTACTAACACAAAATGATCTAAATATCAGTCGTGGCTCTATATCTCCAGAAATAATAAGATGAGAGTGAAATGCTCCAAACATACAGTATAACGCAGTGATTGAGAGCTGAAGAAATAAAAGCTCCTCAGAAGATGTGAGATGTTCTAGAGGCTTGTGAAGATCATTCCTCCGCCGAGGAACAGTGAAAGTAAAGCTTCTGGAAAACAAACGCTCCTCAAAAGATCCTGATGATCAGATTTGAGACTCTAAAAAAAGATTGATGGAGAATCAAGTAAATCTGAGCTGCTTCAGTGCAGTAAGAGTTCATCTGGAGATATTACTGCAGTTATTCTGACCTTTACTTGATCAAAACCAGTCAAGATCTGACACGTGATGCTCCAGCTGAAGCTGGACGTTTGTACAATTATAGTAAAAGAGCTTTTACTGGATAAAAAACCATCGACATTGTAAAATGTGGTCGAAATACATTGATTTAATGCTAAACGTTATTAAAAAAAGGTTAACAAATTACATAATTAGCATTGAAATTTTACTTGATGATAAAACCGCTTCACAATATTAAATGTTGATTTAACTGAGATTCCATAATAGTCCCTCGTAATGAAAACTGTTTGGTTAGCAATATTCTTCAGAATATCTTCTTTTACATTCCACAGAATAAAGTAAACCCCAAAGTATACTTCACTTTTTATGTGTATGCTAGCGTGTGCAGACTTTTGCGAATTTTGTCATCAGAATAGTACGCACACCACCCGATGAAACTAAAGAGACGAAACAACAACAACAAAAAAAAACAACAGCAACAAAATATGGCACATGAAAGTGCTGAGTTAGAGTTTATGAAATCTGCAACTTTAGTTTAAAAGAGTGCAAAGATATTTTTATTGGTCATAACTTCTGGAGAAAAATAGAGCAGACACTGGACAAAGATGAAGCTTTCTAGAGCGCATGTGTCGACCGTCTAAGTTAGCGCACACTAGCAAATGGAGTATACTTTGAAAGGCTATGTGTTCAACTGTACACATACACTAGCGTACAGTACATGTACAAAAATTAAGTATATTTTGGGCTTTAAGTCATACAAATTTTAAACAACATGTTGGTGAGTAAGTGATTTACATTTTTTGGTGGACTTTCCTTTTAAAAGTATTTTATTGATAAGAATAGAATGTAGGTATTGACTTTTTGTGGACTAGATCTGCTGGGTAGGATCAATTCTTTCTGCTGAATTACAGGGATTAGGATACATGGTGCAAGGTTAAACTGGTCATTGGATGCCCATTTTCCACAAATTGATATGATTAAGGGTCTTAATGAAAAATCTGTAACATAGTTTGATTAAAATTTCTCAATGGCAGTGTAAAAAAACACCCTTTTTACCTTGTCAAAAACAGATGGGCTAGCAAGCGTTTCATTGCATTGTCACTTTAAATGAGGATGGAGCTCTGGCCTCACCCCGCCACTCTCTCCTGTGGGTGACGAGCAGACTGTAAACTGTAGCCACTATTTAGCCGTGAAATGTGAAACTTGCTAACTAGCACATTATTAGGAAACACGATTTGCAAAGATTCATAAAAAAACGCATTCCCTTCAGCGCGCGTCTTCAGCGGCTCAGATGTCGTGAGTAAATGACGACTGCTATGTTCATTTTACATCCAACAACAAAACACCTCAATCTTAATCGGAGACATTCTTGTCTTCCTCTGCACTGGGGTCAAAACAATGGCGGACAGCTCACAGCTCACTCAGGGCGGGTCTAAGGTAAGATGGCCTTGTCAATCAACTATCGTGGGAGTGGCCTGTACAGAACTACTTTATTCTGACAGGAATCTCAGAACAGCCTGATTGAGAAAGGGGAGTTTTAAAATAGGGATTAAAAAAAAAAAACAAGGGGTGGATTTTTATCATTATAAGGTGGATGTGTACACACACTTCCAACACAAATTTATGTTCAAACAACAACAAAAGTTAATTTAGCATCCGATGACCCCTTTAAAAAAAAAACTTAAAGTAGAGTGGTCTGGGGAGGAGGAGGGCTTTAAGCAAAGGCAGTAACACTTTACTTGAAGCCTTTATGTATAATGCATTATAAATGTATTCATAATGTATGTTGTAATGCATTATACATTTTCATAAATAATTATAATCTAAGTTAAAATGCATTATAATATTTGAAGGTTTGTTTGTCTAGTGTTAATGCAGTATGCTTTCTAAAGGTGTAACAATAAATAGATAAGTATAATAATGTTTTATAACTGTGGTTACAATTATTCATGAGATCATACAATGCATTCTAATGTGCATTCCCAGGCGATAATTAAGATCATTTAAAGGTTTAGTTCACCCAAAAATGAAAATTAATCCATGAATTACTCACCATCAAGGCATCCTAGGTGTATATGCCGTTCTTCTTTCAGACGAATCCAGTAGGAGTTATATTAAAAAGTATCTTTGATCTTCCAAGCTGTTTAACGCAGTCAGCGGGTGTTGTAGTGCATCAGTCCAAAAGAAGTGAAATAAAGCGCATCCATCCATAATAAAAAAGTGCCTGACATGGCTCCGGGGGGTGAACAAAGGCCTTTTGTAGCGAATCGATGTGTTTTTGTAAGTAAAATATCCATATTCAAAACATAATACTCACTTTAATCTAGCTTGCGCTCACTATAGTACGCTGGAAGCAGCTCGGATGTGACAGACATGGCGTTGCGCTGCGCTCAAAGTGATGACCGCAGAACGCAGAAGCGCAGGGGAGAGATCGAAACAAAACAAAGGTCACTCATTAGAAGTAAAACGAGGATTTGTAAAGAAGAATGCCGGAGGATTTTGATATAAGCCAAGAGGAAACTTGTTTTCCTTTGCTAAAGTAAGGAAAAATTGCTTCCTTTGCTCCTGTTAACAAAACTTGGTTCTCGCGAGACTACACCGGCGCATGCGCAACCGACATCCTTAGTATCCTCTCCGGAGCTGCTTCCGTGTCCAAACTTGTTGGCGCAAGCTAGATAAAGTGATTATTACGTTTTAATATGGATATTTTTCTTACAAAAACATATCGATTCGCTACAGTAGGCCTTTGTTCACCCCCTGGTGCCGTGTGAGGCACTTTTTATTATGGTTGGACGCGCTTATTTCAGCTTTTCTTTGGACTGATGCACTGCCACACCTGCTGACATTTAACCAGCTTAGAAGATCAAAGACGATTTGTAAATTACTACTGATGGATTCATCTGAAAGTAGGGAATCATACGCGTAGGATTGTTGATGGGTGAGTAAATAATGGGTAATTTTAATTTTTGGGTGAAACCATTTAAAGCTACTTTATACTGTATTTATATACAGGCTTTCAAGCTGCCAGTCCCGTAACTTGTGTTAAAATGGTAATATTAAGCGATACACCATAACCGAAACAGGTTTTTGGCTTGTCCTGAATCACTATGGTACACCTAACTAATGTGTTTATATTCGGACTATTTAGACTGGTTCGGTTAGGTACCGCTGCGGAGTAGCCCAGTGCCTGTGTGATTCATCATAGACATAAATAGAGAGAAGTCGCTCCGGCTACAATGTTCTTCCGCAAGACGCACGCACTTCTGTTTATTAACCACTAGAGCGCCAAAAGTTAAGGACTGCAGCTTTAAGTAAAGGTTCAAACAGTTCTCATGTACGTTGCAGTACCAGTGGACCAGGTTCACGATGAGATAAATAGATCGCAAGCCCTAGGCATTTGTTCGACCGAAAGTCACCATTACCAGGACAGAAAAATCACCCAAAATACACAACAACGGTACAAGTAACTTTTGTGCTTTTCAGTGCCCCAAAATCAGGTGGCCGCCGATGAGTGGTGATGTAATTTCTAATTAGGACCGGCGCTCTTCCCAACCCATGACGTGAGGACCCAAACACCATGTGCCTCTTAGTACAACAAATCGTTACATTTTTCAATTTGTGTATGTACAAGAGTATGTACATCAATTAGGGCTGACGTATAATCGCATGCGATATTAACACCGGCTTGTGTCGTAAAATGCGCTTCTGTGAAAGCACGCACGTGATGGAGATTCACAGCTGATTACAGAACCGGCTTTACTAACAAGATGTGCATTAAATATCGCATGAGGTTTATCGTGCAGCCCTAACATCAATTGACTGCTTGATAGGGCTGCACAGTTAATCGAAATTAAATCGCAAAGGCGATAATTCGCGATTAGGCAGAAGCTGCGATTGTTATCTGTATCTTTCAGTGAAGCACAGTTCTGTGATCAGCAGTAAATCTCCATCCGAAGGCCAGAGGGCGCTCTCGCGTGGAAATTCCAAATATGCGGACACTCCAAATTTATTTCAAACACTCAACTGACGTTAAGTGAGTTTGGAGTAAAAACATGTTATTAAATGTGGTATTTTCACGTGCTTTCAGATGGAGAAGCATTTACTACACAGAGCCGTAGTTCACGGACAAGCTACGCAAACAGCTTTCATAATCGCAGAACGATTTATTCGATTTCATAATTCGATTAAATCGTCTGTGATTATGAACGCGATTTTGCATAGCTTGTCAGTGAACTACGGCTCTGTGTAGTAAATTCTGCTCCACCAGAAAGCACGTGATGATTTCCTGCTGATTACAGAACCGGCTTTACTGACCAGATACGCGAATGACAACGCATGCGATTAATCGTGCAGCCCTACTGCTTGATAGAGACATTTTTATTTGCTTTATTAGCATTATCCTTCAGTGCTATAATAAATACGTTCTGGTTATAAACCACATATTTTTAGATCTCTTTACACTATGAACTAAAGGGTCATTCTCACAGAATATGCTTTTGCACTCCACTGTGCTATGATTGTTTTTATATGTAAAAACTTGAGCTGCTAGACACATATTTATTGCATGGGTCTTTTGCAGCATCATGTGAATAACACTGTTCTAAAACGCAATGCTCAGGTAGGTTCATTTTTTTATAAAATGGCTAGCAAGACCTTGCGATTTTCTACTCCACTGTCTGTGAGATGCAGTGCAATGAACAAATAAAGTAAAACAAATAAATGCAAGATTTGGAGACACATTTTTAAAGTTAATTTTTTCACTTTAGAATGAGTGCAATGGTCAAACACTGAAAAACAATGAAAATGTAGTGCCAGAATGGTTTTTACATTGTAAGGGAACAGTGAAGTGGCTCAAATATGTTAATGTAATTCAAGATCTGAATTTTGATGATTTTGCTTAAAATTATGATCAGAATTGTTTCAACTTAAGACAGGAACGGCATGAGGAGACCAATGTGAATCTATATTACTTTTCTGACTTTGAGAGGCATAATGCTGAGATCGCAGCCTTCCATCTGGACAAGTAAGAGCACAGACTGTATATTACATATATAGCCATATGATAAATTGGCTAATCAGTCTGAATTCAAATGAAATAAAAAATAATTATGAAAACACTTTCTCTCTCTCACAATAAGGATACTGGGTTTCAGAAGGGTGCCTCCAGTGGTTGGGAGGCTTGTTAATGTAATAAAAGAGATCAAAGACATCACCACCGACCATAAACTGGTCACAACATTTTTCACTTCTCCAGGTTTGTTGCACTTGGCTCTTATCTTCCTCCATCACTTCCTCTCAAACAGAGAATTCTTGTACGTCACCATCTGTCTTTCTCTTTCTGCAGTGGGGAATGCATGTTTTTATGGCCAGTGTTCCTATTACTGCTCCACAGAGCATGCTATCTGTGGCCGTCCCCTCAAGATAGAGGGGTCTATGGCTGCTATGTTGCCAGACCTGAGTTTTGCACCACGTCGCTCATGGAGGAGTCCCTGGAGGCGGTCCTACAGCCGAAGCAAGCTGGCTCAGTGGGTGGAGAGTGTGTTGTTTAAAAAGATAGTACACCCAAAATTACTCAACCTCATGTAGTTCCAATCTTGACCTTTCTTCTATTGAACACAAAAGAATATGTTTTGGAAAAATCTCTTAATGTTTTGTGTCTATAGACTGAAAGTCCTCAATCTAGACTTTCAAAGTGGGTTCTTCTTTCTTGTTTTTGTACATATTTATTGAGTGTGATTCGCAGTGGAGAATCCAGCATAAGTAACCGATGATTATTTCTGTAACAGATGGGAGATGGACTCCAACTACTGTGACTCCATAAAAACGACTCCTCCCTATGACCGAGGCACTCGATTGGTGGATCTGATTGACATGAGCATTCTGGACTTTCTAATGAGTGAGTCATGAATCAGTTCAGATGACTCAAGGGTGAACACTTGGTTTTCTGACGTGGACCATAGAAATATTCTCTTTTTGGACTAAAACCATGACATTCTTTAAAATAGCTTGGTAGCATGTCATTACATTAATATGGTAATAATTTAATAAGGTAGGCCTATATATCCAAGTGCCACAGTACTTACTCAAAAAATGTGTACAAAAGAATATTTTTTTGAAAGTCATTGGAGTCCAAACATCAACTTTAGACCTCATTAACTTTCATTGACCTGATGTAAATGATCAAAATACTCGTTATCAGTCTCTTTTTATTTTTAAATCTTTGTTTTATCTTTGTCCCTCCTCAGGTAACATGGACAGGCACCACTATGAAACGTTTGAGAAGTTTGGCAATGACACATTTCTCATACACTTCGACAATGGAAGAGCGTGAGTATTCAAAATCGATAGTCAAAGAGGCTTTCTGATGATATTCTGGTTTGACTCAGTTTGAATGAGTATGATGGCTCTTCTATGTTGTAGGTTTGGACGTCATTCTAATGATGAACCATCTATATTGGCTCCTCTTGTGCAGTGCTGCAGGTAGAGTGAACATAACTAACAATTTAAGAGTGTTGTGTTTTTGATCTGCTTATTATTCCCTCGTTCTTACCTTCAGGGTCCGTCGTTCCACATTGCTTCGTTTACACCTGCTATCTCTCCAGTCGTATCGGATGAGTGATGTCATGCGTGCATCTTTGTCTCAGGACCCCCTTGCAGTGGTGGCCCCACTCCTCACTGAACAACATCTTTCCGCTTTAGATCGTCGCCTAGAAACAGTCATTCAAACCATTCATGACTGTCTACAGCAGCATCAACATCACAGTGATGTCATACATGACGACATCGGCGATTACCCTGGGGCTTGATGTGATATTATTTAGATCTAGATGTTATGCTGTATTACCAGACTGTAAACAGTCTTACACTACAGTTACACTTTGTTTGATATACACTGTATGATTGTTAAATAATGTTAAACACAGTTGCTAATCAACAAAGTGGATTATCATCTGTGACCAGTTAGTTAAAACTGTTCTTTCTTTTGTTTGTGCAATTAAGACAAAATTTAAGTTGATTTTTTAAAAATATATAAATTATATTATAAAAGTGCCAGAACTCTCAGAGAGCAAATCTCAGTTGGCATAATACATATACATAAATACTAGATATGTTATCCAACTCTCATTTATCTAATTTTAAGTGTAAAGATTGTTAACTCATAATTTTAAACGTTTGTATAGTTTTGTTTTGTCACGTTGGTGTAACCAGTCGGCATACTGAAGTTAAACTTGCGCTGTGGTAGTTGTTTGGCGTCATGGAGTCATGGACCATGCTCCAATTGGCTGTAAAGTCTGGCAACATTAAACTGTCCTGTCAGGTGCCAGTTCATGTGTCGTCCCCTTTAAACTGATACAGTAACAAAAAGTAAATGTCAAACATTAGATGGCGATAGAAAGAAGATTGGGGGGTAAGCCACTAGGAACTTTAGTTTTTGTATGATTTGGCGCATTTCACAAGCAATTGGTAAATTTTCTAAACTCTTAGTGCTTATATCACAACAGATCATCAAAAGTGCGCTTTTTTCAAACATTTCAGCCTATTTTCAATTGTGTTGGTACAATACACACAATCACAAAATATCCTTTTTCACTACACAAAATAAGTATTTCATCTATAAAAATGTTTCATTCACAGTAACTGCCTTTCATAAAGCTATTACTATCAAACTTTTCGTCAGATTATCGTTCCGTTAATACATGGTATATATGATCTAACTCATTTTAATGGTTAATCAGTGAATAATTTGGTGCATCTATAGATATAGATTCAACAGATATATATAGTTCAGTCATTAAAATCTAGATGGCGCATTCTGATGGGGGTGTTAACGTAACTGATGATACTCAGAGAGTTAAACGACTCGGCACAAGCTGATTGGTTCATGCTGCATATGCAGCCAATGAGCTTACTGCCTTGCATTTATATGGCTGGCTAGCATTCACTTGAGATTCCTGCAGTGCACTTTCAGAGTTTCTCTGAAACCCTCCAACTTCCCCAGCTCCACCTATATAGATCCGCTACAGGTTATTTTATATGCTATTTGTACAGCAGCAGTATGTCTTAAATACGCATGGCACCGTATCACCATATGCATTGGCAGTAGCGAGTTCCTGTACTTGCTTGCAGCAGCAGCAATAATCTACAACTACAGCAATAACCAACAGAAGCAGCATAGCAGATCTGGTCCGCCAAGAGCAAAATATTTAACATTGTCATATCCATCACCATGCTAAAATGTTCAGAGAGTTGTCATGATTGAAATATAGTTTCTATAGAACGTGATTGCAATTTAGGGATAACCAAATGCAATGAATTAATTTTACACTAAAAGGGATTTATCTAAGATAACAACCACTATTTTGTAAGTGTGTGTGTGTGTTGTTCAGGGAAACCCAAAGTTATGGGGACACAATGTCCCCACAAAGATGGCAATATCAGAAAACCTTGTCCTTGTGGGTTCCAATGAGCAAAAATTAATTTTTGTAAGGGTATTAGGAGTAGGGTTTTGTTAGGAGGAGACAGCATAAAACCCATACTCCTATGGAATGTCACCCTAAGGAGAGAAACCCGTGCGTGTGTGTGGTGTGTCACTGCTGTACCCATATTCTGTTTTGATTTGTGCACCTACAGCATGCACCAAGGCGAGGAACTGAATCAGCGATTGATCAGAGCGGTTCAGAAGAAGGGAGACAGTGGCATCAAATAAAACATTGACATGGACAGTTGCCATGTGATTGGTATATTGACGGTATACCATGGTAAAGACTGCACAAAACCCTTCATCTGAAAAATTCAGTAGACTCTAGATGTCAGTTATATGGAACCAGTTGAGGACATTTACTCATGACAGTAAACTCGTGTTCTAGCACCAAACCCTTATGGCCCTGTCTACCTTCATCACACTTTTGATAACACATGGAAAATACTTTACAAACATTATTGAAATTCGGGGAGCTATGCAAGTGGTAATGTAAGTGTATTTCTAAACAGAAAGCTATTCCTGTCTTACGGTACTTATTTCAGCAACAAGGTGATTTGAAACTGAAGATGCATGTTTGCTCTTGAATGAACTGATTTTAAAAAGTACTAACTTGAAAGAAGATATATGTTGGTTACGTGTATAATTCCATGTCTCAATACAGATCACCAGATCTGGTGTTTTGAAACTATGTTGATGTGGAATGCAAATATGCGCAACTACACTGATATAGGAGATCAGGTTTTAAACAGAATGATAGTAGTGTGATCTGTTTAAAGTTTTGTACTAAGAGTTTTGAAAATGTGCACCTTGTGAAACTAGTACCAAACCAATAAAAAAAAAATGTAAATGCACTTTCAAATACAGCTGTGCCTCCAATTGGGCTATATCAATACAATGGCTCATCAAAAAAAACATAGAAAACAACAAACCAAAACCAATGTATTGTGACATGTCACATCATGGGTCAAACTTCAACATGGTTACAGTAAACATGAATATTAGCATGAGGCTAGACAAGCACACTGGATACAGGGGCGAGAGGCTTCATTTAACGGGGGCTCAGACCCAATATGCGGTTATAATAGTACAACATACATAAGTAAATCATAGTAATAAGTAAATCAAATAAAAAAAACTTGAATAAGAGGGTAGGATTGAATACTAAACCTATTGAAGTATTCCACTGTATTGCATAAGTTAGATGGGTGTAACATTTGAGTACTGAATAAGCCAAATACAAGTCTTCCTGAATCCTGATATCTTTAGCTTGGAAAAACAAATCATTCTGTTGGTTGGATAGCAGCTACACTAATTTATGTCTCTATTGGGTTCTGATTAGCATCCCGTGGTAACTAGGGACCTGAGATGACTGAACACCTGATAAGAGATGATGCCAACCCCTCAGAGGACCCTCAGATGATGCCAACCCTGAAACACATACAGAACTACCACATTTTGCTAAAAGTTTGATTGCATCATATAATAACTACTGTTAATATTGTTCATCGTCTGTTTTATTATGTTCATTTGACAGTCAGCACTGATAAGCTACTACTAAATATTGTAGAAACTTATTTTTTTGTAAAGTTGCTTTGCAACGATTTGTGTAGTGAAAAGCGCTATACAAATAAACTGAATTGAATTGCATCACACACAACCACAAACACCTACACAACACACAGTATGTAGAAACACATTTTCATTTGCCTTTCTAGTACCCACTCTTTCTATGTTCACGTACAAAACAGACAATGTAACTATAACACTAGAACTTTAAACTTACAATGAATATCCACTTTGAATAAAACAACATAGCTATGAGACTGGACAATGGATTAAACTGGGTGGCTGGGTGCTGTGATTCACTTTCAAAAGTTAAAAAAATTAAAATAAAACAAAATTGAAGCAGCCTGTGAGAAGTAGGGACAAAGTTTTTCTTTTTGTAGCCCAGTTACTGGTTTTTCATGGGGACCATCAACCTGTGTCTTCTTTCCTTGAGAGTAGCAAAACTACTGATAATTTTATCATGGTCCAGTTGCTCAATGACATCTTTCTCGATTGCCATAACTGCCAGTTGATGGAGCCTGCACTGACACATTGTTCTCCTAAGCCGGGTGTGGAGACGACGAAGAGCACTGAAAGACCTCTCGCATGTACAGCTGCTAACAGGTACAGTGAGGGCAACCTGGATGACAGATTTCAGTGATGGAAACATGTCAGAATCCAACAGGTTATACACTGAAATCATGTCCTGTGGAGCAGCACCAGCTTGCTTTTTACGTGTCAAAAAGTGCCTTGCTACCATGACTTCCTCTGTCTTTAGATCAATGTTGTAGTGGTGTGCAAGTTCCGCCAAATGTGGATCAGACAGGATGTTTTCAGATGTTGGACAACATGCCTGAATGTCTTTAAGCAATGTTGCATTTACAGCAGAAAAACGGTTCTCCAATTCAGTTACAATTCTATCCAGACATGGATATAATAACTTTGTTTTGAGTTGTTCGGCATTTGCTGATTCCCCTATGGGCACCGCAAGCTGATTTAACAACAAAATCATCATCCATTCTTTTTGTCTTCTATCTCAGCCCAGAAAGTTTCTCCTCAATTATAATGTGAATAATTTCACACAATGCCTTTGCTCTATCATACATATCTGCAGCAGTGGAATCACTGCGTTTTTGTTTTAGGGAGGCACACACAGCATCTTTGTATGCCATTGCATGGGGAAGGTCAATGGTCTCTTTTTGGAGGTATTTATGCAGGCCGGCCACTACAGATAGGAGATCCTTGAAAAGAGTCAACAAATACACAAATGAGAATTTGCAGATTTTGCAGTAGCCGTGTTGATGGCAGACAGGCATTCAATGATGGCAGGCAAATTGTAAAGCCCAGCATTCACTGTGTGAAGCTGGCAGGCCCATCGTGTATTGGACAGCTGCACCAGTTCACATGGTTGCAATCTCAATTTTGTTTGTACTTCTTTAAACTTGTTGTGGCTAACCAGAGAGCAACTAAAAATGAGTACAGACTTTGCAGCAGGCTAAATAACTCTGTGACCTCAGTAATCCCTCTGCAGGTGTGGCACAAGACAAGGTTCAACACATGGGCATAGCAATGAACATACATAGCCTCAGGGTGCCTCTCCCTGAAAAGAGATTGAACACCTCCAGCTACTCCACTCATTACTGCTGCCCCATCGTATGTCTGAGCAACACACTTCAATTGAGCAATTCCTTCATCTTGTAAACCTGGAGTCGGCTGCCATTACTCCTCCATGGCTCCTCCCTCCGTCGACTCCACCGTGGATCGACATTATGGCTGTGGCCTGGGTCCAGCCTGACTCCTCCTCGGGCCCATAATTTCGCCGCCATGGCTCCTACCTCCTTCGTCCCCTCCCTGGTCTCGTCTGACGGTCCCCTACCGGGGTTTCGTTCTTCCTCCTGCGCCTACTCCTTGAGTTCCACCAATCCTCGTGTTTTACGGTCAAGGACGCACTTCCAGCGAGGGGGCACATGTCAGGACTTTTCGACCGTTTGGCCCCCATAGCCTTCCTGTTTTTCCTTATTTGGTATTGTTCCTGTCCTCGTTTAGTTTGATTTTGTTCCATTGATGTCACCTGTGTTCCCTGATTGCCCTGTGTTTAAAAGTCCTAGTCTGATCAGTTTGTGTTTGTCAGGTCTACTCGTTCTCTATGTGTGTTGGCGCCAGCTCTTATTGTGGATTATCTCCTATGTTTCCTTGATTAAAGACAGTTCTCGTTTACTCATGCCTCCTAAACATGGTAAAGTGACCCTGTTCAGATTCTGATATTTTCATTATGGTTCTTTATTTTTGCATTATGGCACACCACATATATTTCTATTCAGTGGATTTCTACCAACAGTGCCTGTCCCAGTTAGTCAAATGGTGTTGAGTGGCTGTCTGTGTTTTATTGTTAGCAGCTGAACAAAAAAAAATGCTCTTATAAGGTGATCCACAACCGTTTTCCTCAATCGTCATTGTCAGCATTTCACGTGTACCCCAGGGGTTGATCATTATAGGTGTGAAACACAGCAACATCAATATAAACTGTTGTGCAAAAGCAGAACAGACATATTGTGTTTTTTGATAACTTAAAAAACACGCACGGCCAGATGATCTGTTGAAATTAGTGCTGTCAAATGATTAATCACATCCAAAATAAAAGTTTGGGTTTACATAATATATGTGTGTGTGCTATGTATATTTATATGTATATATAAATACAAACATTCAGGATATATTTTGAAAATATTTACATTTATATATTTATATTCTTATATTTTATATTATATATATTTAATATATAAACATAATTTTTTTAAAGGATATGTGTATGTGTGTATGTATATATACATAATAAATATACACATCACACACACATATATATTATGTAAACAAAAAGGTTTTATACGGGGCTGTGAATTAACGCGCATTAATCGTTTGAAAGCACTAGTTTTTAAGGGGCATATGATGCGATTTCTTAAGTTTTGGAGTGTTACAAGCTCTTGTGCATAAAGAAGATCTGTAAATCTGCAAAGACTAAAGTCTCAAATCCAAAGAGATATTTTTATAAAAGTTAAGAGTCAGCCACTCCTAACTAAAACAGCTCGTTCTAACACGCCCCCACATAGCTACATCACTATGTGGAAATATAAGCATAATGCCACCCAAATGTGCACGCAAAAAAAGAAGCCGTGGTTTCAGTAACCGCAGTTAGTGTTGATGCAGCCATGTCAGGGAGACAGGTGTGTGTTTCAGTGCGAAAGCAAAAGCACTTTATTTGGCCTTCCGGAAGTAGATGCAATTAGGAATTGTAAGAAAAAGTGAAGACGTCGAAGATCTTGATGAAGAATAACTTTTATTACAGAATAGCAGTGACAAAGTACATGTTGTACCTTGGGTACAAAGGAGTTGGAATGAACCCCGAACATCCTAAGCTCAAACATTTTATACACTTAGAGTTTACCCTCAGTGTAAAGGAAGTTACTCCTGTTGTAACAGATGTGGTCTGTATGTTAATTAAGTTCTGACACCCCTTTGTCTGAGACAGTTCTCAGTGTGTCACACCCATTCTCATTCTACAATTTGTCACCATTTGCTCAGGATGTGATCATTCCAAGTGATCTACAAACAACATAACTGTTGACTTTCTTCTTCTCTATAATAATTAAGCCATTTTGGGAAATGAGCATGATCAAACATATTGTGGAGTGGAATCTGGGTTGGGGCAGACTATAGATTCTTACAGTCCCCCCTTTGATGCTCTTGGCCCAAAAGAAGCATCACACTCACTCCCATTACACAGATTACACCTCCCTTCCAGGGCTGGTGCCCAGTGGCGGTGAAGCCCTGCCTTAGGTTGCCCTCCTCTGGCCAAAGGAGAATCTTACCCATCATTGAGTCGACACCTCATGCACACTGGTTGTCGCTCCATCCAATTAGGCAAAATTATCATAGGGACTTCTCTCAAATTTGGCAAAATGACACACAAACATTTTTGGGGGGGTTTGGGAGAGGAGCACTTGAGAACCATAACAGCAAAAGAGATTTTCTAAATGTACTAAACATTATGACAGTACAAACCTAGCCAAAGGCCAAAGGAGCAAAAACATCAATCAACAGGCAACATAGGCAAACACACATAAAACTGTGTGTTTGTGTCTTGTGTGTGTATGGGTGTGTGGTTTTTGGGCATGTGTTTTTTTTTTGGTTTTCTTTTGTCACTGCACTGTCTCTTCTCTCAGGGGGGTGTGGACGCCGTTGTCCACTGTGTGCATTCCAGCTTAGAACAATATTCTACATTCGAGCTAGGCATAGTTGTCTCTCTGGTGTCATGTTGTGGAGAGCTGTCTTTGCCATTTCATTTCTTGTTTTCCATCTCGGGAGAAGACCTGCTGTCCCAGTCTATGAAAGGTTTGATCTCTTTGTTTCTCTTTTTCCATTGTCAAATTCATTTCAATTGGCAAGTCTTCTAGTGTTTCGCAGTTTTTGAAGTTCCATAAGGTCCATCATGCCAATGTGGGTATCAGTCGGCTTAAATCTTTAAGCTAGGAGTTAGGATCTTGTATGGTCTAGGAATTTCTCAATTTTGTTATGATGATCATCTGTCTTTAAGAAGTTCCCTTCTCTGTGGAAGTCCCGGGCTCCCTGGCCCTGTGGACTTCTTTTGAAGTCGTTTCTGGGAAGGCCCTTGGATACATGTTTTGCTGGCATTCTTGTCCTTCAGATGACCGGATCATCTTTCTCCAGTATCTCGATGCTTATACCTGAAATGAGATAAAAAAGAAGAGGTCCCCCCCCCTTTCCCCCACAAGAATCTTTTCACAACCAAAGCTACAGAAATGTAATCACAGAATGCAATTAAATAATTTATCATTAATTAAATTTAAATATTAATGCCATTAACACATTTACAAAAAATGATAAAGAATCACCCCCCTTTTGATAGTAAACATATTTTCTAAAATATAATACTATCATAAAACTATTCCTACAATTCACATCACATCTGCTTGTGACTGAGCTACAGTCATGTTGTTCATGCAGTGCTGTGTCTGGCAAGGTGTGAATAGCTTCTTCATTATTCTGTCACAGTGCCAACGGGTTTCTAAACTCCTATCTCTTAGAAAATCACGTAGATTCCTTCTTTTGTGTGAAAGGCACACTGGTCTTGCCTTGTGTCTCACCTTCACTGCAAAAACAAACAACTTCTTGATCTTTCCGAACTTTTTCTAAACAATGCCTTGCTATGTGACCATCCTTTCCACATAAATAACAGACAAAGCTTTGATGAGGTCTCTCGTTGTCTTGACAATGTCTAGCAACGTGACCAGCGTTTCCACATGCATAACAGATAGTAACACCTTCTGAATTTACTATTTCTAATCTCTTTGGTCTCTGATGGAAACAGTTAGATAATCTAGAACATTCTCGTCTGCTGAATGCAGCAACTGGGTGTATAGATTCTGCAGGTTTCATTTGACTTCTTGCATTGAAATACTGTGTCATTTTGGAAATGATTTGCTCTTATGGTGTATTTACATCTACATGCAGAGCAATGGCTTCTCGAATGTGTGAACTACTTTGTGCAATTAATGCAGACTTAAACATTAGATTTTGTTTAGTTGCATTGGGCAAACCACTGTAAAAGCTAAACATTTCCCACAACCTGGATGCAAATGCTAGAGGGTGTTCTCCAATTTCCATTGTCACCTCAGTTATATTTCTCAAGTTAACCAAATTAGTCCCAGTAAGTCTAAGTACAGCTTCTCTCCTTGCAAATTTGTCTGCTCTTTTGTCACAAACTTCCTGTTAGAGATCACTGGTTAATGAGCGTGGTATGCAATTCATAAGAAGTCTACAAGCATCTTCGTCTGAGACACTATAAACCTCCACTACCTTCTCCATTTTTGACAAAAACTCTACTTGTTGCAAAGGTCTCTGTATTCAGACACTCTTAGGTAATAAGAGTTACATTGGATGTGTTGGACTATTCAAGGACTGTGGATGATCCTGCCCCTGCGGAAGTACGGAGTATGCTTAGAATTTGCTGTAAAGTGCGTCATACGAAAATCACAGTGTTGGTATAACTCCGTAGGAGTGTGGAGTGCACAAGAGTCTTCCTAATTTATAGTGGGTAGTTAATCGTCGTGCGTGCATCTAAAAAAACCCACAAACACCCACAGGTTTTGTACATGCTCGTGGAATACATCTTCGTGCAGCAGAAGCATCTTTGCTGCGTTTTGCTAAGACGTACCACCTCAGGATTAATTCAACCCAACACCACAGTAGTAATACAATACATTTGGTCCTTCGGCCAGAGACAGTAATTGCTGTGGATGCAGAAAGGTTGTCCAGACCAGAGGATCAGAGAGAACAACTAGCTGATGTGACCTAAACGTCGACTACAGCCTCCCGCCTGGTTGGAAGATTATTGAGGTTTTGCCCACATGACCAACAGTCTCCAAGTGAAATATGTTCCCTCGTCCCAGAGATCTACAGGAGCCTCACACTGTAAGGGTAGCCAAGATGACCCCTCTCATTTATCAGCCATTGAGCGACTATGCCACAGGGACGGACCAGAGATTTATAAGCCGCTCATTACACATCGGACCAAGATATGAGAGCACACCTGTATCTCATCCAATCACAACTGAGGATGTATCAGAGATTATGAGAACAGTTCAGGAGCTCAAACGAAAAAATCAACAGCTTCAGTCTACTGTGCTAGATGTGCAGCAGAAAATGAGTGCTAACAGCATCCTCACTCCACCAAAGATCAATGCCTTTGCCATTTGACAGAGCCCAGTCACAAACAAGTCAAGCCCCCTTACCAGATTTTGAAGATTGGCCGCTGCCACCTCCACCTGTAGTGGATGAATACATCCTTCCTCCTTCAGTAGATATACCACCCCCACCTCCTTGACACATGTCCAATTTGGTGGATGAATTAACTACCAGACTGCGAAACTTGGGGACTAAAGATCAACCTCTCTCATTTCCATCAACCCCTGAGTACTGTGAAACTGACTGCTATTCCATGGCATCAACTCTACAACAGAGGACACGTGACTATACACAGTCCAGGCACCCTCCTCAAACAGCACCTACCAGCCGTAAGCCATTCTACAGTGATACTGGACAGCATCCTTACTACCCTAAGCAAGAAAGGATATACAGAGGCCCATAGCCCACAATCCCTGACTTCATTAATTACTAACATTGTTCATTTTTCACTGTCTTCTGGTTTTATTCCTTTATCACCTAAAACTGCTATAATAACCCCTATAAATAAAAAACCAGGAGCAGATCCAACAAATGTTGACAATTTTCGTCCTATTTCAAATTTACCATTTATTTCTAAAATACTAGAAAAGATAGTTGCAACTCAGGTTTCAAATGATATTTTCGACAATTTGTTTGAAAAATTTAAATCTGGTTTCCATCCACATCATAGTACGGAGACCGCACTTGTTAAAATCACTAATGATCTGCTTATGGCAGTGGTTTCTGGACAGCTGACTATACTTATTTTGCTCGATCTGAGTGCTGCCTTTCATAAAATAGCATAGCATCCTTTTAAACAGGCTGATCTCCCTAGAATTTACGGCACCTGTCTGTCTTGGTTTAGATCATATCTTTCTAGTTGCACTCAGTTTGTACAACTTAAAAACTTCAGATCTGAGCTATTGCAAGTTACTGATGGTGTTCCCCAAGGCTCAGTCCTGGGGCCTCTTCTATTCATTATTTATTTACTGCCACTTGGACAAATTTTTTGGAAGTTTGGAATTTATTTCCATTGCTATGCTGACAACACCCTGCTCTATATGTCTTCCATGCCTAATTCGGTATTTCCTCCTCCTTCTCTGCTAAGCTGTTTAGCTGAAATACAAAATTGGTTTTCATCTAATTTCTTTAAACTTAATAGTGATAAAACTGAAATTCTTCTTGTATGTACAAAGTCTAATCTGGTAATTTTTCTGTGACTATTGATAAGTCAACAATTTTTCCATCCTCTCAGGTAAAGAGTCTGGGTGTCGTCCTCGATAGCAACTTATCTTTTGAAAACCATATTAATGATATTATTCGTTTGGCCAACTTTCATATATGTAACATAAAGCATCCGTCAGCATCCTACCTCCTGTAGTTGGTCTCCGTGTCCCTAGAGGTCCCTGTTTTTTTCCTCTGCCTTAGTTCTTCCTTGTGTGACCTTGTTAGCGTTATCCAAGTCACCTGCACCTTGTTTTCCCCAGTGTATTTAAGTTGCATATTTTTCCCTTGGTTCCTCAATCGGTTTTTGAGTCTTCGCCCTGTGTCTCCTGCCTGATCTCGCTAAAGCCTCTCTAGCTACCCCAAGTAAGGTTTCCTGAGTTTCTTTCTTTAGTTAGAATTGTTCTCTGGTTTTGTTTTCTCCCCTCGTGGAGTTTTGTTTTCTCATGTGGTTGTTTTCTTCAAATTCACACTTCTGTATGTACTCTTAGATCCTCTTCTTCAATCTCTGTAGTTCAACCACGTGTACGTCTGAGAAGTATGGGGTCCAGGGGCCTCATTTATAACCGTTTTGTACGCACAAAACCTGCCCTGAAAGAGGTTTACGCCATTTCCTACGCAAAAGGTGGGATTTATAAAAAAACAAACTTGATGGGAAAATTTGCGCACATGCACACAAACTCTGACCCATGTGTACAGACTTTTTTTCCTGGAGAAAGAAAAGTAATGAAGTAAACAACGATTTTAAGCTGTTTTCATTTCATGATATAGCCCACATTTACAATAAATATTCCACTCTCATTAATGGAGATAAGCACTGAAATTACATAAAGTCAATACGCAGAAGTTAAACCAAAATTATATGAATTTAGACACAGCCTATTTGCAGTGTTGGGTGTAACTAATTACTAAGTAATTAGTTACTGTAATTTAATTACTTTTCCCTTGAAAAAGTAAAGTAAGGGATTACTGTTATTTTTTTCTGTTAATTTACTGAGTTACGTATGCAATCTTGCAATTAATAGGTGTATAAGTGTAGCCTGTATACACCAATACCATAGTAGCATGAACACAAATGTTAAGTCGAACCTAAATGCATGCTATGTCCCTTGCACTTAAATCCTTTGAGTAAAATAAATATATTGGACCCTTTAGCTCTCACTCTCACTATTTCCTTTTTTGGATTATCGCATGACTTCCGGGGTATTGTCGGTCTTATTCTTACTTACACCGCCACATATTCAGTCTTTTCGCCCCGACCTTATTCAACTTAACCTACCCCATTCTGAACCCTCACAACTCCTTTACTCACGTATTAATACGCAGTACTTAGGAGGTATTGTGCGGCACCAAAGTCATTAGTTAGTTAGTTAATAGTGAGAATTGGACCATAATCTAAAGTGTGACCAGAATAATTTATATAGTTACTTGAAAGAATTAAAAGAACCGTTTCATGTCTATCCTTCATTAACTTGTCGAGGTTGATATAGGATTTAGAAAGTAATTAGTAATAAGTAATTAAATACTTTTTGGAGAGAGTAATTTGTACAGTAATCGAATTACACAGTTGAAGATGTAATTAGTAACTGGTAATGAATTACTTTTTTTAGAGTAACCCAACAAGGCATATTGTAGTGGACTGCACTTGATACCTTTTCCTGTGTCGCTAGTGTTTTAAGGCCCGAGAGGGAGTGCTAAGTGCACAATAATTTATTTTAAAGGGTAAAACTGCACATTCCTATTATGAGAGGAAATATTTTTAGCAGAGAACAATGATCAAGGATGCCAAACTTATTCGATATGTTGGCGGACAGCTGCTGGATCGGTGTTGGATGGAAAAGGTTCCTTGTCGTTTGAATAGGACCAGTGATAATAGCTTACTGTTCAACCGCAGCGGCACGGAGGTGTTGACTTTGTGTGAAGGCTTCTCCACAACATTATGAAAAATACCATTGTATTTGAAGGATACAACTTGAAGAATATGGTAAGATTTGCATGTTTCCTTTTTAAAATAATTTGTCAATGACTCGTAGAGTCAGATAATTGTATTTACACTGAAATTATTATAGGCCTATATTTTTTCCACCAAAAATAGCTAAAAGATGTTCACCTTATCAGCAAAACCGCATAAATTAAATTTGATTTGAATTGTTTAAAACAACTGAAATACTATTTGGCCAGTGTAAAAGAATGAGATCAACTCTATTCTAAAATATTTATCTGAGAACTATTTAAAACAGTTTTTATGGATATTTTGATATATTTATTCGAAAACATAAGGATACTGGATGATTTTTAGCAATAAAAATGTATGTGTATGGCACAAATGGCATTTATAGTCTGTATCTCATATTTTCCTAACGTATTGTACCCTTAACTGCGTTAAAATGGTGTCACGTGGATGGGAATATGCATAGAAATAATGTTCAGATGAGGTTATGCATAGAAAAACTAGGAGTTGTAAGCTTCATATATGGTGATTTCGGGGAGGAGTCAGGGTGGAGATGCACGTTTGCACAATCTTCCCCTGACTGGGATTTATAAAGAGATTTTATACACATTCCCCTTGTTTTGTGTGAATCCTTGGTATTTCTAACAGACTTGATCCTAACGATCTGAGTGGTCTGTTAGGTTTATATTCAGTGAGCATATCTGCTATGTATTTAGGTCATAGTCCATTGAGTGATTTATAAACGAGTAATGTACTTTAAAATCAATCCTAAATATACCTGGAAGCCAGTGTAAGGACCTGAGGTCTGGTGTGATATGCTCAGATTTTCTGCTTCTAGTCAGAATTCTGGCAGCATCGTTCTGGATGAG
This sequence comes from Sinocyclocheilus anophthalmus, assembly GCA_018155175.1. NCBI lineage: Eukaryota > Metazoa > Chordata > Actinopteri > Cypriniformes > Cyprinidae > Sinocyclocheilus > Sinocyclocheilus anophthalmus. Next base: position 36,393 of record JADLZN010012215.1, read on the forward strand.
CTGCAGCTGTCTATTGGTCTTCTTGGGAAGGCCGGTGAGGGGACCATTACAATAGTCCACCCTGCTGGTGATAAAGGAATAACAAGTTTCTCCAAGTCTTGACTGGAAAAAAAAAACCATCTAATTTTTGCAATGTTTTTGTGGGGGGGAGGGATGATAGTTGTGGCTGTAGTTCAGCTTTGGGACATGACTACTGAAACCTAAGGTCGTCTCCAGAATCACACCCCCCCAAAAAAACAAAAAGGGGGGGAATTCCTGACTTGATTTTTAGTTGTTTGACCCCTAGAGTCAAGGTTTGCATTCACCTTGAGAACTTCATCTTGGTTTCCAAATGCAATGACTTCGGTTTTTTTCTTTGTTTAACTGAAGAAAGTTCTGTCACATTCAACTGTTAATTTCATCAATACATTGGCAGATGGAGTCAATGTGGCTGTAGTCATTTGGTGATAAGGCTTGGTAAATCTGGGTATCATCTGCATAGTTGTGATAGGCGATTTGGTTCTTTCTCAATATTTGACTTAGTGTGAGCATATAAAGGCTAAACAAGAGCGGTGCAAGAATTGAGCCTTGTGGGATTCCCATGTCATGGACATCCACTTAGACTTATGCTCTCCTATAACCTCTCCCTTCTAAGTATGACCAGAACCATTTAATTACCATGCCAGAAAACCCAACCAAGTTTTCCAGTCTCTCTAATAGTATGTTATGATCGACAGTATCAAACGCATGCATGAGATTAGTAGTACCATCACTGATATTTGCCAGATCAGAATTTTTAATGGCGAAAATATCATTTATTAGCTTAATGAGTGCTGTCTCTGTGCTGTGAGCGGGTGCGTGAAAACCAGATTGAAAATTGTCCAGTAAATTTTTTTCCATCTTGAGATTTAAGTACTTGGTAAAGCTGATAAAACTACCTTTGCAAAATCTGTCCTATAAAAGGAAGATGAATTGGTCATGGTGCCAAATGGTGTTATCAAGATTCTATTTTTCAGACGGGTTACAACTGCTAGTTTTCAGGGAAGTTGGAAAAGTACCCAGAAGAACGTGAGGAGTTAACCACTCTACGAGCTCTGCTTCCAAAAACAGTTAGAACCCTTTTGAAAAAAATTTGGGAAGGTTTCAAGATGCAGTTGGGGGAACGGATTTTTTTTTTTGAAGGGGGTGCTGTACTATTTCTTCCAAAATTTTGGTATCAATTTCTTCAAAAGCAGACATAGTATCTTCTTTTTGATAGTGTGGTCGAATATGTCTAACCTCTGCATAACTTGGGGATGTGCTAAACGCCTTCCTGATATTATTGATCTTCTAAGAAAAGAAGGAAGCAAACTCATTGCACTTGCTGTCGGAGAGCATTTCACTGGCAAACTGATTTGGGGGGTTTGTCAGTCTCTAAACAGTAGCAAAAAGAGTGCGAGTGTAGTTTAAGTTACTGTTTATAAGGTTTGAGAAGAATGACTGTCTAGCTTTGCCTAGTTCCCCATTGAAAGTACGAGGGTCTCTTATATGCTTAGTGTATTTCAAGTTTCGTTTCCGCACATCCGCTCAGCCTTGTCTGCATTTCTTTTCATACTCTGAATGCCGGTGATTTTCTCCAAGTGATTCGTTCTGCCAGTCTTCTGTGAATTGCCCCAAAAAAAAAAATCAGGGGCAATGTATCAATAACATTCTTCCCTTTTGATGTTACAGGAATCAAGGAGAAGATAACAGAGTCTGCAGGAATGCCTTGGTGTATAAGTATGCCTCCATAACTAGGCAGAACTAGTGTTTTGTTTAATGAATCTCTTTCTGACTTGAGACCGATTCTAGATTAAGTGGGTACAGAGTCAATATACTCAAAGAAACTACAAGAAGTGACAGCATAGTGTATGTCGTTTAATAACAATGGCTGAGAAATGTTTAGACTCTACTGATGAGTAACTCTAGAGTCTGTCACCGATTGTGTGTGGGGGTTCATGCACATGCTGAATCAGGTCAACAGTATTTAGAACAGTTATAATTTCTTTGTAGTTTTGTTTTCTGCCTTATCTATGTGAAGATTAAAATTCCCTGCAATAGCAAAAACAGTCAAACTCTGAGGAATCATGATAGCTTTCTGCGAACTCTTCACAAAGGTGGGAGTATTTGGAGGCCTGTAAATATAGGCTAACAGCGAAGTGGAGCACCCTTCAACACAATCCCTAGATATTCAAAGGACAAGTACTGACCAAATGACACTTGTTTGCATTGATAGACATCTTTAAATAGAGTAGCTACACCTCCACCTCTCCTAACAGCTCTGCAGACACTCATGAAAATAAAGTTAGGAGGGGCGGTTTCATTGAGGACCGTTGCACTGCAGATGTCTTCTAGCCATGTTTCATTTAGAAAAAAAAATCCAGGTTGTTTGTGCTTAAGTCATTGATCAGAAATGATTTACTTTTTTAATGAGCGAATGTTTAAAAATGCTAACTAAATGGCATTGCATTTTGTCTCAACAGCAATATTAGTTTGATGCATAACAGGCCAGATAGATAAGTCAGCCGTACGGCTTAAGAAGGCCTTAGACTTTCTATCATGTGATAAAACAGAAATAGAGAAAGCTACATGCACACTGGGTTCCTGCTTGTTCTGTAAATATTTGTGAATGTTGCTGCTATTATAGTGGGGACCCGACACATATCACTGAGAGTTGTTATCAGTTGTTTTTGGTTCACCTACCGCAGATGGAGGGTTTGGGCCCTGGCGATGTGGCAGCGGCCGGAGAGCTCTCACAGGAGGAGGAAGACGAGCTGGGCCCACAAGCTTTGGTGGTTGTGGGGCCCGCCGTTTAGTTGATATCTGGGGGCTTGCAGCAAAAGAGTGGGAAAGTTTGGTCCCAGCATAAACCAGTTCCTCCATTTCTGTGAGAAGCTTAGAAGTGGAGCTGCTGGAGAGAGGAATAATGTGTCTGGTGACCGGGGCTCTGGCTCTGTTGTTTCTGGTGCCTGTGATATGTTGTCCTGGCTTCCCTGACTGTTTTCCAGAAAGTCGTCCTTGGATGATGAGTCTTGGAGCTGTTCTGATACGTAACAGCCTGTC
>JADLZN010012216.1:0-18010 GCA_018155175.1 Sinocyclocheilus anophthalmus
AAAATAAATGTGCCAAAACAAACAAACAACAAAAAGATTGCATATATGTTTTCATTCCATAGTTAGCAGAAAATAGGCAGTTCTGCAGATTTATCCGACCAAGTCCCAGTGCAAAAGGTTAAAACTCGGAAGTGCTTTAAAATTTCCATGTTCGTTTTTTTCCTTATAGAGGGACGTATTCTGCAGCCAAAAAAAACGGTTTGGCATCGCTGGCGGAACAGTCAGCCGCTGCAAGTGCAAGTTGCAGAGCCTGTCCCCATGCCCCGGACCTGCCCCCACGCCCGCCATCAGCAAAGGGGCAACACTCCATCAAGCAGCCACAGCCGTACTGACCTTACACAATACTTTGTTCCCGCGTTTAATATTTCCAACCACCAGTCGACTGCAGTGGCAGGAGAGACCAAGTGATTGGTTTTTGGCCTGTGAGGAGGGGGTTCACTCCTCTGACAGCGCGAATTGAATTGTTTTTGTTGTAAATTTGGGGATGGGCCCCCCCACTTTAAGGTGTTAACAGAACGGATTCAAAAGTTTTAGTTGTGCCGCAGAGTGGAATGTGGGGGCGGGACACATCGAGCCTTGCCAACAGTTTGTCTTAAGTTGCCCAGCTCGCCATCATTGGTTGTGATCAGTGGGGAACAAAACGTTTTCATTGTCCCCCGAAGAGGGGTGTGGTAATGAGTTGGCTGGAAACAAGCCCATTATGTCAAAGAAAAGAGGACAGCTGGCCCGCAAGTTAAAAACAAAACAAAACAAAAACAGTTTATTCGAGTTCATGCATGGGGGGGCGAACACTGGAATGGTGGTTTTATTTTTTGTAAAAGCAACATGTGAAATGACAAAAGCTGAGAAAAATCAAGTTATTTTTTCAAAGACTATGCCCTGGAGCAATTTAATCGTGATGCCAACCACCGGAGAGTGAGTGCAACCCAGCAAGCCACCGCCAAAGCTTCACGTTTAGAAATCAACTGATCCCTGACCCCTCAACATTTTCCGAGTTCAGTAACGTTTTTTTAGGCGGGTTTTTTGATTTATATGGCCTGGTTAATTGTTTTGAATTGACCCTGCGCTGCCTCAACAGACAGAAGGTCAGTACTCTTTCACGAAGATTTGTAAAGTGCCGCGTACAGTAAACAGTGGGGCTAACACGGAAAGCTGGGAGATGTCCCCCCAATGGCAGGGAAGTGTTTGTCTCCTAGGCTGGCCACCCCCTTTAAGTTTTAGCCTTAATTTTGAGCAACCCCAAGGCATCAGGGGAGCATTGGCCCCCCCACTTGTCGAGCTTGTCCCGCAACAAACCTTTTTGTTCCCCAAAAAAACATCCTCAATTTGGTGGGTGGGTAGCATTACGATTTCCTGTAAACGGCCTCCCGCGGTGCGAGTCGGATCACCCCGTCTCAAATCATAAATTCAACCAGTTGTACATGCATAACTAAAGAGAGCTCAGCTTTTTCACCACCCAGATTGTTGCGTGCTTTTGTTTTATATTGTGCTTTTTATGTCTTTTAATGTTTGTTTGTGCAGCTTACTGTCAAACTAGCCACGAAGTGGTTAGTTTCCCCTTGATAAGGATCACCACATATTCCCCCCTTATTTTTTTCGCCTTTGTTTTGCTTCCCGTTCACAAACTCCAAAATGTCATCCGTCCCTCCATTTTTGTTGTTTTTTTCTTAGCAGTCCCCCCCCATGTGGGAGGGAGCCTCACGAGCTCAGAGATGTACTATCAGCGTCTCAACCTAATGAAAATTGAATACTGGATTGCCGGCAGTTGTGTTGGTTCGCTGCGCCATTCTTGTCCGAATCTATGTGTGGTAATAGCGTTCAGAGAATTTTCGTAAGGAAATAAACCTTTGTTTGAAACGGTCCTTAAGGTCTGTGGCTCCACCATATTATTTTCATCTTTACAATTTTAAGGTGACGATTTGAAAATCGTCTAGTTTGTCCCAGGCCTAAATAAAGTAAAATAACTTCAATGTTGGGAAAGAGTTAAAGGGATATTTCACCCAAACCTGAAAAAATTTCATGGGCCTTAATTACTCACACCTAAGCCCCTTCCGTTCCCAGCTTCGGAACACAAATGAAATATTTTTTTTCTTTGCACCCCAATATTTCTCCATAGCTGAGTCAAACATTACGGGGTTTGACCCCTGAATGTGTGCACAGGGGGACCTGCAACGTTGAACGATTGTATCCTTACTATCGGTTATCTCAGTGAGTATTTTTACTCTTTGCTGTCCAGGGGAGGGTCCCTTAATTTGTTTATCTTACAAATATCTTATTTGTTGTTCTGAAATTTTGAAACGAAGGGTGCTTAAACGGGTGGTTTTGGAACGACCACGAGGTGAGGGTAAGTAAATGATGACAGAAAGTGCATTTTTGGGTGAACTATCCCTTTAAATATAACTGGTAGCTGACTATGCCACCTAGAGCTGGTAAAAACACTCCAGGATTTTATTAATATTTAGGAGAGGGAATGGATGAGCACTCAGCAGACTGATCAGGCAAATCAGTTTATTGCAAAAAAGTTCCAATGTTCTGTAATAAAAGGACTCTGGTCTACAGTTCAGTCCACACCATCTGAATCACACTTGGCTTCAGAGTCTCCAGATCTCTACATCAGCAGCAGATATGGCAACCTCTGCTACCCAGTCCAAATATTATTCAGCGCTAGTGAAACACATCAGCGTTCAGTCTCCCCCCCCCTGATACTCGGCCGTAAACCCCCTGTCACTCTCATCAGCGGTCAATCAATCTCCCTCACACAACCCAATTCCCCCATTGCCATCCCCGTGCACTCACTGCCCTCACAGTCCCAAAAGACGCCCCACCTCAATGGAGCCTCTGGCCATATAACTTCCTTCATCCAACAAACCAATGCAACTGGCATCGTCACTCCTGAGCCAGCGTTTCTTTAACACTTGCCAAGCCAGTGCTTCATGGGTTTTTTTTTATCCTTTCAGCTTTGAAGCTAAGACAAACCATCCGTGAAGCTGGCACTCCTGTGGTACATTGGAGTTTTGTCCATTCATTTTTGCATAATCCTCCATCGTGACTTAAATGATCATTGAGGTGATTCCGTTACCTAGGTGATGGGGATGTGGGCAGGTGTTTGCCCTTGGCAACAAACTGGTGCCTTCAACTTCAACGTCTCATGACTATGTCACTCATGTACAGGAAGAAGCAGCTGACGTTCACGGTTTATTGACAACTCTTTTAACAAAACGTATCAATTTGTTTTGTATCACTTTGCAATTGAAAGAACACTTGGAAAACATCAACAGTAAAATATGCAGATCCTATGGGAACCCATCTGTGATCCTTGCACCTTTTGAAAGCTTGAATTGTGGTTTTTTGCCGTGTCCACTTTGCCATTATCCTGACGAAGTGGGGGGGCAGCAGATATTGTTTTTACTGTCCACCCTTGGACTTTCACCTACCCAATCAAAACGAGAGCCCCGGACCACCCACATTTCGTCCCCCGGGGGACCATCATGTTCTGCCAACTCTTCCCACCTGTATTTTTTTTTTAATATAAAACTTTATTTTTTATTTGGTTTGTTTGTTGTTTTATTAGTTTTTAGTAGGTTTGGCTACTGAGCTGTGAGGTTTTTTTTTTACATTGGGGAACTAAGGCTGTGGTTTCTGCAGTCCCCCAGCAACTGTTTTTGCCAGACTTGAATGTTTGTCAATCCACCTGGTTTTCTCAACATTTCTGGAATTTTCTTTACCACTTTGGCATTATATTTGTGAGGAGCTTTAACCAACTTTTGGGGTGGCTGTTGAAAAAGTTCGAAATTTTTAATTGTTGATTAAAATTGAAAGAGCGCGGTAATCATGCCCTATTCATGTTTATAGTCCCGACTCATGCAGTTTTCATAAGTTTGGACAAAATCATTGGGTGTTTGCATGACCCCGTTCGACTAAACACGAAAACTCCATACAACAAATTAACCCCATGGTTGTTTTTTGAACAAATCCTTACTGTCCACTCTGCGTAAACTACAAACGGTGAATTGTTGTGGTGAAAACAGTTGAAGGTTCCCTGTGCAAACAGATGCGTGTTCAGTCACTAGGATTTGACCACTGCAGTTGCCGTGTGTTCTTTAACAAAGTGACTTGGCCAGCTACTGGCCTGTGCATGCATAATGCAAGCTTTTTAAGAGGCCATTTTCACGGACTCCCGTGGGGAACACAAGATCATTTTTTGACAATGTTGTTCATACACACTTTGTCTCGACAAACGCAAATGGGACAACGTTTTCTGGTTTTCTAAGTACCTCATCTTTTTTTAATGCGTAAAAAGGCTACATGAAGTTGTTTGGCTTAAAAAAACAACTGTAGCTCCGTTGGTTTGATGATGAAATATCATGACAATTCATATAAGGAATACAAATTGTATCAATATATCAGGTGTGGGGGGTTTTTTAATTCCTCCTATACTGTCCTACTTGCAGACCTTTAGGTGACCTGCCTGTTCTACACTGTTTAAGCAGCGCCTGAACAAACGTATCAGGGTCGGGTCACCCATCTTTTGCACGTGGGGAACCTATAATCGTCCAAAAGCACTGTCCAAACTAACAAAACGGGACCAATGAAGAGGAAACATACAGCAAATGTGTTGTCACTAGTCAATCTGAGAGCGCCAACAGCGGAAAACACTTGTAACACCCATAGCCACCACACGCATAAATTAAGTGTACAAGTACTTGGGCTTCTTTTTTGGCTTCTGGCGACTAGACATGGCCCCCCTGAAAATTCACTGGGGCCAAATCAACAACAGGGGCTGCCAGCAATTCCACTCCAAATTTCAGCTAAGCGTAGTACTGTCAAGAAGTCAGGACGGTGCCCGAACCCATTGTGTGAAAATGTACCAGTTTTGGTCACAATACAATTAACATCTCCGGAAATCATCTGCGAACCTTAATGTTTTATGCCTGTCCAATGCATTGCAACAGTCAAAGTGTAGTAAGATTGGTCGTTCGGAAATACTTGCATCAGCCCCTACTTTTTTCCACCCCATATGTGCTCATCTGCCCATTCTAAACTTTTTTGTCAAGAAACTCCTGCTAGGCCGTTCCTGAGGATCCTTTCACCAAACTTTTGTTTCTGAATCCAGGTTAGGGGTCTGGTGAGAAGTATCCAGTTAATATACCAATGGGAAATGAATGGATTTAGGGCCCAACCAGATCCTATGTGTCTCTCACCAGAGGGAAGCACTTCTAACTAATCCTTTGGGGGCCCCCAAAGAGTAAAATCTTGTGGAAAGTTTTTAATACATTTTGACGGTGTAAAAAAATTAATTGGAATTATTTAATTATCTAGTTTGGGTTCTCAATTTTAATTGGGTTCAAGAATCTGTGGATCTCAAATACATTAAGAAAATCATTTTTATAAATCACTTGAATTATTGACACACATTGTTCTAGTTGCAAAGACAAGACTTAATGGTAAATTGGCGTCTCCATTTAAAATCCACATTATTTTGTCCCTCCTTTTTTAAAATAATCACAAAAATCATACTTCCGTAAGACACACATACCTCATAATCCATTGGAAAGTAACATGGCCCCATTGTAGGTTTGTTGGTTTGTGTGTGAGGTGTGTTTGTGTGTGATATTCGTTTTCATAGCTACATGATGGCATTTGCCCAATTGTCAAAGGAATTTGGATTCCTTCCAAACTCGGTGGGGAAGCTTTTGATTTTGACAAGTTTGTTTATTAAGGTCATTAATATAGCTGGGTTTTGCCCCAATTCCCTTTTCACAGGTAACATGATCCTGAAATTTTCATACCTTTTGAATACACTTAAAAACTAGTTGGTCCTAATTAAAAGGTGGTATAATTAATAAGAAAGGGAACCCTTTCCTCCTCATGCATAATAAACTGTATCGTGTTTGTTGCAGACAAGAAATACCTTGTGTGTAATTTCCCTTTTTTTCATTTTTGAAAATTAATTTTGTAGAATCCTTATTTTACTATCCATGTTTTTTTATATTTTATATTTGTTTATTTGTGTGACTTTCTGCCATGAAACTTTGTATATAATCTATTTTCTGTAATTTAATGAAAAAAGCCAAAATGCCTTAAAAGTGTGAAATACACGTATGAGGATGTAAACAGTGTACATAGACATGTTATTGCTCTGATTAAATATAAAACATTGCAAAAACTCAGAAAGAGCCTTTCTTGTCTCATGACACTTAGCAGACAATATTGTATCATGTTAAAAACACTTGTGAGAACTGGTTATTATATAAGCAAAATGTCTTGAAAATATGCTTCAAATGTCTTCCATAAAAAATGTAATGTTGGGTTTCAGAGATCCCTGTTGTGTTGTTCGACTCAATAATCAGACTTTGTTGATGTTTAATCAACTTTAATGAACAACTCTCAATTGCATGCTCACTCACGTCTCTCTGATCTCATTCTCGTTCTGTTCTCGCGATAATCACTACAATACAATCCCAAATACAAGAGCTGCATGCACATGATGTTACGCTCTGAAATTTCAAATTGCCAGATTGTCACCAAACAGAAACGATTTCATTCTTTTAAGAAACATAAAATGTACATCTACACTGTGACCTCAAATCAGAACAGTGCTCTCAGCAGATGTACCAAATCCATTCACAATCTCACATTTTGGATATTAATACAGGTTTGTAAAAATACATTGAATAAAATAATAAGAACATCACATGCAGATGCTAGACACCGCTGTCTTAGTTATAGCGAACGAGTGTCAATTTTCTTTATGTCCTAGCGTATTTTTTCTTGTTCTTGGCCAGCAAAATGCAAATGAGCGAATTTCATCCCTCATTTCACCTTTTCTCTCACCCTTAACAGGACAGTTTGACATAGTACTGCTTTGGTTGCACAACTCCAGCAATTATTACAGTTTTTGTACATGTTTTTTTCATGCCAGCCCATGTGTCTTGTAACAATAAAAGCAACGTGTGGAATGCGTTTTAAATACACGTTCAGACCATATCACGTAATGTTTTTATAAGACCTTGAAAAAGGTTTAAATGTGTATTTTTGTTGAACCCTTTCTGGTTGGCAAATTTAGCGTTATGGGATTTACGTTTACATTTAGTCATTTGCCCAGATGCTTTTACAAATAGGACAATGAGCAATTCCAAAAATCAAACCAAAGAGCAATGTATTGACAAGTGCTATACCAAGTCTCTTTACCACTAATAATAAATAAAAACGAACACAGATATCAAATGAAACAGACTAGAGCTAGCTAGTGTTAGAGGTCTTTTTTGGAGGAGACGACCCTTCCAACGGTACATCTAGAAATCCAACCCAACCCATTTGGGTTGTCCAATTGCAAAAATGGTTCACGATCATTTAGTTCCGAGGAAAAAGGATAACCAGGGGCCTTTTGGTTTTTTTGATTATGTTTTTTGTTCTTCCTGATGCAATAGCATCAAGTTGTCAACCATGGGCTATATTCACTGACAGTGTGGGTAAGCAGTAGAAGGCTAGTTTTAGGTAGCAGAATGCCACAGCATTGCCCCCTAGGCGAAATGACTCAATCCCAGTGAATCATCCCCAGTGACCCAAACATACTGCAAAAACCCAACTGGATAGATTAACAACTCTAGTGGATTAACTGACGAGACCCAGACTGCAGTACAGAGCAAAAGCTCAATGACCTCAATGACATCTGGGTACAGTTTAGTTAATATGACAGACAGAGACAGGCTTAGTCTCATATAGACTTCAAACATTTTGGCCAAATCCCAAATGTCAGTCTAAGAACAAGATTTATGCTTATTTATGATTTGTTTTTTACACCTCAGCAAGCAGACAGATCATCTCTCTAATCCAATCACGTGCACTTCAACATATTCACATTTGGACATGTTTCGTTATAAGATTTGGTGTCTTTGATGTCAAACCTGGCATGATGAATTTTAGCGCACAGAGTATGAACATGACGTGAAGGTGAGTAAAAGACGAGAGCATTTTCACTTTTGGTTGAACTAATTTACCTGTAACTGTCATTTTGTTGTGAATGCAGACAATGCAATGTCAGGTTAAATTGTCCAATCAAGAGTTATTTTATAATTTAGTGTTCATTTCATGTCCATTGGTGATAATTATATATTTTTTTCTAACAATTTTCGGTAACACTTATTCACTATTAACTACAACTTTTCCCTCAATAAATTCCTAATTTGCTGCTTGTTAATAGTTAAGTTAAGTTTAGGTATTGGGTAGGATAAGGGATGTAAAATATGGTCATGCAGAATATGTGCTTAATGATAAATAATAATGGCTAATAATTCTAGTAATATGCATGTATAAGCAACTAAGTAAGAGACCGTAAAATAAAGTGTTACCCAATTTTCTTCAGAAATGTCATTTTTTACTAATTAAGAGAATGTATACATGTATTTTGCACACACTGTATTTCAGTTTACTGGAATATGCCTTAAATTGATTTAAGATTACAGTTATTGCAAAGTCTGCTTTTTTTGCATTGAGTTTAAAATACTGAATAAAAATGTTAAAGTTAAGTTGTTTCTGCAATCAAAATACTTTAGATAAATAGATTGTTTCAATTGAAATTCCTTTTGAATAAAACTATGTGACCAGCATCATGTCCTTTTCTTCTGCAGTGGACATTTTGAACAATATTTTTTTCTGTATTTGATCTCCAGTGACCTATTGTCAAGGAGTATATTAATTGTCTGTCAACAATGTCGGGTACATTGATATTGTTTGCATTGTTTTGATGATTTTAATTCAAATAAATATTACAATTTGAGGTGAAACTATGAGTCATTGAAATTATGAGTCAAAATGGTAAATTTGAATTATGTTACCTGTAAACACATACAGTTTGCTTGTAACATAGTTAACAATCTCACCAGCAGGAAACATCTTTTTCTTTGTAATAACAAAATGATGTTTAATGATTAAGCTTGGCAACTAGCAGACCTCAACTGAAACCAATAGTTGTTTTACTGAGAAAAGCAGATTGTTTTACACCTTTCTCCTGATGTGAAATGTACCCCAAATTATAGAATGCTGGCATGAAATCTCAAACATGAAACATCACTGATAAACACAATGCAATTTGATACGCTCCACATCACTGCAGTTCTATTGTTTACATCATCAGTTTTTTTCGTAATGCACATCTTCCACTGATGGACACACAAAAGAGCATTTATTCACTGTAATCCTGCCAGGCCTCAGGAAAGAAGGGCTAAAAGCCAGACTGCATTTTAGACATGCTTTTATATCTACTAAAGCAGATAATTTAAAACTGTGGCATAAATCTGTGCTGCTAATAATCCCCATTTGCCAGACCCACCGTAGGCCTCAAATACAAAGTCCCCAAGCATTGCCACATTGTTTTATCTGCAACGACAAGATACAAATCCAGGCCTTTGTTCATTTAATAGCATGTTTATACACCATATTAGACTGGCTATCAACCGAAAGACCAAAGTGTGAAGGACACTTCCATGTGCTTTGAATGATGTGCTGACTTTGAGTGAAAATGCCAGTTCCCTTGATCACAGAGGAGCAGCCTGAGGTCTGACATAATGGAAACTAAGCTGTGAAATCGCAGGAATGAGCCAGAAGGACAGCACACTTTTGTGTGTTTGATGCAACGTGGCTCTCATGCACAGAACTCCCCATAGGAAAAATGTATTGCTCAGTGGTATTGCTAACCTCAGGAGACTTAGTTGTGATTATCATGCATTTCTCATTTTAGTCTCAACAGTGTATCAGATGTTTCTCCTAAAAATCCTTAGGAGAAATAAAAGTAGACACAACTGAGACATGAGAAATTTCTGAAAAATGGGAGAGAAACGTGTGAGATCTCTTTATTGTCTTGCTGTAATCTCTGGCAAGACTCTGTCAATTATAAAAATGCTTTACTGCTCAGAGGTTGCTGTTGCTTTTTTATTGCAATGGGGTTTTTCATCTTTAATGGTCAGGACAGTAGGAGTAGAGACAGGAAACCGATTGGACAGTTGAGAACTGAACAGGAGCTGGAAAGTACCTTTAGCTGGGACTCGAACCCATGTTGTCTGAGGTGCCGTTGCGCTTCATGTCAATGTGCTGCCCACAAGGCTAGGACTTGACAGTACATAAATGGTGTCTATAAAAAGTAACATTATCCTAATTTCTGCATAATTCCTCTCTCAATAAAGCCTTTAACTCTGAATTTATGATTTCCCTTCCTTTATTTAGTGCCTTTCAAGTAGTTGACTTGATGCACACTTTGTAAAGTTGTTGTGATCTCTTCTAAAGCATTACAGGAGACAAATATGAGACCCCCAGATTATTTAGCTAAAGAGAACAATCTAAGCACAGTGTGTGATGTTGTTGAGATCTCTAATAAACTTTTGAGGAGACAAATGTGAGAGATCCAGAGCCTATAGCCAAGGAGAAATATCTGCGCACAGTGTGTGATGTTTTTTTTTTTTTCTTGTTGAGATCTCTTGTTAAGCTTAAAAGAGACAAATATGAGACCCCCAGAGTCTTTAGATTAGGAGAAATATCTGAGCACAGTGTGTGATGTTTTTGAGATCTCTTCTAAAGCTTTAAAGGATACCATTGTGACAGTGTTAGAGTTTTTTTTGTCTCAGGAGACAAGTTTGAGAAGAAGGTGACTCAAGCAAAAATCTCCATTCGATCTTAAAGTAACCTCATTTCTGTCTAGGAGAAATATTTGAGATGTTAAAGAGATCTCACTTTTGATTTTTCTTTCCTATGAGTCACTAATGCATACACATTTACATTCTTATGTTTGTCACTGTTTGTAAAAGCACATTGTTAGTCCTTTCCAGAGCATCTTGGCAGTGGATTCTAGCTGTAAAATCTCAGGTGTTGAGAACATCAGGCAGTCGTTGCTCAAACCCTGACCCATTTCTGACCCATAAAGGATGTAAACACAAGCAATAATCTATTATGATCAATCTTTTATGATTGTTTTATTATGTGATCTTGTTTTATTTCAACTTGATTTTGAATGCATAAAAAGGCATGACCGTGGGGAAATTTATCTGGGGGCCGCCGCCTAACATTATTACTTAAAGGCGCAATAGGAGATCTTGGAAAATGCTAACTTTAGCCTGATAGCACTGAAAGCGAATGTCCCACCCTCCCTGCAATCGCTGTCCAAAGCCACGCCCCCTGAATGCATATACGCTCACTCACAGACCAGAGTACCAGAGACAACATTACTACAATAGGCTACATCAGCGGTTCCCAATTCCAGCCCATGTTCCGAAGTGAAGTAAACTTCAACGTATTTCCCCCGCTCAGTGAGGAGGGAGCAATGAACACTGTGTAGGGATCATATCGATCGGAACACAGTTCATGCACGTAGCTCACTTCTAACAAGCTGGTTATCTGAATCGTGTGTGTTAACTAAGCGAGACATTCAAAATATGCAGAGCGGGGGGCGCGAGGACTGGATTAATCGCTGGGCTACATCATGCGTCATTCACCAGTGAGAAAACTTTAAAAGTACTACAAGACCAGGAAGGAAGATCGGGTTGTTGATGTTTGCCTGCCATCCTCGCTCTGTCTGCACAGCGTGCGTGAACGCGCTGATGACGTGTCCTGTCTGCGCGAACCGGGTGCGCAGAGATATGCAGATACATAAGTTGACAGGCAGGTAGGAAAGCTTATTAAAACGCTCGGACCGAGCGTTTTGATTGGACGAACATTTCTTGGTCTCCGCCTTTCCACAGATTATATAAATACATATAAATACATTTAGACTACTTAACTTAATGATTGCTATCGGGATGTGAAGAGACTTTCAACCAGCATAACAAAAAAACGACATTTCTGGAACAATCATATTGCACCTTTAATGCTGGGAAAATCACGTTTCAAGCAGTATATTTGACCATTTAGAATTTTTTGACAATATAATTTAAATTGATGTTAAACCTATTTTAAGTTCAGAATACTACAGAACAATCTGGGTTACACTGATGTCTTCTAAGGTGTTCTAAGGGCATTTTCTTTTCTTTTGCAATAATCATTTACAGAACCAGTTTCTTGAGTCTCTAGTTTGTGTATGATGCATGTCTGCCATCTAGTGGCTAAATTAGAGAGACAGACTCTCTCTCTATCTCTCTCTCTTGCTCTCTCTATCTCTCTCTCTCTCTCTCTCTCTCTCTCCGTCTCTGTCTCTCTCTCTCTGTATCTCTCTCTCCATCTCTCAGTCTCTCGAGAGCTTCATTGCCATGAATGTGGGAAACAGCACAATGCTTCCAAAGTAATAAACAATAAACCTATTACACAAACATATACATGCCCTTATTATTCATACACTGCCTTTCAAAAGATTTTTTATATTTTTTATATAAGTTCCTTATGCTCATTAAGGCTGCATTTATTAGATCAAAAATACAGAAAAAAAACAGTAATACTGTGAAACATAATAAACTGTTGAAATAACCGTTTTCTGTTTTAATATAGTATCAAATGTAATTTATTCCTGTGATGCCAAAGCAGAATTTTCAACATCATTACTCCAGTCACCTTACAGTGTCAAACGATCCTTCAGAGAAACATTATATATGTGAGTATTATCAGTGTTGGAAACAGCTTTGCGGGCTGAGTTATTATATACTCTATTTGGAACCTATGATACTTTTGATGAATAAAAAGTTAAAAACAACAGAATTTATTCAAAATAGAAATCTTTTATAAACAATAACATACCACTACTGCTTCAAAAGTCGGGGGTCAGTTTATATTTCTCTTCTTCGTTCTTAAGGCCGAAATTAATATTTTTATTCAGCAAGGATGTATTAAACTGATAAAATGGTAAACGTTATCACAATCAAGTAAATGTTTGCAGAGTGCAGTAATAAAGGGCAAAGAGGGTTCAGATGGCACACTGTGCTGCCAGGTAGATACACTTTTCCTTCTCTCCCAAAATACAGGAGAGTTTGTCTGTGTGTCGCCTGCTGGAATTCAGCGTTCCTGATGTTTTTATATGTGCTGCTCTCTGTGAGGAAGTACAGCTCGTCCTCTGTGCAGTGTGAACACAGTCTGTGTGTTGAGATGGGCTGACAGCAGCAGAAATGGAGATCCTGAGAGTTCAGACTACTTCTCTGACCGTAGTCTTTAATACTATTCAGATAAAGGTGCCAATTTATAGCCAGACTTTATTCTGTGAAAGTATGTCAGTTTTGTTTCCAGTCAAGACTTGGAGAAAATTGTTCATGCCTTTATCACCAGCAGGATATTTGTACTATTGTAATGGTCTTCTCACCGCCTTCCCAAGAAGACCATTAGACAGCTGCAGCTCATCCAGAACGCTGCTGCCAGAATTCTGACTAGATCTATCTATCCATCCATCCATCCAGAGCAGCTAGCTCCTGCTCAGGACCAGCTCATAAACAGCCGCCATGCTTCAAAAACATACTTTACCTGTTTTGGTTTTTTAACAGGAGTCGGCTTGCTAGGAAAAGGTGGACATTAACATGCATTCAAGCAAATCTCCGCACACAGAGCTAGTGTGTATCTTGTTTGGTTTACTGGTTGTGCCCCCCCCCCCAGTAACCACTCCACAGAGGCAGTGCATCGTCATCAACAGACAGCCTGCTATAGACTATTATTTTAGTGAAGACATGTCAAAGCCACCCATGTCATTAACTCCCACACATCACACCTCTAAACGCAGACATTCCAGAACAAGTGATAGTTTTAGTTAAATGAAAAGGATTTAGAGAGAGCAGGCTGTTTAAACCAAGCATGACATTTATTAAACTTTTTTTTGTATTGGCGAACAGTTATGATGATGGAATCATTTAGGCGTGACGGACTGAGGAGCCACACAAAACGGAACGATTGAGAGAGAGTTGGAGACAGTGAGGACAGTGGACCAATGGCAGGAAACACCTGTGTGGGTTTTAATTTAAAAAAGCACAACGATGAAATAAATTCGACATTATGTTGTATCCTCATTTGAATGGTCTTGATCATCTGAAGAAAAGGAAAATAAAATGAAAATCAACAATCGACTCTAATAATAGTTTACAGTGCACATGCATCAAAATGAGAATCAAAGTGCTTTATAGAGTGACATGATTTGAATTAAACACCTAGTGATGAATGCACACTGAAACAACATATCAAAATATAAATACATAAACAGATAAATCAATAATGCACTGAAGACAAAGTGGGAAAAGAGTGGTTTGTTGTACCTGTTCAGCCAGCCATGATGTGCTTTACAAAAGCTGTGGGGGGGGGGGAATGAAAATAAAAATCAATATTTCATGCTAATGCATATTTAGTTTATACTATTCTGAGCCCAATAGACATCCGAATTCAAAAATTGTGCTAGATGAGACAACGCTGCCATCTAAACAATCTCATTCTGATTAGAGATCAAATATTTGGTTCTCATTATCACTTCTACTGCATAGACATGAACTGTGGTGTTATCCGTCTGTTGATGACAGATGATGATTTATAAGGTAGCACATATTACTGGACACACTGCCATTGAATGAAACAGCTGAACAGCAGGTGATGGAGGTGTAAAAGTGTGTACAAACTCACCTTCGTAGTTTATACAGCCATTCGCATCCTCCTGCCCAGCCATCAGCTGCTCAACCTCATCCTCCTTCATCTTCTCACCTACAGAGAAGACACGTTTCACAGTGCTCTACATGTATCTACATGATTGGCTTCTTGTGACCATTCTGCGTGATTATAAAGTGTCAGTTGCTAGTCTGATGCTAATGTATTCCTAGAGTTGAGGTATGTTCACATTTGTAGTTATGGGGTATTTGTTTAAACTGTACAGTTAAAACTGTAGTGCTGTCTATGTGTATGCTGAGTATTATATATATATATGCCTATATTGTATTTATAATATATCGCCATACTATATAATATATAGAGATAGGACATTATAGTTTATATATGAGAGAGAGCGTTTTAAGGTATACTATACTATACATACTAATCATATAAGAATAATCAGTGAGACAAAAAAATTTTGAGATGAGTATGAATACATCCTATAATTGCCAAGGATTATTTTAGTTAAACTAAACAACTAATAAATCACAAATATTGTTTTATTTAGTAACTAAACTAAATAACTAAATACATAGATAAATAAGATAAACAAATAACATAAAAAAAAAAATTGTTTTTATTAGTAAATAAAAATGAGCATTAACTGAAATGAAGTAAAAATATAACCAGCTTTTTTTCAAGGCAACAGTTCTCAGTGTAATGAATTTAACTTGTATGAAATACTTTAAAAAAAATAAATTTTTAAAATATGCAAAAAAAAAAGTAAAAACTAAAAATAGAATAACAACATACAATATAAAAATAAATAATAATTTAAAACTATAATGGTATCACGATTTTACAGTGACAGAACCCAATATTAATGCTAAAAAAATTACTTCCAAGAATTTACCACAGGAATGTGCAAATACAAAAGAATATTAAATGGGTTTATAATAATTATGTTCGATGTTGAAGCTTACCCAGGGTAGCGAGGACGTGTCTGAGTTCAGCACCCATCACTGTTCCATTGCCCTCTTTGTCGAACACTCTCAGGCCCTCAACGAAGTCTTCAAAGGTGCCGCGGTCTTTGGCCTTGCAGATGTGTTGATGTATGGGCAGGAACTGTTCAAAATCCAGCATCTTCACTTGCATGTCTGCCAACAAAAGAAGCCAGATGTATCTGTGTGGCATGTGAGGGCTGAACAGTTTGGTTCTAGGCATTTGAGAGCGGGCAGATGTGCTAATTTTAGATTAATAGACCGTGGAGGTCCGAGGGATGGATTCTGGTCTCACCTTCAGCTTTGGGTTTGCCTAACACGTGCATAACTTCAGTGTTGGTGGGGTTCTGACCCAAAGCCCGGATCAGATCACCACACTGAGCGTAGGTGATTTTCATCTCGTTGGTTGGCGTCCTGTCAAACAGTTGGAACGCATCCTTGAAATCTGCAGAGAAAAAGACAGTCATGCTTGAGTTTCTCACACTCCAACAGACATTAAACCTCTATGATGCCCATGCTTTAGATCACTGGCAGTTTGAAGTCTCTGTTAGATCTCTGTCCTGGAAATACGGTGTTGAGTTGTTGTTTTTTTCTATTCCATTCCTTCACTTTTTGCCAAAATCAAAACTATGTGAATGATCTGCTGTGGTGACCCCTGTATGAGTTTCTTTCTTCTGTTCAACACAAAGGAGGATATTTGGAAGAATGTTGATAACCAAACAGTTGTCGGTAGCCATTGAGTTCCATAGTATGTAAAAAAACACTATGGAAGTCAATGGCTACTGCTTGGTTACCAACATTCTTCAAACTACGGATGATTGTATAATTTAAAAACGAAGGGTACTTTGAAAAAACCCCAGACGTCTGTCTCATTAACTGCTTGTTTGCCTAAAGTATCCTCGCATGAAAACCCAGGAAGAGCCGTATAGTCTTAAACCGTAGCGGACAGGTAGTTTTCTGTGTCCATCATCTGCAAATGCTGGATATTCTTTACCTCTCTCAGGTAAAAATGTGTGGAGGACAGCTTCGGCACATTCCAGCTGTAGTGTGTGTGTGTGTGTAGGAGTGAGTGAGAGCGGCCACTTCACGGGAGGCAGAGTGGAGCAGAATGGGAGCTGGCACCGCATTATCTCCAACAGTTGGTGCATTCCTTAATGATCAAGTGCTGGAGAAGCATCTGTGCACTGCTCTGTGTGTTGGTGTGTGTGTGTGTGTGTAAGACGCAGAGGAGGAATATGGGAAAAGTCTTCCCTAAAACCTCTTAACCCCCCAGGACAGATCCACCCCGGCCCTGTGCCATAAAAGGAAGTTTCTCCGTTTCCAGCTATTTTTTCAGCCTGGAGGAAAGAATGTACTGCTATTTGTTATACACATATATGCTGGTATGTGTGTTGTGTGTATGTGGTTATTATCTGAGGGGAGGAGAGTGTTGTGACAGGAAGCGCTTTTATTTAAGAGACCTCAATCACACACACACAAAACACAGGGTCGCAGAATCTCACAAGGTCAAGGAAACAAACTGTGAGTCCTGGATTGGGAAAGTCAGCAAAGTAGAAATAATGTTAGAATGACCCAGACGGAGGTGCCCTGTCGTTCCCTCTGAAATGGAGGAAATGGAGAATCAAAGGAAATTTGACCTCCCCTTGATGTGACCTTGCACTTTATTAAAGCAGTGGCTGTCACCATTCAATTGAATTCAATTCAAGTTATTTGTATAGTGCTTTTCACGATACAAAATTGTTGCAAAGCAACTTTACAGCAAATTCAGTTTCTACAATATGTTGTAGCTTATCAGTGGTGACTGTCAGTAATGTACATATGGCAGAAATGTACGGAAAAATCAATTAAAGACGTAATCAAACAGACGATGAAAACTATTAACAGCAATTATTATACAATGCAATCAAACTTATAGCAAAATGTAGTAGTTCTGTAAGTTGTTTCAGGGTTGCATCATCTGAGGTCCTCTGAGGGGTTGGCATCATCTATTCCTCAGGTGTTCTGGATCCCGACTGAAGCTTGTGTAAATCCTAGTTAAAAAAACAGAGAAACAAATAGAGACATAATTAGAATAGCTGCGTTCCAACCAAGCAAAATGATTTGTTCAACCCAAGCTAAGGAATAGTAATGTGCATTTGATCAGATATAAATGCATTTACTTTCTCTTTGCCAATGTACACATATTTAGATTAGGTCAGAAGAGCTTTATTGCCAAGTGTGCTTACATACACAAGGACTTTTTCTCAGTAATATAGCTTCAATGTACGCATATAAACTCAACAATGAGGCACACAATAACAAAACGAAAGAATAAAAATATATAAAAGCATGAAGACCAGAATAGAAATATTCAAAAATATATTTAAAGATTATGTACATGTTCACAGTGTTAAGAATAATATGAATTTACAGAATATTGCATTAATCAGTGGGAATATTGCACTAAGGGGGGTCTTGGGAGTCATTTAACAGTTCAATAG
>JADLZN010012217.1:0-251344 GCA_018155175.1 Sinocyclocheilus anophthalmus
CATACTGCTCTTACTAAATAGTATGAGTAGTATGAATTCCAAATGCAGACTATTCCTGTGTCCCAATGTGCATACTATCCACCACCCTATCTGCTCTAAATAGTATTGAAAATGACTAATATCACATAGAATTTAGGATGAATAGTATGAATTGGGACGCAGGCTCAGTGTCAGAGCATTGAGTGAACATAAATGTGTTGCTCCAGCAGGGGGAAGCAAAGGAACCATCCACCACAGGACCAACACACACTCCTAGTGCCTTGAAATCTTCTGAACACTAGTTATGAAGATTTAAAACGCACTCACACACATATTTAATCAAAAGACTCGACTCCAAAGGGCTATTAGCACTACATTATGAAACCTTGTGAAGCAGTGTTTGGATAAGAAGTTGAAAAAGACCTTGACCATTGAAACATCTCATAAGTGCACAGATGTGATTGGTTGATTCATCTTTCAGGGCACCTGCTGATGGACTGAGATTGGAGGAGTGAACCGGGTGAGAGGGAGGGAGGGTTGTACAGTAAAGTACAGTAACTGTGTGCAATAGACTGCTGTGTTTTGTTCCAGTAAAACACTATTGTCATTTTAGCCTCTCAGTGACTCTGTAAAAGAGCTTTTGACAGCAAACAGAGAGTCTATAGTGTGTTCAAGTTTGCAATTGTGGTGGATCAGAGGTACTTTCAGGGTAAAGGGGACAAAATAGGACCCTCAAACTCAAAAATAATAATCTACTTCAGGGGGTCAAACGAAATATGAGTATTCATTTTATGAGTTTTGCAATTTTGTAACCTGTAACCAAATTTAAGAACTGTGTAAATACATTTTAAAAACTTTATTTGTGTGATTTTATTTTCTAGCAATAAATATATATTAAAAATGATAAAAATGAAAAATAAAATAAAAATACTTACTCTAGAATGAGTTAACATGGTTCCAAATTCAGTCTAAATTGGAATAAATAAATATAGTTATTATTGATAAACTTCTATTTTCTGCCAAAAAAAAAAAAGATTGTTAACTTTGGTAACCGGGTTGAATGGTTCAATATTTGTTTAAAAAAAAAAACTTTACTTTTTAAACATTTTTAAATGCAGCAGAAAGGATCAAATTGATGTAAATTCTTGTAAAAGGGTGGTGTCCGTTTTTATTACTTTTTATACTAGATTTTAATATAACATATCAAATAGTGTTTTAAAATATGTAAGATTTGTGCATCTATGGTTTAAAAAATTAAATGCTCCATATCTGTAGTGAACTGGAAAAATTGATTTGATTTAGATGGATCAGAGATGAATATAGCTCTCATCTGAATTTAATCAGGAACAATAACACCATTTGAATTCTACAATATTATTTTAATAGGATTATAGTAAAACTGTGCTGAGTTTCATATTATAATAGTGTATAATAATGAAGAGAGGAGAGACACTTGGACAGACACACAAATACACACTACACACACAAGGCAGGCAGTCTGTCTGAGGAGAAACTGAGGCATGAATGCAAGCGTATCATGTGCTGCCTGAACCATGACGCAGAACACCACACCCACACCACACAACACCAACACACACACTCACCTCCACGCACTCACTCACCACTCACTCCTCACTAACTCAATCACTCACTCACTCATCTCACGCACCACTCACCACTCATCACTACCAACTCACTCACTCACTCACTACACTCACTCCAGATCAGGAGGCCTGGTTGCAGAAACCAAACCAGGTCAAGGGCTAATGCTAATTATTTATATTGCATGAAAATGAGAGCGTTACATATGTGTTCTGAAAATCATTTGCAATCACATCACAAGAGTAACGCAAATACACAAAAATATTTAATATTTTAATATATGTTACAAAAGGATCTGGTAATTAAAGTAATAAAATAACGTTTCCAATATGAGACACCAAGTTTATGACATAATTATGAGACAGATGCAATAAAACTCTAGCTCGTAAACATCCAGGACCAGTGACTCTGAACACAAGGACATTAAAATAAAACTTGATTCTTCCTTTATGTGTAAGCTATAAAAAACACAATCATGCGAAAACGACAATCGAAAATACTCGTTTAGTGCTGATATAAATAGACACTGCATTGCCCAAAAAAAAAAAAAAAAAAAAAAAATCACCTAAGGCCCAAAGGAGAACTGTAACTTACTTAAAAGAAGATTCACAACAGACAGAAGCCGAAAAAAAACACGAGCACCTGTGATGGCAAAGCTACATTTTCATTAGTCCAGTCTTCACATGATCCTTCAGAAATCATTCTAATATACTGATTTCCTGCTAAAAAAAAACATTTCTGATTATTTTCCATGTTAAAGACAGTTGTGCTCTTAATATATTTTGTGGAAACTGGTAGTTTAATTAATATAAAGTTAAAAAGAACAGCATTATTTGAAATGGAAATCTTTTGTAACTTTGAATGTATTTAATTTGACTTTTGGTCAATTTAATGTATCTTTACTATATGAAAATAACTTCTTTCTAACAAAAAATAAATAAAAATCTTACAAATTCAAAGCTTTTGAAAGGTAGTGTATATCTTTTGCCATAACTTTCTCACACAAGTGTGGCTATCTTTCATTATTGTGGAATTATTTCTTTGTCACTTTATTTCTTATTTTAGTTTATCTCTCGTTCTGCTGAAGAAAAAAAAAACTAGAAAAAAGCTAAAAAACAAGGCAACACTTGCCAATAGGCCAAGCAGGCAGAATTATTAACTGAAAATATCAGCTGATTATTTTGCCTGCCTTGAGTATGTGGATCAATACCAGTTTTAAGTTATAATATATGGGTATGGGTTATATATAATTATCTTGGTTGTGTGGGTGTATAATTTTATATATATATTAATAGATATTTATAGAATATATTATATTCTATATAACATAACTACATACATACATACATAAATACCACCTTGCTATGTCTTAATTACGCGTTAGGCTAACGAGCTGCATTTGCACTTATATAGTGTTGCTTTTTGTAGTTTTGACTGCCGTTTTAGTACTCATTTTGCGAAAGTAAGTCGCTTTGGATATTATTATAAACGCGTCTGTAAATGCCTACATGTAAAATGTAAATATAATTATCGAGATATGGACCAGTTGTGTAAGTTTCCAAAGCCATTTGAATTACACAACTATGTACCAATTTATTGGTAGTTAAGTAGTGATGTTGGGTAAACTACTGTCATTATCTCAAGCCCCAAACCTGCCAGTTCAGTTTTAAGCGTGGACGTTAAGGTTACAGCCTCATGCAAACTCACTTCCAATCCAAGGCAAACCGAAAAAAAAAAACAAACGGGGGAAAACGAAAAAGGGGGGTGGTATGAAACCTGGCTCTGCCAAACTAGGTCTGACGAGGGAGGAGGGCTCATCTCCCATGGCTTATGATGAGAAGCGGCCCCAGCCAGCTCAGCATGACATCAACAGTTGCCGGGTGTGATGATGTGAGGAAGAAAAACTGGGGCCGCGTAGTCACACATCAATCGCCGTGAGCCCTCGCGCGAGAACTCCAAACCCAGGAACGAGATCGAGATGATCGACTTTGAAAACGCTCCAAGCCTGCACGTTGCGTGGAGCTTCTTTCGCAGATCCGTCAAGTCGTGTTTACAGAAAAAACAACGCAAACCTTTACGGTTAAGTGACCGTTCTTTTTCCTCTCTGCAGGATGTGCCTGGTGGGTGGGGCTATCGGTCTAGGCTTATTTCCAGTATTCATAGCCGAGCAGCTCTCGTTTTGCTGGTTTCCGCGTCCGATCTAAAAGCTGAAAGTGTGAAAGGGCTGCCCCTTGTGCTATTTCCTCCTTTGAGCTAGTGGGCGCAATCACTTCTCCAATGTGTGGCAGGATTTTGGGGCATTATCTTATTTGTGCTTTTCCCTGGTTGGTATTATATTAATACCTTCAAAGTGAAAGCTTCAAGGGTTTACACAGTATGTAAAAAACAGTACATCGTTTAAAATGAGAACATTGATGTAGATTAGACCATGAATTTCCAAAGTGTCACAGTAGTTGTACATGTAATTAATGTGAACCACGCGCTGTTAATAATTCAGAAAGGAAATATGGGTTTTTCATTACAAGTTAAGCTCAATGGAAAAGCATTTTGGGCATAATGTTTGATTACCACAAAAGCAATTCCACGTGGTACCTCCTCTTTCCAAAAAAACAAAAAACAAAAAAAAAAAAAAAAAATTAGAGGGGGCAGTGCTATTTTTCCCATATTCGGTTTTTAAAAAACAAACGGTTTTGTTTAAAGAGCTCTAAACCCAAAATGAACCAAAACCAACCAGCTACAAGGGAACACAAAATATTACAAAAGTTGATGTGAAAAAAGAGTACTTGTAAATCAGACAAAAAGACAATGGTACAAATCTCTGTACTTTTTTTAATGAGGGAAAGAACTACAGGTTACTCTTTATTTTAAGGTGTACTTGTTACAGTTATTATACAATTAAGTACTGAGTTAATTAACCACATGTACTTAGACCAGTATAGACCAGTTTCGGTCTTTCAAACAGAGATTACATTTTTGTGGGCGGAGCCTATCTGGTGGCAGAGAAAGAGAAAAGAAAAGAAAATCACTGTTTTTAAAGGGGTAATATGATGCTTTTTTTAAAGATCATTATTTTTATTTTGTGTATTTGAGTGTAACAGCAATGTGTTGACATGCTTTAATGTTCAAAAAAAAACATTATTTTTCAAATACTGTGCATTATTTTAGGTCCTCTATGCCCCGCCTATCTCAAAAGCTTCGTTTTCTACAAAGCCCCCTCCTTCCAACAAGCACAGTCTGCTCTGATTGGCCAGCTGACCCAGTGCATTGTGATTGGCCGAACACCGCAAGCACTCGTCGGAAATGTAGCGCCCCTTACTATAATCGCGAGCTTCATCTTTCAAAAAAATGTAAAGACAGAGCCCGAAAGGGGAAAGGGGAACAGAGTCGCGTGACAGACACGTGTGAAAGCTGTTATGTGGTTTGCAGTGACACAAGCCACGGTTTTTCTAAGAAGTTGGCTTCACTGTGTGTGACCCCCCCCCCCCCCCCCACCCCCCCCCCCCCCCCCACCCCCCCCCCCTCTCTCTCTTTGCTCGCTCTTTGTGACACGTGCTTGCTCGCTCGTGCTCGTTGG
Organism: Sinocyclocheilus anophthalmus; assembly: GCA_018155175.1. Classification (NCBI taxonomy): domain Eukaryota; kingdom Metazoa; phylum Chordata; class Actinopteri; order Cypriniformes; family Cyprinidae; genus Sinocyclocheilus; species Sinocyclocheilus anophthalmus. The sequence goes on from JADLZN010012217.1 coordinate 5,156, forward strand.
GCACACACACACAACGATCGCAAAACGCCGCATTTGAACAGTCAATAGCAAAATACTTAAACTATTAAGAAAACATAGATGAATTCGAAAGCGGCCAGATTGTCATAGCAAAGTCAGAATTTCCTCCTCTCCTAGGTTCACGAAACGGGTCGTCCATAAAATGCATTGCTGTTCTGTTGTAAGTAATGTTAAAGATTCCTAAATGCTTCTACTTTTGGAAGGCCAAATAAAGTTATTTTGCTTTCGCTTAGAAACACACAGTGTCTCCCTGACATTGCTGCTTCAACACTAACTGTGGTTAGTGAAACCACGCCTTCTTTCTTTGCTTGAACATTTGGCGGCATTATGCTAATATTTCCACATAGTGAGGTAGATATGTGGGCGCGTGTTAGAACAAGCCGTTTTAGGGGGGGGCGTGGCAGAGTCTTAACTTTAAAGAATATCTCTTTGAATTTGAGAATTTAGTCTTTGCAACACAGGGAAGCTTATCTATGGCACAATCAGCTGTGTAACAACCCAAAGAAGAGAAAGCGGAAAACTTAAAATCGCCCTCATATGACCCCGCATTAAGTAGCAGTGTTATGCGAAGCTGAAAAATAAGAATAAAAATAAAAGAAGGGGTAGTTTGAATTTATATTTTTCCTCAACAATTCTGATAAGAAAATCAATCGTCATTCTCTCTTTTCCTTCTCGGCAACTCCTCAGAATCATGAGTTTATAATACCACACTTCTGGCTTTTTTCCCCTCACTATTGACAAACTCGCAATTGTTGAGTTCAATCGAGTTCTAAAGTCCGAATTAGCTTAGGATATAAACGTGCATTTGCGAGAGAAAAAAAAAAAAAAAAAGTCAGAATTGTGAGAAAAAATAGGTAACTGTTATGTAAAATGTTATAGGTTTAACTGGTATTTCATGCTTTAACTGTAGGGCTAATAAAATATGTCCCCTATGAAATGCATATGTGAATATTATTGTTTAAATCAAATTTATGCTTTAAAATTAGGGTAATCATAGCAGGTTTCATCCAAAGTTTGTCCGTTTAAACGTCTGCGTTTAGCCTTAAATGGTGTCTTTGACGACAGTATTCATTAAAATGATTTGCATTCCGATTCTGACATCCAAAGACACAACAATACATTTTTTCTCTTATTTCATGGATTTTACCCATTTCCCTCCACTTGTTACCAGTTTCTTTCTGCCTCCACAATGCACGTGCAGCTGCAAGTGACGTAACTGTGACTTCTATCCAAACTTGTCCGATAGGGTTAGGCGTAGGTTTGTGTTTAGTTTAGTAGAGTTGCTTGTAATTATGCCCCTTTTTTTTTTTTTTACCGGTTGTATCTACTAAGTACATGTAACTATGTAAACAATGACACTTAAACAAAATAAAGTGTAAGCGAACTACAATTCATGATCTACAAGCAGGCACAAATTATTACCTTGAAAATATGGCACGGGGATCACACAGTACCAATTTTATGTTGTAAAAGTTTGTATTAATTAAATTTGGGAACTTAAGTGTAAGTCAAGACAAGGCAAATAAATTACAGACTCTGAAGACATTGTGATGATCTGATCAAATTCAAAAACAGGGGGAACAATTGATTTAAAGATGTTGATTATGTATATAGAAAAACAATATTTCACATTTATTGCAAAATATTAGCTTGCATCCTTTGGAAGTTTGAGAGAATAAGAACGTTGACTCTATTGCATCCTTTTTAATGGATAAAAGCTAAAGTGCTTTTTTGACTATTTGTTTATCGCAGTTCTCTAATGGGTGAAGATTGCTTTGCAGAATCATGGGTAATGTCGTTTTTCACCAAGAATTCCACCGTTAAATATTATTACTAAAAAATAATAAGTTGAAATAATGCTGGCTGATGGCTTCAACAAAAGCATATGCCATTCTAATAGTTTTCTATAGTTCTTTTTAAAGGTTTATCATTTATCGTTAAAAATCGGTTCCTATGTGGGGGAAAATGTAGATGTAAACAATGTATTAGCATGGTTTTAGTGTGAAGAAATGGCTTACTAACCTTTTTCTGTTGAAAGTTATATTAAATTTCATTGTATAACAATGTCATAAACCCTCAAATAAACTATAAAAATTATGAGCACTTTCAACTTGTTCTGTTAAAACTGTTGTATTATTTATGTAATTGTTTTATAAAATAATCCAATTTCTTTTAAATCCTGCAAAAAAATGTCCCCCGTTCACTTCCATTGTTGGTGCATAAATGGACCTTTGTTTTTTGAGGGATGAGGCTAAATAGTTTTTTATGATAATAAACAAATGCTGCCATTTGGGCTCATCTTGCATTGAACCCCATAGATTCCTTTAACATAAATTTGTCGTCATGGAGTTAAAAACCAGTGTAGTAGAGTGCTTTTTGCTGCTTGTTGCCACGGCGGTGGGCTACGAGGGCAACCCGTTACTCACCGGTCACCGCTGTGTGTCTCCTGCAGCGGGCACTGGGAAAAAGAGTGCCAAGTCTAAAGAGGAACTGGTTCAGGAAAAGAAGAAAGAGTTAGAAAAGAGGCTACAGGACGTGAGCGGACAGCTGAACAACAACAAGAAACCACCCAAAAAAGGTACCTGTGTGGTAATGTGCAGATGTGAGCAAACAGGTGACCAAACTGGGTTAGCTAGATCTAGGAGGGCAGGATAAGAAAAAAGAGACAAGGATAGGCTTTTTGCTTCACTAATTTGACTAACGGCCTCTGTCAGACCTTCATATGTAATGCTACTCACACAATGAAAATGGTTTACAGGGCTCAACAACAAGGATGGATCACTGGCCTCAGTTTTGGACCAATTGATGGGACTCTCTCTTGCCCTGTTGGGTCAGCCAGCCCTATATTTTGCTTTTTCCTCTTTAAAAATTTGCTAGCAAATTCTGCTTGTCAACTTTAACATGTTAGCTAGATTAAATCTCTTGTTTAAATTGTAATAATATTTAATGGTCTATGACTTGTAATAGTCTTGGTAGATTCTGGAATAATGTATTTAAATTACAAAACTAACATTTTTATGAATTTATACTTGTCTTGGAGTTACTGTATTGTTATAATAACTGTCTATATGATGTTTTTTATAAGTTTGCGGTCAGTAATTTATTCCTATTGATTGTTTGTTTTTTCTTTTTTTTTTTTTTACTTTTATTTAGCAAGAATGCATTAGCTAAATGATCCAAAGTAAAGTAAATCAGTAAACAAGATGTTAAGGGTAGTTCACCCGAAAATGAAAGTTCTGTCATCATTTACTCACCATCGTGTCGTTCCAAACCTGTAAGACCTTAGTTCATCTTTGGAACGCAAATTAAGATATTTTTTTATGAAATGTGAGAGCTCTCAGACCCTCATAGACAGCAGCACAACTGAAATATTCCCAGACAGAAACGTAGTAAGGACATCGGTTAAACAGTCCATGTGACATCAGTGGCTCAACGTCAGTTTTGCGAAGCAGTGAGAATACTTTTCAGCGTTGGTACATCAGGGAAAAAACACATTACATGTAACGTAAAACACACTGATTACGTTATGGGGAAAGTGAGCATCTGCGTCATGGTACTCCTACAAAAATGGCAGGAAACGGGTTTTAATAACTTGGAGGAGATGAATTGTTGAATAAAGTTGTTATTTTGTTTTCTTTTGCGCTCAAAAAGTATTCTCATAGCTTCGCAAAAATGAAGTTGAGCCACTGATGTCACATGAAACGTTTTATCGATGTCCTTACTACTTTTCTGAGCCTTGAACGTGGTAGTTCCATTGCTGTATATGCAGGGTCAGAAAGCTCTCAGATTTCACCAAAAATATCTTAATTTGTGTTCCGAAGATGAACGAAGACCTTATGGATTTGGAACAACATGAGGGTGAATAATTAATGACAGAATTTTCATTTTGGGGTGAACTATCCCTTTAACTGCTCATCAAAATATTCTGTTAAGAAAAAAAGTAAAAAACAAAAAAGGGTTTTCCACGGAAATATTAAGCAGCACAGCTGTTTTCAACATTGTTAATAATAAGAAATGTTTATTAAGCACCAAATAAGCATATTAGAATGATTTTTGAAGGATCAGGTGACACTGAAGACTGGCGTATAAGGGCTGCTGAAAATTCAGCTTTGCCCATCACAGGAATAAAATATATTTTACAATACGTTAAAATAGACATTTTTTTAATTGCAGTAATATTTCTCGATATTACTGTTTTTACCATATTTTTTGATCACATAAATGCAGCCTTGGTGAGCACAGGAGACTCCTTTCATAAAGATTTAAAAAATCTTACCGACTGTAAATTTTGTAACAGTAGTAAATATAGGTATTTTGTACTTATCAAATAAAAAGGTAAAATTAGAATAAAAAAATGTCTACGGGTTAATATTAAATAATTAAATTGTTATATTTATGTTAATCATGTCAAAAAAAAAAAAAAAAAGGTTTTTTTTTTGTGTTTAGGGGCCAGTAAAAGTATTGGCATAAGAATTATAAATCTGAACTATGTTAGAAAAAAAAATCATTGCTGTCGAGACCTGCTTTGGACAAGGAATACATTTGGTTTTTCATTTTTGTTAATAAAAATGAATAGAGAGGCTAATCAAAGTGGTGTGTATGTGCTGTAACATAACTGACGCGTCCAGATATCAGCGCCTTGGGGGCACGTCATATATTCTGTCCTCAACACCAGTTCTTTGCTTTTTGTGCATGGTCTCTGCTTATTTAATACACAGCTGCCGGTGTCTGTGGGTGTTAAAGCCCTTGAGAGTAAACAAATATAGGGACAACGGCTCTTAACGGAAAATCGTTGCATTAAAATAAAAATATGTACATTCAGTTTGCTTTCCTCACCAACATATTGACCCTTGCGATCACGTCTCTTCCTGTTCCCAGCAGAGGAAGACGGGGTCAGAGCAGGGGGGGGCGGCGCCATCTCGGATCTGATGAAAAGTGGAAGAAGCAGCACGAGGAACAGTGGCAGCAGCAGTTCTTCAGATTCGGGCAGCAGCAGCTCCAGCGGCTCCAGCTCCGAGAGCAGTGACTCAGACTGAACAATCGGCACGTCACATACGTCAACCTCCTCTATTTTCTAACGAGTAGTGTGTGTTGTCATGATAGTATCTCTCTGAAGGCCCATTTTATAAAGAGCTAGACGCATTGCAGATGGCAGAGGATATTTTAAAATAGTTTGTAGGGTGCTCTTGGCTCAGACAAAGAGGAGAGTTGGAATAGTTCAAGCAGTTTTAAGGTTCTCGCTGGCCCTCAAAGGGAAACGCCTGGTATCACCAGAGGAAAAAAAAAAAAAGACAAAAAATATATTTTTTTGAAAATATGTCAGTTGTGGAGGTGAAATGGTTGTGTGTGTCCGTTGCTTTTTTTCTTCTTCTTTTTTAGGTTGCTGCTCGTTAGATCCATACTGAAAACATGCGTTAGTGGAAAAACTGACAAATGCCTGGCTGCATTTTTACTGCTCGAGTAGCTACACAAAGTCTCAAAATCTGAAGGAACAATGAATTATCAGCTCTCTCACTCTTGTGTGGTTCTGTCATGTTGGCATGACTTTTCAGCTCATTCCACATTTCTTTTGCTGACTATGATAATACTCGTCATTGTTACCATTTTTAAGAGAATCTATTTATTTTTTTTAATCCAAAAAGGCACAAAATTGTGTGTTTTCAACAGAAATGTTTCCAGTTGACCAGTTTAAATGTAAGAAATTTGGCTCAACATAACTCACTAGTACTCTAGGCCGCAACTGGAAACTGTCCGTATAATTATTAAACCGTTTTCAGAGACTTCGCAATCATTTTTGGCTATTTCAACACTGTACATTTTTCTCTTCCGGTGCGGTCAGCTCAGTATTTGATGTTAGAATTATGTCGGAATTTTTTTAATCTTATATCATAGCTCATTTGGTGTTTGTCGATTTGAATTGTCCCTTCCACTTTTTTTTTTTTTTTTTTTTTACTGTTAATTTGTAGGTGCCCCGAGTATCTCATTTCCTACTTTCTGTCTGATATGCCTCATCTTTACGAAGTCTACTCATAGGACAATCAAAGTTGTGATTTAAGTTCAGTATATAAGAAATGGGGGTATATTTTTCAAAAATGAGGGCAAAAATACATTCAGAGGTTTAAAAACGCCCATAAGGCTGCAGATTGGAATGAATCCGCCTCTATGAAACTCCTCCATGGGAAAACCAAGTGCATACTAGCTCTCTTGGACAAATAGCCACTTGGAGGAGATCTCCGTTAAGAAAAGACGTTAAGTTCTCTTTGACAAGATTTCAAGCAGCTGTGCTAGATGTCATTTCAGAAGGATGTGTGTTTGACAATAGTTATTTTTAGTTGAAAGTATTAAAACTAATGTATGTTCTCAATTTTAATAACTTTATTTTACTTTAGTTTTTCCTCAAATGGTGTATTGAATGCTTTCAATGGTACCTAGACACTTCTTGCCATGTATCCAGAATAGTTTGGAAATGGACCATGACTGATAATCTTTATAAAAAATATTGAATGTATTACGAGGTTATTTTTTCATTTTCTTCTTGTGGCTGCAGTAATGCCACTCATTCACTGGGTTTGTAGCACTGGCAAGGTTTTATTTCATTTAACAGCCTTGAATTCAACTCTGAACCCTTCAAAATCATTGGATGTGCTCTTGTTGCCTTAAGTTTAGTTGGCACATTAAAATAAAGTCAGATTGGTCCGGTGTAACTGATCAAGTTGAAGCCAATGTGTAGGTTTTTTTTGTTTTTGTTAAATCATGAAAGCGCATCAAAAAATCGTGATGTAAAGTGACTTCATTGGGTTTCTTATATGTAGGACGCTTTTAATTATGGTTTGATTTTATGCATTATACCACTGTATTGCATTACATGTTCCTTGTGTCTATAACTTACCTTGTCTCTTAGATGATTTCTGTTACAGCTCCTCTTCCTCAATTCCTCCAGCAGAGCCCAGTAAATAAAACTGATCTTCATGATGCAGACAGAGATATAAAGATATATAATTACAGATATAAATGTATATTCACTACTTATTCGTCAACTCCGTCTTGGGTCTAAGTATTTTAGTTCTTTTTTATGAGAGAGAGAGAGAACATTTGTGTATTGCATGCCAATTTACAGTATATTTCTTAAACTTTGAGCAGTTTATAACATGTCATTCTTTGGAGTAAATTTTTTTAATTGGTAGCGCTGCATATGTTAAGTTCAGCAAGTTAAAGTAAGTTTACAAGTATGTTTTGGCACAGACTTACACAGTAATATCTGATGTATAAACTAATCTGAGATTTGGACACTGAGCCCCTCGTTTTTCGTTAATAAATCACAAAAACCCATAGGAGTGTCTTTTTACTATCTAGATATATTTATTGGAGTGCACTTAATGTTTTTATATATTTCTTTCTTTCTTTCTTTTTAGAAGACATTAAAATGAGTCAAATGAAAAAATACTGTCTTGAGCAGTGTACTGAGGTCTAGCTGTCAAAATGGACCAACTTAAGTTTGTAAACCTCATTTAAATCTTGATTTAACAAACATTTTTATATTTTTGGAGGCTTCAAAGCTCCATATAAGGAAACATAAAAAACAAATACTTCATCCTTAAAAGGTCTATTATTAGTGTATTATTAAAATCTTGGGTCTTTTCAGCAATAAAAGTGTTTCTTTTGCGACGAAAACAAAATAGCCCAATAATATTGCTACCAGAGATAACACTTTGAAAAGATTATATGGAGTTTGTTAAAGTGGGGCATCCAATGATATACATTGTGTTCACTTTTAATCTGGGTTCAAATTTAGATTTTCAATTGGTTAAACTGAGTTTTGGTACTCGTTAGTCTGTAACTATAATAAACAGATATTGTTTCTCAAACGATACTGCTGTTGCACTGTATAAATGTTAAAAATACTGTCTAATATATTGTTCATGAAGCTCAGTGTAAACACGAGCACCCGACTGTCTGAATAATAACATGTGGACAGATCACAAATACTTTAAACTTGCCAGACAGTAACACTCAAATGTGGAGCGAATTATCAGTCACAACAACAACACCGGGATCACATAACAGCACAAATCCGGGACTGTCCAGAGCTGTCGGAGTCTAGTCTTGTTTTGTCCCGTATCACCACTGCCTGGTTGCCGTACCGGCTGTACCAGGAGCTCTGGCTGCGGCTCAGGTAGTTGTTGGGAGGCGCCCTCTCCAGCTCCAGCTGCTGCTGCTGCCAGATCAGCAGCGAGGTGTCCTTGAAGCGCAGCCGCGCGAAGCCCTCCGACAGCGCCTTCTCGGCTGAAGGACAGCGCTCCGTCATTGCGAGGAACGATGAAGGGCGGGCAGACGGCCTGGCATATCTCTCATGAGGGTGGACATCTCAAATGTCGTCTCGGTTTTGATCATGCCCTTTTAAAAAATGTCCCGAGGCAGCAGGTTTGATGAAGGGAGAACAGCGACTTCAAACGCTCGTCTTCAGCAGTTGCGCGAAAGCAAAGTGAGGCTTCAGTGATGCTAATCCTCACTGCGTTTTACTGGCGATGTTTTATGCAGTTAGCAATGAACGACCCGCTGATAGTTGAAATATCGAAATCAAGTCGTTTTATGAGAACCTGGTCTTCTGTTGTATTCAGATTTGATCAACCGTTCACGGTTTCCTCGTGTAATAATTCGAGGAAAAACAGCAGCTTATTAAAACAACGCCAGCGGCTGCCTGTGGCAACAACGTCCGCTTGAAAGAGTCCGACTGCAACCACGAGAGGTTTAATGGTTCCGAGTGCAAGTTCATTTGCATAGTACATCATTTTTTTTAATATTATAGTAAAGCATTTAACATTAAACTGCGCGTTTAACAAACGAGATTCCCAATACTTCAAATAATGGGTTATTGAAAAAGTGCAGAATTATTTAGAAGACAACTTAATCAGACATAGAAATACGTTTTTATTTCAAAGCAGTGAGCAAGCTTAAAAAAAGAAAAAATATATATAATCCAAGTCTTCATCATCTGACATAAAACGTTAGATAATAAGCCTTTTGTGTATGTGGCAATATGAGCGTGTCTGATCCACCATTGAATCGAGAAAATATGAAGTAATGCAGCAATTAATAAAGATTAACTGTAAAGATCATACAAGTACTGAAAGGTTTCAGTGAATGGTGGATCTTTCGAGGATTTTGTACTCATTTCTTCTTAGGTCAGATCACGCCGTCAAACCAATGTCCTTTCCACGCAACTTAAGGCCTAAAAATGAAAAAAAAAAAATAATAAAAAACAATGAGGAAAAACTAAGGAGTGAAACTCCTTTGAATTAAAATAATGTTGAATTTAAAAAAAAAATGAATTAAAATATTTGTTCTGCTCAAAAGGAATGCAGTACTTTTTTTTTTTTTTAATGCACCAAAGTAATACTAGTTCTTTTAACAAATGTTTAAAATGATCTATACTACCGTTTAAAATTTGGGGTCAGTAAGATTGTTTTTCTTTAAATAATTAAATTTTCAAATAAACATTGTCCTTTTGAACGTTCTATTCATCAAAAAATCTTGAAAAAACGTATCACAGTTTCCACAAAAATATTAGGCAGCACAACTGCTTTCACACGGACAATGAGAAATGTTTCTTGAGCAGCAAATCAGCATATTAGAATGATTTCTGAAGATTTTCAGAAACATCGCCAGCACAGGATAAATTACATTTAAATATAAAGAAAAAAATTGAAACCAAAATAATACTTTAGTTTCACTGTATTTTTCATGCAGCCCTAATGAGTATAAGAGACTAGATCATTTTTTTAAAAATCTTACTGACCCCACTGATTTTATTCTACATAAATCTATGGTGAATCCATAAAGAGATCACTACAGGCCGAACACCAAATCAACTTGATCTTGGGATTCCCGTTATCAGAAACTTGACTGCAGAATAAATTTCAAGTAACACTTAGGCCTACAAATAGGGCATTTCTACTAGGGCTGCACGATATATCGTTTCAGCATCGATATCGCAAGATGTGCGCATCTGCGATACTCACATCGCAAGATGTGCGATGTTTAGTATACTGATCATTAGACTTATACTGATTGTTTTCTTTGCTCACACACAGACACAGTGTCTACACCGGACGCGACAGCTGTACAGAGATAACCGTTTTAAATACATTTAGTAGCAGAGCTACTGCAAGCAATTTTCAGTGCTGGAAATCCATTTATCCTTTGTTGAAACTTCCGCGTCGTTGAGGAGAGCTCAGGTCATGGTCACTTAGCAACAGCAGACGCCACGAAATCCCAAGCTTTTTATTTATTTTTTTAAAATAATTTTCAAAGTTTTTAAATTCCTTGTTTTATAGTTGTGATTACTGTTTTTATTTGATTTTATGTAAAGCACTTTGAATTACCATTGTGTATGAAATGTGCTATACAAATAAACTTGCCTTGCCAGCTCCCGAGCGTTTTGGAAAGAAGGAGAAAGTGGCGCGGTTGGCGTTTTCCACGCGTTTTTAGGCGCGACATGTGAACGGCCCCAAAGTCTGTCTAAACTGGATGCGACAAAGCGACCGTTGCATATCATTTGAACTGTGTCAGTACGTCATAAAGAGAACGCGGCATCAGTTTATTGTCGGGATTTGTCATGTCGCACCGCATTCGGTTTAGTCAGTCACACAGCATCACTGATTATAATGGGTTCTATTGTATTTTGTCGCATCCAGTGTAGACGCGGTGAGAGCCACGCAGATGCACGTGAACATATTTCTGTTCACTTCTGCGTCTATTTGTGCCTGAAATACTGTGCTCTGCAAGTATCCTTGTAAACGCAGTTGCTTATGGCTTAGGTGAAGGTAAACAACTGAGAAAGAAAATGGATGTGTAACAGTATATTGGTTCACAGCAGTTTAATGTTCCTGTTGCTTTCTGTGTCATGAACGTTAATCAAACAACAAAACACAAAGAAAATCACTTTTGTAGCTTTAACACAGATTTATTAGATTTAATTTATAGTGAAAACCTATGCAGTGTTATTTACATTTGATTATTCAATTTCTGTACCCGAATACTGTTAGACTTACCTGAAAAATATAAAGCACTGCTTATTTCATTTGTATCTTTGTTCTGTTATTTATCTATGCTTGTAACTTGTTTATTTCCTATGCTGATTTACTCAACTACAAAATAATAATAATAATGATAATAAAACATTACATTTATATAGCGCTTTTCTAGGCACTCAAAGCGCTTTACATTGTCAGGGGGTATCTCCTCATGCACCACCAGTGTGCAGCATCCACCTGGATGATGCGACGGCAGCCATAGTGAGCCAGAACGCCCACCACACACCAGCTTATTGGTGGAGAGGAGACAGAGTGATGAAGCCAATCAGCAGATATGGGGATTGTTAGGAGGCCATGAAGATCAGAGGCCAATGGGCAAATTTGGCCAGGATGCCGAGGTCACACATCTACTCTTTTCGAAAGACATCCTGGGATTTTTAATGACCACAGAGAGTCAGGACCTCGGTTTAATGTCTCATCCGAAGGACGGTGCTTGTTGACAGTATAGTGTCCCCGTCACTATACTGGGGCGTTAGGACCCACACAGACCACAGGGTGAGCACCCCCTGCTGGCCTCACTAACACCTCCTTCCAGCAGCAACCTAGTTTTCCCAGGAGGTCTCCCATCCAGGTACTGACCAGGCTCAGCCCTGCTTAGCTTCAGTGGGTAACCAGTCTTGGGGTGCAGGGTGATATGGCTGCCGGTTCAAATCACCCCAATCATAATTTTTTTTCCAAATAGAGCTATATTGATGTCATCTGATTTTTTTTTTCATATCGCAGTGGGAGTTTTTTCCAATATTGTGCAGCCCTAATTTCTACAATGACCCTCACTGGTATTAAAATATGAGAGACAGTCTATGAGATAGTGAAGTAAGGTTTAGCTAAATCAAAATCATACCAATGGCTCGCTCAATCTTCCCCATGACTTGGTTATTGGGAATGGCCTTCCCAGATTCATACTCTGCAATGATTTGCGGCTTCTCGTTGATTTTCTGCAAAAAAACAATTATATATAAATAAATGCACATGAGTGGGTAAATTAGAGATGAATCATACAGTAAATCTGTAAAATACTCACAGTTGCCAGATCTTTCTGGGTGAGGCCTTTATTCTGCCGGCCCAGCTGGATCACCTTCCCTACTTCCAGAGGCACTCTCTGATGGCTGAGCTCCTCTGTCTCTCTGTCCAGCTTGGCTGTGTTCTTGGTCACAACATGCTGTTTGTTTTGTCCAGCAGCCCCTTCGAAGAAGAAATTGTTCATTTAATTCCAGTTGGAAAATACATACGAAAAGGTTTTAATGTTCTTACATTTCTTCGATGTTTCGACGGCTTCTCCTTTCCTCTGAGCAGTAAGTATAGCCTGAAACAAAAGTACTGTTTGTCATGTAAAGCGAAACTCCTTGAACATCTGTGAACAGCTTTTATTAGGCTTCCACCACGTTTCGTACCCGGACTAATTCGACGCTAATATTTCTGCTGCATTTATTCCCAGATCGATATTTTAAACTTTATGACAGATTAAAGCCATTTAACACATTATTCGAGGCGAAACACTTAAAAGCTGGTCACAGCAACAATGTGTTTGCCAAACGTGAACTAATAGCATCAGCAAACTATGTAACGTTAGCAGATGGCAAAGGTATGGAAATACCTGCTTAGACTTTGACTGTGCAGCCGATCCCTTCTTCCTCAAAACAGTTACGGTATCCCAGTCACTCTCTGCCATGTTGTTGACAATTGTTTGCAGAACTGCTTGATTTTTAGGCAACAACAGGGCGTTCAACTTGTCGGGCACGTCCCTGCTCTTTATGCTGGTGAACTAAACCGGATATACGTCAGGGTATGAGGCACATGTCAACAAGCCCCTGTAACGCAGTTTATTGAACAACTGCATTTAAGACAGATTAAAACACAATAGCTTTCTTTGGATATATTTTAAATACACATACACACAATACGATACAGGTTAATACACGTTATGAATTATCAAAGCTTTTAATTTGCCCTGCATGGCATCTGACGCAACAATATAAAGGAATGACAAAGTTGTTGTTTTTTTCATTACAAATATACTTAAATTATATGACAAAATGTATTCATTTATTTGTTTGTTTATCTGTTTTTTTTTTAGAATGGTTCAAAAAGCATATTTTGCCTTGCAGTGTATCTATCTATCTATTGTCTGTCTGTCTGTCTATCTATGTATCTATCTGTCTTTCTGTCTGTCTACTATCTATCTATCTATCTATCTGTCTCTTTTCTTTCTATCTATCTATCTATCTCTCTTCTGTGTCTGTCTATCTATCTATCTATATATCTATTTCTGTGTCTGTCTATCTATCTATCTATCTCTGTCTGTCTATCTATCTATCTATCTATATGTGTCTGTCTATCTATCTATCTATATCTATCTATCTATCTGTCTATATGTATGTATGTCTGTCTGTCTATCTATCTAGCTATCTATCTGTCTATCATCTATCTATCTTCTATATGTCTGTCTGTTTGTCTGTCTGTCTATCTATCATCTATCTGTGTCTGTCTATCTGTCTGTCTGTCTGTTTGTTTGTCTGTCTGTCTGTCTGTTTATCTATATATCTATCTGTGTCTGTCTATCTATCTGTGTCTGTCTATCTATCTATCTATCTACTGTATCTATCTATCTATCTATCTATCTGTCTGTGTCTGTCTATCTATCTATCTATCTATCTAGCTATCTGTCTGTATGTCTGTCTGTCTATCTATCTGTCTGTCTATCTATCTGTCATCTATCTATCTATCTGTCTGTCTGTCTATCTGTCTGTGTATCTATCTATCTGTATGTCTGTCTGTGTCTGTCTATCTATCTATCTGTCTGTGTCTATCTATCTATCTATCTATCTTTTTGTCTTTCTGTCTGTCTGTCTGTCTGGCTGTCTATCTATCTATCTATCTATCTATCTTATCTACCTATCTATCTATCTAATCTCATCTATCTTCTATCTATCTACCTGTCGGGCTGTCTATCTATCTACTATCTATCTATCTATCTATCTAGCTGGCTGTCTGTCTGGCTGTCTGTCTGTCTGTCTATCTACTGTCTGTCTGTCTGTCTGTCTGTCTATCTACCTGTCTGTCTGTCTGTCTGTCTGTCTGTCTGTCTATCTATCTATCTATCTATTTGGCCAGGCTCAGTGGTCAAACACATGGTTACTGTCAAAATGGTTACACTTTATTTTGATGGTCCCCTTTTGAACATTCTAATTGACAATCAGTACACTGCACTACCTTTGCAACTACATGCCATTAGAGTATTAGTAGACTGTCTGCGAACTCTTTATTGTGATGGTGTCCCAACAGACATTCTACTGACTATCAGTAACTTTGCAAGTACACGTCAACTTAATCTAACCCTAACCCTACCAGTCTACTAACACTCTAACACTAATGAGACTATTAGACATGTAGGTGCAAAGTTACTTATAGTCAACAGAATGTGTTAAAGGCACCATCAAAATCAAGTGAAACCAAAAAGTTTTTTTTTTCAATAAAGTGTTTTTATGCTCTTAAAAGTTACTCGTTCTTTTCAGGTAAAATATGTTCTTTGTTCATCATATTGTCAATAAATATATCTTTGGAATTTAGGGATTCATTTACATTTGTAAATTAGTTGGTTCAGGCAAACATTACATTTAGATAAAGGTCCAATACATTTCATAATAATTATATGAATACTTGTCAATTCATATGCAGAGTTTACACTTGATGAAGAGTTTACACTAAATGTAGGCTAATCTTCAGTCGGAGGGTTTGATTTTGGCCGTGTCCTCTCTGTAAATAATAGGTGAAAATAAAGTCTAATAATAGATAAAGGCATGTCTGCTGGAGTTGTATTTATTACTTATGTTAATGTAAATTTGCCTGAACCTACACATTTAGAGTTTAACTGAATCCTTTTATTACATTCCAAAGATATATTTATTGACTATGAATCTAGACAAAGAACTTTTTAAAACTACAGATCAATATGTAGGCTATTTCCTTAAACTCTTATTTATTTATAAGTATGTATTATTGTTTATTCGTTCATTCATTCATTCATCAGTTTTTCATCATGTGTTGAGGTTGTGTAACTGTTCTTAACGAACAATAGTATTTTTGTTTGACCGAATTTGACTTTAATACCTTTAAGAATTTTGCTCAATCTGCAATGGAATTTTGCTCAAAGAAATTCTAAAAAATGTATGAAGCTTATTAAACAAAAATCAACACCGTGTCAATAGTGGGCAGTCTTTACATGTGTGTGTATGTAGGCCACAAGAGCATTGCTGGGTTTCTAATAGTAGGTAGCATGAACATGGACTTGGAGACTGACTCCTGCTGGTATTTATAGACTGCTGAGTCAGGGTCAGGAACGGGCAGATCACTGCTATAAGCAAAAGAGGGTGGGGAGACTGTCATCGACAGCTGCTGAGATATTAAGCAACCATCTCTATAAAAGCTTGATCTCTTCTGTTGCACATTTATATAAACATGCAGTAATTTGATCACATCAACTTTCAAAAAGTAATGATTTTCTTCATCTCTCTGTCTCTCATTTTCCATCCGCAGATAATAAAAGCTTTTGAGATAATCTTGAGATTTTCTTGAGATTGTTTAATGTTATAATGTACAAAGTTGTCATCATGTTCCATAAAATGTATATTTTATTCATATCACATCCGTTGTAAGTGTTTATCTCAGCATTTTTAGGCATGAAGAATCCAAAAAACACACACACACACACACACTTGCATACATATATTCACATGTTTTAAGTTCAGCACAAAATTAATAAATTCTGTTCCATAAAAGATGTAGAAATTGTTTGATTTTGTGTATCTTTTTTCCCCAATCGGTACAACATTATAAGAATGTTTGGTTTACAATATCATGTATAAAATGCATTGGAAAGGGATTAATTTATTTCCAGAAGGCCCATACCATACATAACATTGCTGTGGAAATCATACAAAATGGCACATCTGAGGCTTGCAGTGATTGGAATTAAACAACATAAAATTTCATATAAACAACATTGCAATTTTTGGTAATAGTGAAAAATGTGCTTGAAATTTTCAGTTTGAATGCTTAAGTAGTTATATTAATATAAATGTGATGCATTCAGAGTATCATGAAATTTCAGTACAATTGTATTTAAACTCCAGACACCCAAAACTGTCCATAAAATTCCAAATTATCTGCAGTGGTTTCATTTACAACTTTTTCTCAAATGCATTGTAAATAGTCTGAAAATTATATACAATTCCAAGAAAATAGAAATCTGAAATGGCTCATTATGCTGCTTGATATAGTCCCTGAGCAAATGTTTCGCTCACTTACTGTGATCAGTAAGATCCATCAGCTGATTGAGATAAATCACACATACTGATTTGGCCTTCATCAATGTTAGCAATAAAAAATCAACATCCTTTCTTTTAAAGCGAAAGGAAAAACTGTGCACCTGATGCTTTTCCAAAGCATTTCTCCAAACTTTATATTGCTTTGGCAGAAATGGAAGAAGAAATGGTCAGATCAAGCTTATGGATGTGTGCTGCTTAGGTTAATGTTTTTAGAAAAGTACATGTTTCTATCGCACGATTTTTAGAACAGATGTAGGGCACTTAACCTGAACTGAAAAAAAAAAAAACATATGGTGACTTCTGAAATCCCTCAAAAGACAGGTACTGATCAGTAGAGGGGGCTCCAGTTGAATGTTCCTATGGATATTAGAGTCTGGCAAGTGTTGGAAGACAGCCACACCATCTCCACTAAACTGTAATGAAGGAATCCTAAGGCAAAGCCGCATCCGACATCTGTCAGATGGTGGCGACCCAGCAACACACGGGACATGCCAACTAGGACTGCCCATAACACAAGCAAAATACGCAGGGGAACTGCAAGCACCAAGTGTGCCAACAGGAATTTAGATACCATGACTGCTCGGCTTGCATGGGCTGCCGGGAAAGAATAGATGTCCATGGCCAGGTAGTCGAGGAAACTGGGTGCCATTTCCCATGGCCCTTTGCGCTTCACCAACTTCTGCATGCCTGCTACAGTCATCACATCCAGTAAGAGAGCTGTAAAGCAATGACATTTGCATTTACGGTTTTAAAGCAATAGCAACCTCACAAGAATGTTTATGGCTGACATTTGGCCACAAGTCATCACACCTGTCATGATATACAGCTATAACACACTCTTGCGAGTGTTATATTGATTTTACATAACAAATAAGTAGAAAAATCAAGGAATGTTCCAAAGTCCCTCTACTTTCTTATGTCACAGATTCAAATTTGTTGTTGCTAGTTCAAAGGCTGTGTCCAATGTATCTCTATTACTAATTTGAAAACATCACATTAGAACTAACTAAACGACTTGAGCTGTTTGTGACAAGAAAAAAATCAGAGCCACTTTAAGGCGAGCCTCCGAGTTTGGGCAAAAAAAAATGTAAAGGTGTGGTGAAACTTTTTGTAAAACCTTGCGGGTTAAAAATCTATGCAATGAATAGCTCACAGAAAGTCACTTTCAAACCAAGATGCTTTCGGACGAAAACGTCACCGTGGCAAATTCATGAAAACGTAAAACCATGGCAAAATCTGCATGAGGAAATCTTTCGCCCTCACTTGAAATTCCTGATTTCCACATGGATCCACATGGATTTCCATTGAAATGACGTTGCTCGTGAAAATTTGCAGACAAATGTGAAAACACCTTAACGCTGTGGAGCACTGTGGAGGAGACAAAAGTACCTTTTTTGCGGATGTCAATGGAGGACAGACTAGTATGGTGAATAAATTGTTTTTGAGAGGAAAGAGCTTATCTCTTAATGAATATTTGTCATTAAACATTTGTTTAAACATTGATTAATCCATTTTTAGGCTTTACAAAAAAATTAAAAATTTAAAAACCTAGAAGATTATAAGAAAAGTCACAGCTAGTTTTGTGACAAGTAGCACACATAATCCAAGCTTACCTTTAAGCTTTCTCCATGGTAGAGCTCAAGAGGTTGGTATCATCCCATAATAATAGGAGCATCTTTGGCAAGACTGATATTTCAAGGTTTATATTTGACACAGCGCAAGACTGCACTAGTAAGTGTAATCAAGCTTGAAATCGTGATCACCGAAGAGACTGCTATAAAATAAAGATGTACAACACAAAACTGACTCAATCACTTCAGAGAAATTGATTAAACCACCGGATTACTTTTACATTACAATTATGAGCTTTTTGGAGCTTCAAAGTTTTGGTCACCATTCACTTGCATTGTTTGGACCTACCATGCTGAAATACTTTACTTCAAATGTGTTCTGAGAGCAAATAAAGTCAGAGTAAATGATGAAAGATTATACATTTTTGGGTTTCAGTTTCAATTTAGTGTAATTAAAGGAGTAGTGAAAATAATAAATTCTAGAGTAGCGTTTCATTATGTTTGAGTGTAATGAACTAGTCACATGCGGCTGTCAGTCAGAACACATATCCTTGTATTCCCTCATCCACTGACCTACAAACCCAACAGCATCCTCATAAGCTGCAAAAAACCCCACAAAAAAACCCTGTGATTTCAAATTCATCAAAATCATATGTGCTTGACCTGATCCCCATTACAATTTGACTCAGTCATTCTGTTTTCATTCTCAATTGTGTACAAGATTGATTTGAATGTCGTTTTAATCAAATAATTCATATGTAAACACTGGGACAAAAAAAATCTACATTGCATTTAAATTCTTGTCCAGCTTTCAGATAGAGCTGATCAAATACACAGAAAGTCAACATTGCATGTAGGATACCCAACACTGAAAAGATCCTGAATTTATTTATTTACATTGTCCTAAAAATTATCCTAAAGTCAGTATATAAAACGACAATAGACTCTCTCTGGCACTATGGTGGTATGGTTTACAAGGAGACATTTCTCAATCATAGTAGCCTATATGTGTGACCAAAATAGTGATGTTTTTATAGCCACACACATTTTCAGAATAACACTCGGACGTTCTCCAGAGCGCCAGTAGGCTATTTGACTCCTTATCAGAAATGCGTTAAAACTCACCTAGCAGCAAATTGACCAAAACCTCTTGACCGGCCAACGTGTTGCTTCTCGTGAGACACACAATTGTGCCGAAGATCCACGGGATGCCATGGCCAGTGAGCGCGAGGAGCTTGACCATAGAGCGCACGCTTCCCCACGACGATGTGCTGTGCGCGCACACGCCGAGCCGTTTAGACATGCAGATATCAATGGCCAGAAGAGAGTTCATAGCGATGCCTTTGAATGAGGGGTTTAGCTGCATGCAGTCTTCTTCTGGTAATTCCTTCTTTTCCTTGTTGTTCTCGGGCGACTCGTGCTGCGCGTTTGCGCCCTGCTGGTTCTGACTTTGCTGGAGTCTCTGCGACGGCCTCCGTGCAGCGCCGCGAGCTTCAGCGCTACTGCTCTTCAAAGGCTGATTTAGAGACAAAAACTCGGCTCTGTTCAGCACATTGCTTCGCTCCCTCGCCCTGGATCGAGTCTGGTTCGCAGGCATTTTGATTTTCTACGGACCTTCCAGCCTAAATGTGTTTTACTGCCCTGTTCTTCACACAGAGAGACAGTGAACGGTCTACCATGTCCATTCCCAGATCATGTCTTGCTCTGTTCTTCTAAGTGTTGCGACTTCTATTCCAGTTATACTAAAAATAGACATTCCAGCCGTCTGGATACACGAGACGCATCCAGATGCTGCCGAAAATCTAGATAAACAAATGGCACCCAGCTAAGATAATCACTGTCCTTGCTTTAAAAAATTTTTTTTGGCTAAATACATAAATAGACTAAATTATTGTATTTATCTGTTGTTGTTGTTGTTGTTGTTTTTGCATTGCACTGTATAGCTGCAATAACGAGTCTGCGCTATAAGATAATTCGCTTAAAATTTTTTTATAAATAAAATAGCCTATTTATTTATTTATTTTAAAAAGTGTAAGCTTGAAAAAACATCTTACAATAAATGGTAAATATAATATAATGTTTATTTAACTTTAAATTACTATGCCACTCGAGCAAGTGCCTTAACTGTGCCTAAACTATTATCAACATTTTTCAAAAAAGGCCCTTTTTGATAACACTAAAAGCCTTTCAAACAAATATTCCAAAAACTCTATTACTCCATGTAGGCTATATCTCACCCCATTTATTTGCTGTTTTATTGTTGCTTTCTTGAGTGCTTTCAGAGAAGAGCGTCTGGAAAATTGCACAAATGAAATGTATTTGTAAAGCTAGCTAGTGAATTTAATACAATTAAAGTACAATATCTATACAGTGTACTCGATACGCTTTATAAATAAGAGTCATCCACTGCAGTCTTTTATGCTTCTCATAAAATGGTTCATCATCTGTTTCATTTTCAAAAAGAAAAAAAAAGAAAAACTTGACATGACTTTTGAATGTCTCTGAATCAAAACTACACTACCCATGATGCAAAACGTCGCCAAGAAGGGAAGTCTAATTCTAAGCCGCTTGGATAAAAAAAGCCAACAGCTGAGGTATTGTATTACGCCAGAGGAACCTGACTAGCCTATAATAGGACAAGGGCGACACAAAGTAACCCGACTGGTCACGCTCAGATATGACGCGGAAATTAAGAGCACCGACATTTGATTTGACACCAGAAATTTTGGTCTCAAGTTATGCCAGAAGACAGCGTGGAGTTCGACCTGTAACGGGACTATGGATTTAAACTTCAAGTTTAGGACCTTCTGAATTATGGAGCGACTCTGTGCGCAGTGTAACAGGTCGTAATGCCGCACGATTGGACGGTACCTGTCAGATGCTTCTTAGATATTTCTGGTTTTAAGTCAAAGGCACCTTATGAGCTGACATATATTTTAACCAACCAACACGATATAGCTATTTACTCATTTTAAATGTATTATAATAGCTATAAGATTGAATATGTAAGGTTTCTATTGTTGTTTCAGCTTGACTGAAGGAAGGGAAAGACCTGGGATTTATTAATGCTGTATTAAGAGATTACAAGACATGTGAAATGATTCATTATGCTGACATGCCAAGAATCATGTCATAGCACTGTGACCACAGACTTGGGCCCTTTTTCTCTCATCGTGAATGTTACTGCTTCATCTGGATACTGATGGGTGTTTGTGCTGCCAGTCTAAAGAGGCTCCACCATGGGATGTGTACAGAGTGTAAAACACAAGCCAAGTTTTCATGAGAACATCACGGTCCTGGAACTGCAAGCCTCCATTGATGCCAGTCCGACTGTCATCGATGAGTCATCTAATGTGGTTCTGCGATACCGCACGCCTTACTTCAGGGCATCAGCTCAGGTGCAGGTGCCACCCATGCTTTGCAAAGAGATCTGGACCGTTGGCTGGATCCAGGCTTGCAATCAAATGGATTTCTTCAATATATATGGGAATGAAGGCGTGTAAGTGTGTTCATTGTACGAAAAGATACACCTAGCTCCTATATACTTTATTGATTTGGGCCCTGGGAATCTAGCGGCTGATATTCAGATGACCAAAAACACTTTTAAAAATAAAGGTTTATTATTCACATCTATGGTTCCAGGAAGAACCTTTAGCATCCATGGAACTTTTCCACTGCACAAAAGTTTCTATATAGTGGGAAAGTGTTCCTTACATTATTATAATATTCTTCACAAGAATCACAGAAGGCTTCTTTGTGGAACTCAAAATGGTCCTGCATTTCTACAACCTCCCCTTTGGGAACCTTTATTTTCAAGTGAACCCATAAATGGCACACATTATGGGTCTCTAAAGATTTGCACCCAACAATATTCAATGGTAAAATATGTTATTTAATGTATTGTTTGGATAATTACTCTTAACTTTTATTTAAAAATTAAAACCACTCATTCTCAGGTGAAAAAGTACATTTTAAAAATCAAGACAAAAATGACAATAAATTTGCACCTATGTAAGCTGCAAAATTATTTTGCCTAAAAGTAATAATAATAATATTAATAATAAACATTTATGATGCATATTAAGCAGAAATAAAACAATAACACAGTTCTGCATGTCCGTATCAGAAACTACCATCATTTGGTTTACAGGGCAGTAAAATACCATTGAAATATTGTAAAAATGAACTGAACGAACTCAGCTGCTTTTTTCTGTGTAGTTTAGGTGGCATGATGCTGCTGAGGAAATATGTAAAAATGATTTTTCAGGATGTTAGTGATGTTTATGGTGCAATTTCCTGAGATTGTTTCCTCAAAAGCAGCAAAGCTGAACACATCCCTAACAGGACAAAAGGCTTGTCCTTTACCAGCATCAGTCCTGAGAAAACTAGCTGAGGCTTTATTTCTACCAAAATTATTCACAACATTCATTCTATAGGAAATTACGGGGTTGTTAATTAAGAAGATCTTATGTAGTCCTTATAACTTTCTTGATTTGAAACTTAAACAAACAAATACTGTTTTACTGTTAATGGCTAGTTTAACCAAAAATGAATTTACTCACTCTCGGGCCATCCAAGATGTAAATGAGTTTGTTTCTTCATTAGAACAGATTTGGAGAAATTTAGCATTACGTCACTTGCTCTCCAATGGATCCTCTTCACTGAATGGGTGCCGTCAGAACACAGCTGATAAAAGCATCACTGGAGAAAGCAATATTAGATATAGAGGACACAACTGAACAGTCTGAATTAAAAACGTGTTCATGATGTATTTGTTTATTACAAACACACAGCTTTTCCCTTTACAAGACATTCATTGATGGACTGGAGTCGTGTGGATTACTTGTGGATTATTGTTATGTTTTTATCAGCTATTTGGACTCTCTCATTCTGACGGCACCCATTCACTGCAGAGTTAATATTTAGGGTACATTGCTGATGCAAGAGTGTATTAACTCACTTCATTATAAGAACAACATCTGAATAAGAAGTTTCATCTTCCCTCTGTAGATCCAGCTGGGAGCTCCCAGAGCTGAAATGTGGGCAGATCCAGGCCATTAGTGATTCAGATGGTGTGAATTACCCCTGGTACGGCTGCACCACTGAGATGTACACAATAGTGGGTCCCACTAAGAAGAGTACCAAACTCGCCGTCAGCATGAATGACAACTTCTGCCCAAGTGTGACGTGGAGTGTCCCAGTGGGCACCACCAGCAGTCCCCCTCTCCTGAGCTCCATCCAGAGGGACCAACGCTTCACCACATGGCTAGTGGCCATGAATGAAACCACAGCTGAGATGGTGCTACTCCGAACCATCCGCTGGAGGATGCAGCTCTGCATTAAAGTGGATTCAATGAAGCCTCTGGGTCAAAGAGCCACAGTTGTGGAGCCACTGATCCAGGAACAGCCTCAAGTCCTAGTTAAAAATCAACCCATCCCAACAAATGCCTTGCTTAAGCCTAATGCCAATGATGCCCAGGTTCTAATGTGGCAGCCTAGAAATGGGGAGCCCATTGTGGTCATACCCCCAAAATATTGATCCCATGAAGGATATTTACTTCCAATTTGAACTGAAATGATTCAGTAATGCTCAGTTAAATGAAGAATGGCATGGAGTGAGTGAGAATAATAGTCAACAGGGTTACCGATTTAACGTTTTAAAGGAACGAAAATGTATTATTTGTGTATTTATTGATGGTTGA
Source organism: Sinocyclocheilus anophthalmus (assembly GCA_018155175.1). NCBI lineage: Eukaryota > Metazoa > Chordata > Actinopteri > Cypriniformes > Cyprinidae > Sinocyclocheilus > Sinocyclocheilus anophthalmus. The sequence goes on from JADLZN010012217.1 coordinate 28,864, forward strand.
TAGGCTGTTTGAAAGGATAGTCCACCTAAAAGTGAAAATGCTCTCATCATTTCCTCAACCTCAAGTCATTCCAAACCTGTATGACTTTTCTTCTGTGGATACAAAAGAAGATATTCTGAAAAATGTTGGCAACCATGCAATTTCGAGTCCCATTGACTTCCATAGTATTTTTTATCCATGAAACCATTTAGTTACCAACATGCTTCAAAATATCTTCTTTTGCATTCCACAGAAGAAAGACGATGCATAGAGGTTTGGAACAACATGAGGAAACAAATGATGACAACATTTTTATTTTTGGGTGGACTGTCCCTTTAAGGGCACATATTTATCATATTGTGTACGGTTTTGTTTTAAAATATTTTTAATATTTGTAATTTGTAAGACAAAACTGTGTGTGGCCTTTGCACACTTGGCTATGGACTGAAATGTGGCCTTATGAAACCTACTGTAAACAAAACAGAAATCGTTTGTTCACACAGTACGAGTGGATCATTAAATGTATAATGGAGGTATATTTATTTTTAGTCTGGTGTGGCCAATGTTTTACAAACAAATGTTGCCTTTTATTTTGTGCAATTACAGGAAACACATTTACAAACATCACTTGTGTCCGTGGCATCTTACAGGATGTTCTGTGAACTAGAACTGTGAATAATTTAGTTGTCTTCTCATGTTTTAAGAGGCAGCTTTTCAGGTGCACAAGCTGAGTTTCAGGTACTTCATCTTGTTTTTAGACTTGGAAAACCTTAAGGTGGGGGATACGGTGGAAACTCTACAATAAAATCAGTGTGTAACAATATACTTTACTGTGTTTTTTTAGTTTTGTTATCACAACTTCACTAAAAAGCAGACAGCTATACTGACTTTGTCAGTTTAAATAAGATCTAAAATGATCCTACAAGTAGAATTTGCTTTACAACAGCATTTGAACTTCAAAGGCCTGATTTATTTGATAACTATGACCAATAATTGTATCAGAATCACACAAACTTTGTTCTTTGTTTGAGAGCGTCCTCTCAACAGGGACCATACGACCTGATTCTAAAATACTCCAAGTTGTCCTATTTTGTACTCTTATGAATTCATTTAAATCTCAAAAGTCTTGTATCTGCAGAGACGCTGTGGGCATCCTTATTTGTCACATTGTTACTGTAAATGAATCAGTGACTAGAAAATCTGACTGTTTAATTTAGCAAAGGGTAGGGTGATTTTTAATTTAATTTCAACTTCCAACAAGATGTTCCCCGAAGACTTATAGGCATAAATAAGTTCTTACAGGAACAACAACAGACACAGTGCATTTGTGTATATATACCTGTAAGTAATCAAGTGTTCATTTTGATGTAAATATCCAAATTAACTTGCTGCTTTTTAAATTAACAGTACATTTTCTGATAATTATAGATAGCAGTGGGACTTTCAGCTGTGTCCAAAAGTCTAAAACCACTGGTGAAAATTATTTTTAATAATTGAATTACAATTAATTACAAATTATGATACAAGCATGTTTTGCTTTAACAACAGCAGCACTGGGGTTGCAAGAATTTGGTAAATATGTGTAAATTCCAAGGTTCAAAATTTACTGACAATCAAAGAGTTTTTTTTTGTTAATTATTTATTTATTTATTTTAATCCTAAAACTTGTTTATTTCCAGGTTTAAATTTGATCCTAGATTTTTTTTTTCTTTTTGGACCCCAGTGCTCACTAAACATCTGTTTGGATTAGGATTTTTTTGTGGATTTTTGATTGCTGTTTTTGCATTATATTAAATATATACAGCAATAAATCAATCAATCAATAAATGACATATGTATGTTTCTTAAATGTTTTGTTTAACTGCTGAAGAGAGAAGATGCTTCAAACAAGAAAGCTTGTGATATAGAACTGTATGAGAAGTGTGTTTAAATGCTTAGATGACCCACTGAATTATACACGAGTTTAGTGATTCTTTGTGCTCTTGCACTGTGACTGCCCCTCCCTCCACGTCTCATACTTTCTATTGTTATGAGGCCCACAAACACACACACACACACACACAAACACACCTGGAGAAAACACTGGAGATCACTCAGTACTGGTGAGCAGGTAGTCCAAATGACATCTTCTGACCACCCAGCTTTACAAATGTTTCCTGAATGGAAAAAACAATATATGAGCTATGAGGTGAGTTTGGGTTCTTGTTCCGTGATACATTCTTTATGTTTTAAACTTTCAGGCTTTTATAGACTCTAATAGTTGTATTTGTAACTTTCAGACCCTGACATCTCTGTTGAACAAGGAAGATAGGCTTAACCTCCTTTGTTATGGTAAGAGCATCAACATGTTGGGTAATTTTCACTGCTGAAGTCTAGTTATGTGAGAGTATTCCACTATTAAAATAATGTATCATAGCCATTTGCATATTTGCAAGATTGTCACACTGTTAAAATGAGTAAAAAAAAAAAAAATGCTGCCAGGACATATTTATGACTGTCACATACAGCAGTATAATCTCATAAATTATTCCCTTTGAAATTAAATGCATGATAGATTTTGACTTTCTATGGCAGGTATCCTCACAATATCAAAGGTGAAGCAGGTCAAATGAATCATTAATAACTTTGCAAAGCTGAATGCTTAATAAGGGAAAGGATTGAGATGTGAATGGCTGTATGAAGGGAGTAAGTGAATAACATTATGACTACATTTTCATTCATCCATCAGTATTAATGAAACACTTTATAGGAAACAGTCAAAGGTCTTTGACAAAAGAGTTCTTCAAAAGCTGTGAGGAAGAGCTGAACAAGGTGAACCTCTTCTTTTCAGGTAGACAACTCTAAAGTACTGTGTGCGGATCATTAACAATACATGTGGATACATATTCAGTATTACCTATTTCTATTTTATAGAGAAGCTATCAGAAGTTCACTACAGACTGGCAACACTTGGGATCGTAGCTCAGGAAGTTTCTGGATCCAAAGTTCAAGGAGATAATTGTGGCATCAGTGTTGTCCCACCTACCAAAAGAAGAAGAACCAATCTAAAACAAATCAAAATTGCAGTTGGTGAACTATACCTGAGCTTGGCCTTTCTGCAAAAATACCAGGTGCTCTTTAAAACTAATAACTTTTGGGTTTTAATATATATTTGTACTAGCAAAGCTGAATTACTACAGCAATCATTACTCCAGTCTGCAGTGTCACATGATCTTCAGAAATCAAAATAATATATGGTGGTGGCGCTGTACTAGATACTATATATATATATAGTATACAATTTCAAATTAACTTGAACCTTATCCACCTTTTTCTCAACGCGGAAATAGCTTATGGGTGAGACTTCCGTTCATTAGCCGATTTAGGTTAAATAACGAGGCGAGAAGAATAACAAAGTGCAGTAAATGGTAAAACTATTTGCACTGCAAATCAGTGTATTTATAATTACAACATTACATTAAAATAATATGATAAGACACATCAACTTTCAATATCAAGCAGCAAAATGAACTGTTTTGAACAGCTAAAAATAGCTGGAAGCAGATGAGACCGGAAGCCAGACCCATAGAATTTACAAATGGCCGTGCCCATTTTTACGACAAGAAAAAGGTGGATACTACGGGGCAGTTGAATGCTTGAATCTGATTGGTTGTCGAACATTCTGAAGTGTACAATTATTTTCAGGGAAACGCACGGCGATCGTAGTTCAAGGCAGCTCTCTTGACCACATTAGAGTTCCATCTCACTTCGCATAGTTAACTTTAATCACGGAAATTAGCACACAGTACCTATACAGCACACAGGAATCACTGAAATCACACGTGCTCGCACACTACAGTCACGCAGTTAGCCCAAAAAGTGTTGTCAGCGCTGCTCTGACGATTTTATCCGTTAACCTTCAGATATAGTGTAGCATACACATGACATTTCTCACTAGCGAGGTAATAACAGCGCTGTTTAGAGACGCTGCGGCAGAAAACTATTTGAGGGGAAGCATGAGTAAGTCTAATTAACAAAAGCTCTTTCTCTCTTTCTCTGTGGGTCTCTGTCTCTCTCGCTCTTCTTCTAATACTAATAATAAACTGCATGGAATGCTTATAACGGCTTCAAGCCTCAGTACCAGCTTTAAAAATGATGTTTTGGAACTAGCAAAAGAGGCGTTGGATGAGATGCGGAAGAAATAATCCTACTCACAATAGCGATTTAAGTACAAAAACTGGAAGAATCCCTTTAAATATATAATCTGATCGATGTCTTCTTGAGGGGTGGTCACAATATAAGCAGAATAATTGACAGCATTATAGGCCCTTGAATTATTAGAAAAATAATGCACACCCGAGGTGAAACAACCACGACGCACCACCTCGGGTGTGCATTATTTTTCTAATAATTCAACGGCTCGTCGTCAATTATTCCGTACACATATTACAGTTACCACGTACAATCTTTTCTTTAAAAACTAAAATGGCATAAAATGTGCCCAATTGTGCTGGAACTTTTTTTCTAGGAATTTAACTACAAGTGTTTCTGCAAGATCACCACAATGTATGATTCAAAGTTTGGTTGTGAACATGGCCTAAAATGGAGAAATGAAAGGCTTGACACATCTCTACTCAACACAGACAGAGGCAAATGTGAACATCTCATGTCTAAACTGGAGGCGAGTATGTAGCACTGCAACCGTTCCTTTAGTTCACTTTATTCATCACAAGACATCCAGCTCCTGGATAAAACACTGAATGTGATTCTACAGACGTTCATGATTCAGCTGGAAGGGGGTGACAAATTGAGAGCGATGAAAAGACTTGAGGTCCCACCAATGGACAAAACACCGGTAAGAGCAAAAAACCTCACCTGTGAAATAAAACTGTCTATCTGTAAATCAGCAAGTATACTAAATCATGTTTACCAGTTAAACAGACTAAGGGCCAGATTTACTAAACAGGGCAAATTAGCGTGAGACTGCAATGCCAAAAAAAGGGTGATCTACAGACAATGTGCAAATTAAAGAACAGTGACGGCACCATGAGCGAGCCGGATGGGGTCTGGTCTGGCCGCTTCAGTCCCTGTGACCCCCACGACCGTAACAAGCAGAGCCGATGATAATCAGGTGCGGGTAATCTCCTTAACAACACAGTTAAGACGTTTATCTTTGAGTGTTAAATAATGGCACAAATACCAGTAAACTGACTACTGGAAAACCTTCATAAATCGCCTTGCATGAATCATTTAAAGGGGTCATATGATGTTGCTAAAAAGAACATTATTTGGTGTATTTGGTGTAATGAATGTGTTTATGCAGTTTAAAGTTAAAAAAACACATTATTTTCCACATAATGTACATTATTGTTTGCCCTCTATGTCCCGCCTTTCTGAAACGCGTCACTTTATAAAAAGCTCATCGGTCTGAAAAGCGAGGTGTGCCTGATTGGCCAGCTATCCAGTGCGTTGTGATTGGCTGAATACCTCAAGCGTGAGACAGAAATGTTACACCCCGTTAACTCATTAACGTGTTTCCATCATACAGTCTATTGTTTCCATGTGTCCAGGCGCGACAAAACCAATAAAACCCATTACAAACGAGGCATTTGTTGCATCCATTGGGGACATAATTACAGATTATAATGACTTATACTGTGTTTTTACGCTTTGCGTTGCGTATTGCGCCACGTAAACATAAAACCATGTCTGCATTTGTGATCGGAGAAATTACAAACAATAAGCGCTACTCTGCACTGCTCAAATTCGCGTTTGAATCATCAGTGGCAAATTCTTTTAATATAAAAAACATACTTACAGACTGTGAGTCAGAAGCGCCAGACTGTCCTTGCAAAGTTGGAACTGCCCCACTTTATAGAAACATTATGTCCTCTTTTGGAAGGCCAAACAAAGTAGTTTCGCTTTCACAATGAAACACACAGCATCTCCACAACATGGCGGCGGCGGCAGCAACAATACTACAGCGAGAATAAAAGTTATGCCTTCTTTCTTTACGTAAACATTTGGGCGGTGTTATGCAAATCTTCCCACACAGTGACGTAGACATGTGGGGGCGTGTTAGAACGAGCTGTTTTAGGAGGGCGTGGACAAGTCTTAACTTTTATAAAGAATATCTCTTTGGATTTGAGACTTTAGTCTGCAACTTTACAGATCTTCTTTATGCACCAAGAGCTTGTAACACTCCAAAGAGAAAGGAAAAATTGAAATCGCATCATATGACCCCTTTAAATAATCTACTCCCTTAAACGTTGTGTCTGAAAAGGAAACTCCTACGAATTCATATCCAATAAGGTCAGTCCATGCCTTTTCATTGCTAATTTTTCACTGCGTGTCTTTACTAAATCCTGACAGCAGTTTTTTTTTATGCCAAAAGAGTGTTTGCATTGGCACAAGCTGTTAGTAAATCTGCCCCAACACATTTTTTTTTTTTTGAAAAGCAGACATTAAAAATTAAATTATTTGCTTTAAATGGGTGTACTATTACTTAAACAAAAGATTAATATATTTCGTTTTTTTTGCTGTACTGTAACACTCACGCACATCAAATATGCTATAGTAAAACTAAATCTAAATATATCTTATCTAAAATCAGATGCAAGATTTTTTGTTCTTAAAGGGCATAATTTGGTTTATTTAATTATTATTTAACATGTTTTACAAACTTGTGTTGTACTGATATTAATCATTTGCCTTCATTACTTTCCCATGCTTTTTAAAATTTAAAAAGCATGGCAATACGGAATACATTTATTAAAATAAATTTAAATACGGAATAATCTACATCCTCCATCATGAAGCTAAAGTCCTTTTTGACCAGTGAAGCCAGTTTAGTCCGAATTTTATATAGAAAGATAAATTCATTCAACGCTCTTACACGTTATAGTCTTTTTTCCTCTGTACAAAGAAAGTCGGATTGTGGACAATGTTTCGGATTGGCTTTGCTTGTGGCCTCATCATGGCTTTACTTACAACTATAGCTTTCAGAGGTTGGTAAAGTCTTTCATTTCCCCCATTTCTCTCTAGACAACTGTAAACAAACTATAACAATGTCATATAATATCTGATATTCTATTAGATAGTCTCCATTCCCTCTTAATAATCCATATACTATGCATGCAAAAAATAGAATTATGATATAGTGGCATATCTCAAGTCATATCCCTCTGTATCTATTTGTTAGTTGTTATGTTCTAAGTAGGTAACATATCCAATTGTCTTGAAAGTGTTAAATGAAACAGACCGGGAGCTCCTGAAGCGTCAGCTGCAGCTTTACAAGGGAACTTTCCTGCTGATTGAATTTCTGTTCCTGATTGGACTGAACCTGTACTGCTTTAATATATCAGCAATAAATCACACGCTCATCTTTGGACTGGATCCCAGAGATCACCTCTCATACTACCATATTTTCGAGGTGAGTTATAGTGAAATCATGTTTAGTAATATTGTGATTGCTGTGCTGAGGCCTCATATGTTTGCCTGTGTAATGCAGATGGCCGGGGGTCTGACTGTGTGCTGGTGCACCAGTGTATTGGCTAGTCTTCATCCTTCTGTGTTGTCGGTCCCACAGCAGCTCCACCCACTTCTTTTTCACAGCTTCCTCCTGTTTCTGCTACTAAACCCTTTCTCCATATTTCACACCCAGGCTCGTCGCTGGCTCATAGTCACAATGGTAAGACATAGCAAAGATAGGACCTGACTTTTTTGTTGTTTTTTATGTTAGTCTGTGTATTAGTAGTAGGAATTATTTAGTGGCTCTCTCTGCAGGTTACACTGACAAGCCCAGAACAAAAAGGTACCCAAACTCTCGCTAGGGCAGTACACTTTCAAAAGGTACTAATATGCACACTTTAGGTTCTAATATACTTTTAAAATTACTAATATCACCGTTAAGTACTATATGTACTTAATTGCAGTTGAACCTTTTAAGTAGCTTTTGTACCTCAGGGTACCACCCCAGTGACAGCTTTTGTACCGTTTACTGATAATGTACATATAGCCACAAATGTCTTTACCAGTGAGTCATTGAATTATTCGCTCAACTGATTTGCTGATTCATTTAGAAACTGTCCTAATGCCCACACTTGTGTTCTTTGCACTTGACCACTTGTCTACTTACATGACATTTTTCTTGTATTTGGCCCAATTGTTCAAATGGCGGTGAAGGCCAATATGCGCATACAACTTTTAATTACTGATAGGACAAACTTACATACATAGTGTTATAAAATTGCAAGGAAAAGCCTTTATAATTGCAATTTAAAATAAACTCCTAAATGTCTGTTCAGATGTCCCTATGTAACAGACAACACAATTTAATTGTGCTGCTTCTACAGTAATTAGTTAAAAAGCATTGCCTAAGCCATTATTACAACACAAACATCTCTCTCTCGGTTCAAAACATGTCCACACTTCACATTTTACTACAAAATGATATGTAATTTCTAAATAATTTAACTAACACTGTAAGGTTTTCCTCAACATTGAGCAATTTCGGGGGAACATGTGTTCCTGAACATGATGAATGATGAGATGTACCTCATTGAATCATTCATTCAATTGATTCATTCAGAAACACTGATTTATTCATGAACAAAGCACCGCTACTGTGTTTTGTGCAAAGACACCCTATGATTTATTCTCTTTTGGTTTCATTTGGACACTTTTTGTTGGTAGACCAGAAATAGACAAAAAAAACTTTAATATTGCATCTAGAATGTAACTTTCCTAAAATATGAATATCTTCATTTCATACCTTGTTTATTAATATCTTATGTAAAAGCAATATCACACTTGCAAACATTTTACGCCACCTCTATAGAGGACCTTGGCAGACACGTTTAATGTTCATGTTGAAATCTTGTCTGTATTAATAATCAGGGTATATGTATTTTCACCTAGAGCCTTGCTGTCTTTGCTGTACAAAGTTTTGCTGATAGTACACATTTTACCTGCAGTACTCTCAAGAGAATGCATCATCATATGCAGCATCCTCATTTATGCATTAAAATGTCTATATTACAGAGTAAGGTCTTGGCAGCCCCTTTTCAGCCTGTGAGCTTTGCAGAATGCTGGCTAGCTGATCAATTCAACAGTCTTAGCCCTCTGTTCCTTGGCTTGAGGGATCTGCTGTGCTTCTATACATATCAGATCAACTGGAGAGATATGTGGTCTGACAGCCCTCTATCCGCAGGTAACCATTTAATTGCTCCTGTATTTGTGCCTCCAGAATTATTATATATATATTATATACTGAAAATGAGACACATATCAAGGTAAAATTAAGTTTTAGGGCAGAATTACTTATCAAAGTTTGTAGAACTATATGTTTCAAGACACCTCTTTATATTCCTGTCTTGTTTTAGTTGAGATTTTCTTCTGTCTACAGTGAGTCTGGACTGTGGACTTTATAGTATGCCTATAACCTGTCTGATCCAGTGCTTTCCACCATGGCTGAGATTTGCACAATGCCTGAGGTGCTTCTGGGACACTGGCCACACGCTACATCTCCTGAATGCAGGAAAATACTTCACTGTGTTTCTTATGGTCACCTTCGCCAGCCTCTACAACATGGCCAGAGGTACACACCAAATGAATGGGTATAAATATTTTCAGCAAATGTCTTCTGTATGAAACTATGAACTGGCAAATTTAACACAGCATTTAGTGACAGGACATTCTGAGATTGTAGATTATAGAGTAGCTGTTTGAGCACAATATTTTAAGCATTATTTACAGAGAAAGCTTTACACGTCCTGCACTTACTGTAATCTGTGATCTACACTGATTGTATTGGTTGTTTAGGAAGACAAACAAGAGCATAAAATAACTGATTGTTTAATATTTATAACTATAAATAAATATATTCTAAATAGTATAAATATATTCTATAGTAAATAACTATTCTAAGCATATCTAGATGTTTAATGGTTAATGTAAGGCAAATATCAAAGACCTTGAAGTGTGATAATACTCAGACTAACAGTCTCTGTGTGTGTGTGTGTGTGTGTGTTACGTGTACTTGTTATGAAATACATTGTTGCTTGACAAATGATCCCACCAAAGGATGGTAAAACCTGAAATATTTGACATTGTGGGGACAGCGCATGCCCCCCTGTTCAAGTCATAGAAGTCTAACATGAAAAGTCCCGAATTCACAGAAAACAACGTGGCGTGTGTGTGTGTGTGTGTGTGTGTGTGATGTGTGTGTGTGTGTGTCATAGAGAGATCTGATCTGCCTTGTGGAAGCGATATACCTGCTATATATGGGCCATGGCTACCTGTACAGGTGTTCTAGTCACAGTGAACTGGGATTTAAGGATGGACTGGGGATTACTTCAGGAATGGCGCTAAAAGACTGAGCTGGTGTTCTCCCACAGCGTAAAAGTTTAGTATACACTTGTAACAATGTCTTTTAATAGTTTTTATTACAGTTTTTGCTTTTGTTTGTTTTTGATCTGGAGATTGCCTTCTTTTTTAACATGATATTATAATAAATTATATAATATATATTATATATATAAGGAATGATCACCCCAACTTTTGGTCTTATCTTCACACAAAGCTATAATATATTAGGGGCATATAAAGACATATTTGGAGTTTTGCTATTTAGGCTAGTTTTGATTGGCCAATGGACTGGTTTTGTTGCACAGATCTGGCAACCCTGTTGACATCACCAATCCCTAAAAAATTAAAGGGGTTATATGATGCGATTTCAAGTTTTCTTTCTCTTTGGAGTGTTACAGAGCTGATTGTGCATAGATAGATCCCTGAAGTTGCAACCCCCCCCCCCCGGGACTAAAGTTTCAAAACAAAAGAGATATTCTTTATCAAAGTTGAGACTCTGCCACGCCCCCCTTAAACGGCTCGTTTTAACATGCCCCCACATACCTACGTCACTATCTAGGAATATTTGCATAATGCCGCCCAAATGTGCATGCAAAGAAAGGTGGCGTGGTTTCAGTAACTGCAGTTAGGGTTGAAGCAGCCATGTCAGGGAGATGCGGTGTGTTTCTAGGCGAAAGCAAAAGCACTTTTTTTGGCCTTCCGAAAGTAGATGCATTAGGAATCTTTAAGATTACTTACAAAAACAGCAATGTATTTTATGGACGACCTTTCGTGAACCTAGGAGAGGAGGTAATTCTGACTTTGCTATGACAATCTCGCGCTTCTGAATCAGCTACTGTTTTGTATTAGTTTAAGTATTTGCTATTAACTGCTCAAATGCGGAGTTTTGCGCATCATTTGTGTGTGTGTGTGTGTGTGTACGCGTTTTTTGTGACAAATGAGGACATCAATTTGTATAATGACAAAAGGTATGACATAGGTATTACAAGGTGACTTTTCAGGACATTACCCCTGTTCAGAGCTGACGAGACGTAGCAGACGTGCGGATCCATCTGCAAGGCTTTATTGTGGAGAAGAAAGAGACGTGGTCATGAAGCAGGCAGGGTCAAACAGAGACAGACAGGTATATGGTGGGCAAAACAAAAGAATAGTCCTAGGGCTAGCACAGGTCAACGATCGGCAGACAGAATCAAAAAAGGGGCAAGACTAAAGGAGAAATCCAGGAAACCAGGCGAAGAACAGAAACCGGGAAAACAGCTAGGCTAAGACTAGGGCTAAGGCTAGGGGCCCTAGCTAAGGCTAAGGCTAAGGATAAGACTAGGGCTAAGCTAAGGCCTAAGGCTAAGGCTAATGACTAAGAGCCAAATGACTAGGGCTAGGTAGAGGATAAGGATAATGACTCGGGCCTAGGCTAGGCCGAATGACTAAGGCAATTCTGACTAGGGCTAAGTGCCTAAGCTTCAAGGCAAATCAATAGGGCTAGGCAATGACAAGGCTCCGCTAAGTAGCTATCTCTAGAGAGAGTGATAAAAAAAATCGCCCTGAACAATACTCGGCAGAGGGAGAGCGGAATCAGAGTGAGTGCTTAAATAGGAGGGAGTGATATATGCGAAACAGATGGCGTATGAATCAGGTAAACAGTGATGTGTGCATTGGTGATGAGTGAAATCAGTGCAATGCTGCATGAGGGAAATGTAGTCGCCAGGCCCCCCCCCCCCCCGTCAGGTGTATGCAACAGTTGCCTGTGGTGCGAAGAGTCAATGCAAAGGAAAGTTCATACCGACCGAGATTCGTGAACAACCCCATGTCCCCACTTTTCAAAATTCTTATAAATCACACAGAATGGAGTGCATTGAAAATCTGAAATAGCACAAAGTATCCTGTAAGGGGTAGGTTTAGGTGTAAGGTTGGTGTAGGGCAATAGAATATACCGTCTGTACAGTATAAAAACCATTACGCCTATGGAATGTCACCAATTTTCACAAATGTAAACCGTGTGCGGATGTGTGGCGCATCGGTCTGTGTGTGGTGTGTATTGTCTGTAGGACGAGAAGAGTCAGCTGTCTAACGCGGCTTGTGTACTGCATCATTATTGTGTCTGTTCCCGTTTCGGGCTTGAACTGATGGTAAAACTAATGACATTATTTACTGTCTTTACATTTATTTTGAAAGATGAAGCTCGCGATTATGGTAAGGGGAGTTACATTTCCGACGAGTGCTTGCGGTGTTCGGCCAATCACAATGCACTGGGTCAGCTGTCCAATCAGAGCAGACTGCACTTGTCGGAAGGAGGGACTTTGTAGAAAACGAAGCGTTTGAGAGAGGCGGGGCATAGAGGACCTCCAATAATGTACAGTATTTGAAAAATAATGTGTTTTTTTAACATTAAAGCATGTCAACATATTCTGTTACACCAAATACACAAAATAATGATCTTTAAAAAAGCATCATATGACCCCTTTAAGGTTATGGATAGTTATGATGGTAAGAAAAATTTATATTTTACACATTTTGGGTGAACTGTTCCTATGCACATAACCATAAATGTCTATGTGACCCACATGGTACAGAAATTGGATATTTGTTCTCAAAAGTTAAAATGTATTCATGTAGCAGGCAATATCAGCACTCAATCTGGTTTAGAAAAGCTTTGGTAGAAGAGATACTGCTGTACTAAACCTTTCTGTGCTGTCAACATTTCAGATACAGCATATAGGTATTATTCGGTCAAATTGACCATACATGACAAATCACAGCTCAAAAGTCACAATTTGTTGTTTGTGATTTAGTGTAGTGTGGTGACAGTGACAGTGCAAGCATTTAACATTGGCATCTCATGAAGTTTCAGGCTGAAAAGTTGGCATTAAATGAATCACTAGGGGTCAAACTGACCTGCAACAGCTCTGGAATAATCTTTAATATTGAGAGATGTGCTCTTTCAGTGGTACTACTATGCAGCCATGCTGGCGGATGTGCTGTTGCGGGTCTCCTGGGCTATAAATATCCTCCTGGCTCAGATGAAGGATTCAACTGCAGCTGCCACAGCAAGTGCCCTGCTGGCACCACTGGAAGTCCTCAGGTTAGATTTCAGTCACATGCTCTAAGCAGCAAGACAGCAAGTATGTAAATTTGTAATCTGGGATGATCAGCGCAATTACATTTTGCTATAATTTAATTTTAAAGTGGCTGCTGACTCATGGGAGAAATATTCAGGATTACATTGTACTTTAAGAAATCCGTTTTTACACTGTAAAAAAGATTTTTTGAAGTTGTAAAAAAAGATTATTGGACTATATTTAACAAGAAAATACTATTTCAGTTTTTCTATTTCAAAGCGTCACATTTAATTCAATGTGTTTGTTGCTTTTTCATTGTAATTAATTATGAAATTCGCAAGCAATTTCTGAGAGAAAATTGTTTTCGGTGTAGGAAACATATTTTTTGGAGGTTATTTGAGGACTATTGATCAGAATAATTATTATTTGGTAAATTCACTTCCTTAATCGTTTCTTTCTGTTCAACCAGACGTTTTATTTGGAATCTCTTTCGACTGGAAAATGAGCAACTGAAAAATTGTGAGAAATGTTGTGCTGTTCGAGATTTCTGCACCATCTGGAGGCATCTGGAAAAGGATCAGGATGTACTTGCATACTATCTAAAGACCATAATCAAACATACCCCCCCCCCCCCCTCCCCCCCCCCCCACCCTACCCCCCCCCCCCAAAAATATCACACACGTGGCCACAATCTCGCCTGCTTTACCCTCACCAAAACTAGGATTTTCTGGACAGCTGCTGAATTTGTTCCATCTTAGTAGTTTTAAAAAGAATTGTTTAATATTTCAAAGAACGTAGTCAATGATATCTGAAAAATGAACAATGTTGTTCTTTTGCAGGGTAAAGGAGACAAAACTGCCTGTTGGGGGAACAGATGCAGAGATTCATCAATGCATTTAAGGAAGAAAATCTGTCTGTATAACTTTAACAAAATTTAGTTTGAAATATTTGATAATGCAGGTAAGCAAATGAGATGTTAGATAAGAAAATAATAATCCTATTAACAATAATGAATTCTGTAACTATCTCTGTTCATCTAGACCTTATTGAGACATTTCACATGTATTGTATTTTCTGCAATAAAGTAAAACTATGCTAACGTTTTCATGTTTCATCCTCAATAAGTCAATTTCATTGTAATCAAGCAAAAGTCATTTTTAACCAACAATAATAGGCATAACCTAATTATCCCTCAAAATGATCCTTTCCTTTATTTCGCTTCCAAAAAACAATCATACAATCACGTTTCAAATGTCCAGACCAGCTGATATGCAAAAAAACAGGCAAGCATTTACTATACAGCAGCTTGAGAACAAGAGTAAGATTAAAAAGCTTGAGAGGGAAAACTGAGAGTCCAGGCTACTCTCTAGAGAACTGTTGTTCTCTGTTCAGCTTCCCTTACTGTACTGAACTCAGCAGTCTCACAGTCAGCTTTGTACATAGCAACCCCACTGTCCTGCTGGAGTCAAAGCAGTATAGTTGATTTCTGAAGCATGTAAGTCGTGTTATATTAAGGAGAGCCTTTGTCCTTCACTTGTTTTTGCCATGCAGAAGTCCATGATCCATTTGTTTCTGTAATTGGCAAGAGTATTTAGTCAGAAATGCCAGAGCTTATGCATCACATGCATTCATAAAAAACGCACTGCAGCTTGCCTTAATGTACTGGGCTTGTATATGTGCCGCTTCTTCTGTTGGCCTAGTTGGACGTATTTACGTATGCTAAGTGGCTTCTTTAAAGGTCCTTACAATTTTTTAGACAGTCGTGCTTAGATGTTTACAAACCCCTTGGGGAATCAGTAAGACAGTTAGTATTTTTTTTATTTTTTTAAAAATAAGATCATGAAAATGTTGTTTTAGTAATTTAGTATTGCCCTGATGATGCTGCATAACAGATATTTGTGTAAATTTCATAAGAAAAAAAAACTACACAAAAATCCTAATGAGTCGTTTACATACCTTTGATTCTTAATATTGTGAGTTGCCCTCTCTTTTTTTTTCTTTTTTTTAGCATGACGGTTTTGACATGGTCCCTCAATTGTTCAGAGCCATGCATGGGAAACCAAATAACTTGACTCGGACCCTGGAGGCCACCCAGTTGCGTCAAGAACAGCTTAACCCTGCTCTAGCGATGCCTCTTATGACGATTTCAGAAACTCATGCACAACTATCGTAAAAGACCTACAAACAGTCACCGATGCTTGAGGAGGCAATATATGATATTAAAATCCAAGGGTATGTAAACCTTTAAAAAAAAGAATCAGATGTGTAAATTTAATTATTTTGTCTTGTGGAATAAATGTAAATATCTCTCAAACAGCTTCATAAGGTGAGTAATAAACTAAAGTGCAGTTGTTATGATCCCTTCTTATTTTTAAAAGAAACAAACATTTTGTAGATTCTTCAATTCCTTCTGCCGATGCGTTGGCTAAAGACTTGTATCCCTATCTTACTATCATTCTGAGTATTTAGATGTACATGCACGACTACGTCTTTTTGTTCGACTGTCTTACTCCTGGCAAAAATGGTTGTTATGCTCAGTTCCCATATTTATCAGCTTTTAATGTAATGTCAGCTGGGCCAGTAGAGATTGCCTTTAATGATAATGATCCTTTTTGGTGTGAGGAAGACGCTTCTGCAGACCAGTTTTTAATAGGTCATGAAGTGATCGGCACGCTCACGAGTCTTCCCTCTCTGATCATCTCGGTTTAGGGTTGGTCTCATGTATAGTTTGTTCCTCTCTTGAGATCCTGCATTTCCGGTGCTGTATGCTCGTTGTGAGGACCATGACAGACTTTATTCTGGCTATCCGATTTCTCTTTCGCATTTCCGGGCCAGGGCTGTTTATTGACGGTCGCATACGCCACCATCTCTTTGCCTCCACACTTGGTGTTTGCCTCTATGCCCTGCTCCGCTATCTGTCCACATGGATCTCTCCGAGTGAAGCCTTTCAACTTCTAGCCCTGCTCGGTTCGTTCATTTGATTTCACTCTTTTTGGCTCTTCTGGCTTGTTTTGCCCTCTTGTGTTTTTTATCTCTTGCCCGAGTTCGTCTTCGCGCATTGAGCACTCAGTCTTGGCTTCTTCACCTTTTTGGGACCTCTCTTCCATATTGAAGTGAGAGCCATTCCTCATTGTCTCTCTACAGTCTCCATAGAGATGCTGCTCCAGAGTCAGATTTGACGCTGCCAGGTGTTTGAACTCTGACTCAAAGGGAAAGCCACCGCCTGGCTGGGTAGCTCCTTCCACCTGGCTCAGGACCGCAGTCCCCCTGTACACCTCGATCGCCTCTGGAAGCATGGACTTGATCTTGGGGAGCCAGCGTTTGCGAACTCTCCGGGCATTGGTGCACATGTCTGCGGCAATCACATTCATCTCGCTTTCTTTGAAGTTAGGGGCAAAGTTCTGACAGTAGACTAACGATAAAGCAGAGAGAGAAAAAAGGAATATCAATGCTTCAAGTCAACATTGAACCTATTTTACTTATACACTGTAACATATTTCCGAATGAAAAAGGATTAAATGTTGGTAAGGTGAAACTGATTGGATCACGAAAAGTGGAAATTGGAGGCAAGGAAACTGATGAAAGATTTTGAAGACTTTAAAAAAAGCAAACCAAGGAATCATGCACAATAAAACCAGAAACATATATTAAATAGAGTCCGTTTTGCTTACTGTAACAGCATAGCAAAGGGTCACTCACGTTTGACTGTGTTGAGTATGCGACTGTCCAGTGGTTTGCGATTTGGATCACAGTTGGAGGAACGTATTCCAGTTCCACAGCTGTCAGCCAGTGTGTTCCTGCAGTCAAAATACCATAATCAACCACTGGAGGGCACACACACACAATATTTTTCCAAAACACCATGCAGTCCTTATAGTTATCAAAAAATATACTAAACATTTGAATGTGAGAAGATTCATTCCAACTCTGTTTGGCTATTTTTACTGCAGAACTGAGCTCTTGGTATTTCAGACATTCTACAGATACACATTACACTTGTTACACATCTGTAATGTTTTAGACCTGTCAAAAAAAGCAGCTAGAAGACGTCTCAGCAAGACTTTGTGTTTGACCCCAGCACAGAGGTGACAGTTCATCAGCTGCCCACGAGTCATGAAGACACCAGATCCTTCCACAGCACCAACAACAGAGAAACAAGGAGACCTTAGCTCTGAATCAGTGACTCAAATGACTCGGTCTGAACTGATAAATAATTCAAATGGACATGGAGTTTTAGACAGGCTGCTATTATTCAGGCCTCACCTGCAATCAGCTCCAGTCTCTCTCCAGGGTCGCCCTCTGTGTAGAGAGCAGGGTGGCAACGGTAGCCGATCTGGCTGATGAGTCCGGCAGGCAGAGCCTCTCTGTCTCCTCCTAACAGCACACAGAAACGGTTCTCCAAGGACAGAGGTAGGGAGGACATCTTCTCTTGCACTGGGAAGACACACAACAGATCACACTCACAGGGATAAATCCGTAGTGTTTTGAGCTGCAATGGAGCAAAAGAGAAGTCCATTAAAAGACATTTACTGCCATAGATCCCGGACGAGCCCCCAAAGATCTTCCCATTTGTCAGACTCTCGTACGAGTCGTCTTCAAAGTCCTCCTCCTCATTTTGGTGTGAAGTTGGGCTGTCTGTGGTCGGCAGGCTAGAGGAACCGGGACTGGCATGATCTCGGGTGGAGTGCTCGTAAGCATGCATCACAGGTATGACCCCATTTGCGCCTCCACTTGTGTAGAAAAGAGTGCCATTCCTTGAAGATCTGACCCTAGGTCCCCTGTCCTCCTCGGAGTGCTTTAGCTCCCCGTTCTGAGCACACACCGGGGTCTCCAGCTTCTCTTCCTTGATCTTGCAGACAGTTGTGGGCTGGTTGCCTAGCAACAGGGAGGAGTTGTTGTTGTTTGGGCTCGGGGGATCATCGGTGGCAGATGTCTGCGAGTCGCAGTATGGAGCGCTGGCCTTGAACATGAGGTCCATTCCTCGCTCTACGATGTTCTGGATCTGAAGGTAGCCTGCGGTGTACATGACCATCAGCTGATCTCTGGCACTCACCGTCATCCGGCCCGTGTAGCAGAACGACAGAATCTGCTGGAAGCAGGATGGGGCCACGGACGAGGGCAGCTCAAAGAGCGTCTGGGCACTACCGCTGAACAGGTCACGGAAGTAGAGACTGCTGGCCGCCAAAACGGCGCGGTGGGCCTTGAAGGCCTGTCCGTTGACCATGATGGCCACATCGCAGTGCTGGCCCAGCAGCCGCTGTTCGTTAAGGCTGTCCAGAACAGTGCTGCCGAAGTTTGGAATCTCCATGTGCAAGAGGTGAGACATAATGCCCGTTTCAGATCTCTGGAGAAGACAGGATGTTCTCACCAGACATCTAAGACAGCAGAAAGTCAAAATGAAGGTGGACCAGCTTGATGAGGTAACAAACAGAAAATGACTAGATTCAAAAGTCACACAATGTTTATCTGGTGCAGACACAGCAGAAAAATGCGACAGAAATGCTGCACAGCAACTCCCTTGGTAAACAGCTCTCTTCACCCCAACATTACAAGAGTCTGCATGTTTGGCAACTCAGCATAAGCTTGCCTGGAGTATTCAAAAGAAGCTGAAAAGTGACCGACAAACACATACACCCACCCTCCCTCTCCACCCCGCCACTACCTGACCTCTATAGCAGAATCTTCCGAGATGAGAGAGAGAGAGAATGCGGCCAGGCTCCTCACAGCAGCTCAGCATGAGGAAAGGAACCTTGAGAATCAGAGATACGTCTCAATCCATCCTCTTCCTCCCCGCACAGGACTGAGCCAGCGAGAGGGAAAGCAAGCGTCTGTGTGCAATCGATGCACCATCTACTGTATGTCACAGAAAGGGGGAGAGAGGCTATAGGCACAGACACAGAGACTAGAGCGAGAGGGGGAGGGAGTGAGACTGAAGGAAAGTCATTTAAGGACACAGAGAGAGAGAGCGAGAGAGAGAGATCGAGTGAGAGAGACAGAGAAAGAGAGAGAGACTGATGCGGATAACTGCCCTGCAGAGAGTAAACGTGTTCATGTGCGATGGAGACAAAAGACAGGCAAGACAGAAAGAGAGAGAGAGAGCAATGGCTCACTTTTATTTGAGCGTCAACACACGAAGAAAAGACAAGAACAGGAGCGTGCACCCCGCATGCACCAACCCGAACGCGTGCAGACACATAATCCATCAGAAGCAGTCTCTGCCATGATCGGCTGCATGCTCAGGATTATTTACATTAAGGGCAGACAAATGGTGTGTGCCAGAGCAGCTCTGCATTGCAGTCCCTGTCACAGGCTGGCATGCTCAGTACAGAGTCTGCATACCCAATCAGATGTGCCAACACGGCATCAGACAGATACTCAAACGATAAGAGAAAGAAAAGAGAGAGACTCAGCCTCAAAGCTGCCCTGAATATCAGATCAGTACATCAAACCGAGAAGCATTTTAAGGCGGCACGTATTAGACGGATGGCTGAAAGACTGTAGTGTGCAAGTAAGAATTGAGTACAGAGCAGTGGGGCAGTAAAGCAGCGTCTCTCAGCAAAGTGGGGAAGAAGGCGCTATGCTTCTATCTCTGACTCGCTGCCTTTTAATGCTGAGACGCTGACGGGCTACGGCGTGAGTCAGCGCTATTAGAGATGAACTGCCATGTTCCAGTCTTCTGCCTAATATCAACAGCAAAAAAATTATAATAAATCAATAAGGCACAGCAGACACACACCCTGCGAATGCTGCAAAACTTGATTCCAGCTGTCTGTCTGGTCTCTTTAAAAGCTGTGAAACTGTGTCAGGCCGGAGGAAAAAAGCAAAACTTGACACATTAAGCTGTCTCTTGAAGAAAGTTCCCTTAAACTTTGTTTCCAGTGCGATATGCACACCATCATTGAGGAAAATGTCCTCTGCCGGTGTGAAGAGATGAACATAGTAAGTTATTTTACATTCGGAAACACAAGTGCCTGTGCAGGCATCTGTAAAGTTGACAGCTGGAGCTCTAGTAATAGACAGTGTTAGTTTGGTCACATGTATGATGTCCCTGGGGAGAACAGACTGCAGTCTGAGCTGGTGGGGAAAGGGATACTCCATACTGCCTACTAGAGGGCAGACATAGACTTACAGCAATAGAAAACTTAAATGACCTCCCGTTGTGCTTAGACTTGAAGTTGCAGTTACACCTTGTTCTCAGCATGGTACATCCGCCTGTTCTCCTCATAAATGATCGTTTAAGAACCACTCTTCAGAAAACCAATCTCAAAATGAAACATTTACATTATACCACAAGTAACAGTATATTATAGTGGTGCTATATAAAACTCAAATACGTGTATGTATCTGTATTGTTGGTAGATACGAACTAGAAAATGATGGGAAATACATATTTTTATTTGAAAGATAATTTACAGTGTTCTTCATACAAAATACAACAACTCCCCTGAAAGGACAAACTACATATATACAGAACAACCGCACCCAAAAATAGTCTTTAGATAAAAATATAATTCTTAAAGCACTGGAAACATTAATAATTAAACAATGCAATTTACAGCCGTTCATTTGGAGCAGCTTAGAAGGCCACCATTATGGGCACATACTGTCACAACACAGAAGCCGTATTTTATTAAGAATGCTTTATAAATATTTAGCCTCAGGTCCACATTAACACTGCTCCATTAGATAGTGAAATAAATAATCACAAGCTGAACACATTACAAACCATTCCACAAACCAAATGCTGATAATGATATTTAAAGTTTTACGATATCAACACATTTGAATTCTAAACTTTGAATCAAAATACTGCTGTAGTAATATAGATGTTAAACAATAAACGGTCTGTGATCAGGAATCCTCGGAGTACACTGTAATAATGGTTTCCCTTAAGGTTCAACATATATGGTGTCTTCTATGAGCTCTACAACAGAATGCATTTGTTTTTTACAGTGACATGGACAAAAAAAAAAGTTAAAAGTATAAAATAATTATTGAAATATGTTCCAGTTCAAAAGAGTCTCTGTAATCTACAGAAAAAAAGAGATTATCAATAAAGGTTTACTCACTAAATGTGCTCCGTATAACTGAGTACCAAAAAGTCTGAAAATTTCACACATTTTTATTTTTTGGAAGAGATTATTGTAGTCATTATAAATCCCTTACTGCTGAGGTGCATCAATAAAACCAATTATGAAGCATTTTGACAAGATTTAAAAGGTAAAAATAAAAAAAGACAGAAATTAAGCTTAAAATTAACTGTAGCGCTTTTTGTGACTTCACATGCAGGCAAAACCGAGGGTTTTTCCACATCTGGTCATTGACAGGCAGTGTTTTGTGTCACTGGCTTCACTTGACCTTAAGTGACAGAATAAATCATATTCCCAAGTGTTTTTTGGACCATCAAACAGAAATATGGGGACAGAGTGACTTTCATAGAGAGCGATATATACCCTGTGAGAAACTTAGAGTATATTATTTCAATAAAAATCTCTATAAATAATGTAGAATATTCATAAAAATATACTCTGACTTAGGTTGTTACTTTTACTATAGTAAAATAGCTTCTCCTGTTAAATCATCCTCTCGGTTTGTTTAGGGTTGAGAAATCCTCGCTAACAGGTGCTTGTTCACACAGCTAGGCCTGATACACGAGTTAAACTTTCATCAGTCATTAGACAAGTTCTTCATTACAAAACACTTCACAAAAACAAGATCAAAACAAATAAAAGTAATTCAATAAATTAAAAGTCTCCTTCAACACCTGGCAGGGGTTTCATATATTACATTCACCTTATCCACAGTTTTCCATCACAGTATTCCGCTGCTATACGTAAGGCCGGTAGTTTCTGGGTTTCCATCTCTTTGAGCGAAAGCGGAAGAAGAAAAACATGAACATGAGGAAGATGCAGGAGAAAGCATAGAGGAACACACAGAGACTCATGTCCACTCTGGAGAATCCCAGGCCCAGGATCGTCATCCCTGGCCTGGCTTCTATCTGGATGCCGGTGTGCTTCTGTCCTGCACCATTGGTGTCACTCCTCTTCTGATGTTTAGGAGCGCTGTCAGGAGATGGCTTTAGGTTCTGGTTGAGGTGAAGGTTGCTGTTAGGTTTGCTTATGGCTTTGGGTTTGTCGGGAGCAGGAGGGCCTGGTTGGCTGTTGCTGGAGTATTTTGGGGAGATGTTTGAGGCACCATAGTGTTGTCTAAGGAAAGCGAGTACCATCTGTTCGTTCCAGACATGAAGGCCTTCTTGCTCCTCATGGCATGTGGGACAGAGATCAGGAGTCGGCCATTGAGTCTTAGGAAACATGGGGTCCTCGCTCATTGAACCTGCATAACGAGTGCAATCAGCTATGAGGGTAACGTCTGTTAGCATGTTTATGAGAACTTTACATTTTACAGTTTGGACATGAAAATATCATTGTAGTTCTTGAATTTCTTCTGGCACATTAATAAAGTCGGTCGTTCGTTCTTTGTTTCTTTCCTCCTTCCGGTCCCTTTTCCTTCCTTCCTTCCTTCCTTTTCTTTTGTTCTTTTCCTTCCTTCCCCTTTGTTCCTTCCTACCCCTTTTGCCTTTAATGAATGGCACCTTAATGAAGTCTTTCTTTCGTTCGTTCGTTCTTTCTTTCTTTTCTCTTTCCCCTTTGTTCCTTCCAACCCCTTTTGCCTTTTCCTGCCATTCTTGCTTTCTCCCTTCATGTGTTTTTTCCTTCCAGTCCTAATTGCATACTTCCTTTCCTACATCCCAATATTGTTTTTTATTGTTTCTTCTCCATCCTACTTTGTTACAATTTTTCCTTCTTTCCATCACCTTTGCATTCTATCCGTCATGTCTGCCCTCCTTTCTTGCTTCATATCATTCTTACTTTCTCCCTTCAAATCCGCCCCATCCTTTCTTCCAGTTCTTTTTCCTTCCAGTTCTAATTTCATTCTTTCTTCCATTACTTTTTCTTTCTTTATCTTCCTTCCTGTCCTGTCTGTTTGGTTCCTTTCTTACCACCTGTCTGTTCCCCCATAATTCCTTCTTGTCTCCTTTCTTTAATCCTCACAGTTTTCCCTTTCTTCCTACACTACAGTCAAAACGTTGGTTGGTAAGATTTCTCTATTGTTTTTGAAACAAGTCTCTTATGCTCATAAAGGCTGGATTTAATTGAGCAAAAATACAGTAAAACCAAGAATATTTTGAAATATTATTACTACTTAAAATAACTGTTTTTCCTATGTTGAGTCATTATGGCATTATAATGGTATTGTTCTTGACGGCAAATGCGGAGTTTATCATATTCATTCAGTCTATTAGCCGATCACAGGATGCCACAGAAACACGTCTAATTGCCCTATTGCTTCGGAAAAAAACATATCTTATTGGCTTTTTTAATAACGTTGAGACGATGCAACCGCTTAATATTTTTTGGTGAAACTGGAAACAGTTTTTCAGGAACATTATGGTCGTTAATGAATCCAGAAAGTAGTTTAACAAAAAACATTCAGAACTAATGACAATCTTTTGTAACATTCTAAATGTATTTAATGTTACTGATCAATTTAATGCATCTTTGCTGAAGAAAAAAAAAAAGACTTACTGACCCCAAACCTTGCTAATGTACATATTTTGTCACTCACTTATACCTTAATGTACATTTGTGCAATACTTTTTTTGTCTTACCTGTCAGTCTTGCATTAACCTGGTTGTGTTTTCTCCATAGCCACAGAATTGCATCATCAACAGACTTGACCTGGTTCAGAGACTCCTGAGCCATTTCCTCAAAATGCTTCCCACACTCCTGGCAACCAAAGAAGGTCCCAATGTAGCGACGCATGGTTTGAAGCACTGCCAAGGGATCATCCTCAAACCCTGAGAGGAAGAAGGTGGGTTTAAATTAACTGTAGCAATGAAGAACAGGAACTAATAGAAAACATCTACCAAATGAATGCTCTACTTGCTACAGACCAAACAGCAACATATTAAATTATTATATTACAGAATTATTTATACTGAACATTTAGTCTCAATTTGCTAATCTACAATAACGATAACAACGGATGAGATCATCTCAAACATGTTTCAGAAGGGATTTCCCTGCTCATACCAGTGTTGGCTAGAGCATCGGGTCGGTTGGCAGCTTGCACAGTCAGAACGTGAAAGAGAGTCCAGAGGGAGCAGGGATATCCTCTTAGTGCCACACTACTACCCTGGCATCCAACCCACTGCACTTGCTCACTCAGGTACAGCCCTGAGATCTGAGAATAATACAAACAGAGCACCAACATACTGATTTATGCTCCTGTCACATACACAAAATAACAACTAAAAGCTTACTTTATGAGATGTATTATGCAATAAGTTGTTTAGTGGGTGACAGTCTTACCCTCATCTTGTTGTTAACTAAGTCCAGGATAGCATCGTAGGGGATTTTCTCCAAAGGTAAACTGACTAGCCATTCTAGCAATGTCTCGAGAAGTTTCACTACTGATTGATGACCTGGAAATAGCTACAATCAAATGGGCCAAGTAAGATATAAACCTGTAAATTTCAACGCTCCAATGAAAACAATTCTAGTGCGAGAAGACAGCTCAAGTGCAAAGAAAAAGTTGTGTTTGGGTTACAACGCTACCTTGGCGACAACTGTTACAAAGTCCTTGAAAGTTTTTAGTTCTTCTCCTTCTAAGGTCTTGTGGGTGGCCAGTTCAACCCTCAGTAGATAATGCAAGCCAGATTCCAGATCTGCCATGTATACCTTAGACCTGAAGAAACATTGATATTGGTTACCTCATCTTAAAGTAAAATTAACAGCAAGCAAAAAAAAAACCTATGGGGTGTTCATCTTCTAAACTGTTAAACTGCAGACATTTGGACTATGTCACTTTTACAGGAAATTTACACTACTGTTCAAAAGCCTGGGTGGTAAGATAGTTATTTAATTAGTTATTATTTATTTTTTTCACATTTTATTTGAATAAGTCTCTTGTTCTCACCGTGTCTGCATTAATAAAAAATAAATAGTAACACTGTGAAGTACTATTACAATTTCATGATTTAAAATAACTGCAATAACCTATTTTAGTATATATTAAAATGTAATTTATTCCTGTGATAGCAAAGCTGAATTTTCAGCAGTCATTACTCCAGTCTTCAGTGTCACATGATCCTTCAGAAATCATTCTAATATGCTGATTTGCTACTCAAGAAACACTTTTCTTATAACAGGTCCGCTTAATATTCTTGTGGAAACCATGATAAATTTTTTTAGGATTTTTTTTATGAAGTTAAAATCAACTGCATTTATTGAAATAGAAATCCTTTGTAATTTTTTTACTGTCACTTTTGATCAATTTAATCTGTCCTTGCTGACAAACTTTTGAACAGTAGTGTAAAAAATATCAATCAAACTCACTTTTCAAACTCTTTCCACTCCACCTGGGTTCCCTGTCCATTATTCCCAGGCTGAGGATGCTGCAGGGACGAGGTGGACTGTTTCCTGTGTACTCCAGGGAGGAGTTTTAGGAAGGAAGAGAAGAAAAAGCGTAGCCTCTTCTGACTGTTAACACAAACAAAAATGCATCAAATGCACATAAACAAGACCTCTTTTTGATAGTCAGACTAAAATGAATTCAGCAGAGACCGTTAACTTACACATTCATGACAGCGTGCGTGCTGTTGGGATAGAAGAGGTATGCTGAGGGAACTGAACTTATCCCTAGTTTCTCCATTAGAAGCTTGTCTGAGCTCAGAGCTCTCTTCACTGCCAAACCCTCATATGGCATTAGGTCTAAAATTACCTAGTTAAAAAGAGCACAAAACATTAAATTAGAGCATTACAATTCTAGCTACATCACTGATTATGCCTAAAGGGATCATTTAGATCATCTTCTCACCCACTCATCATTTGAAACCTATGTTATTTTCCTTTTTCCATGGAACACAAAATGAGTTTGGTTATTGGACTGTCTAAGGCAACATTTAAAGGGGTCCTATTATGCTCTTGTACAAAGTCTTGATTTTGTTTTGGGGGTGTACTAGAACAGCTCTAATACTAGGTTGTTTGAAAAACAAATTATTTTTCACATAATTTACATTATTAAAATACCTTTCTCCCCAGCCTGGCATAAACGGCTCGATTAGTTCCGGCTTTGATGAAGGTCCGCCTTCCGAAAAACAAAATGTGTTGTGATTGGTTAGCTGTCCCAGTGCTTTTTGATTGGCTAACAGCTTAGACAGTGTTTCAGTACTGGAACGCCCCTTGCTCCATCTTTCAACAAAAGGCACTGTCTCCCTCGTGTTGTGGAAAAAGCTGTCCTCATAAAATGCGCCAGCACACATAGCAATTTGGGTATAAAAACAAAAAAAATGCTCAGGAACAGAGTTAAAAATTTAATTGCAACCACTGTTTCCTGACATCTTCCGCTTTCGGAAGCCCAAACAAAGACTTTTGGGCACGGAGGTGAAAAAAAACAGCATTTCAGGCGGTTGCGCACCGGACGAGAAGCGCAGCGTCGCGTCTTTAAAATTCAAATACATTATTTTCTATGAGTGTAGGCACACCGGCGGCGCCGTTTGGCGTCTGTCCGCGGCGCCCAGCTACGTCGTGTTATTTGTAAGAATTGTTCTAGACCAGAGGTTCTCAATCCCAGTTCTCGTGTACCCCCGCTCTGCATGTTTGGCACGTCTCTCTTTGTTAACACACCTGATTCAGATCATCTCGTTAGAATTGAGCTCCGTGCATGAACTGTGTTCCGATTGACATGTTCCCTACACAGTGTTCATTGCTCCCTTCTCCCTGAGCAGGGGAAATCCGTTGAAGTTTACTTCACTTCGGAATATTCATTTACAGATTTGCGCTGTGCCGCTGCCTGCAGCGTCTTCACACACAAACTAAACTTACTAGACAAGCGTGACGTGGGACATAATATACATAAGGGCAGTTCTGGAACATCCACACAAACCAGATGAAGTCGTAAAAGCTGAACCGTGCCCAGCCAGGCGCACTTTCTCCAATGAATTCCCTGTCTCGCTCTGCTTATCTTTAACAAAGAAACACCGGAGCTATGATTTGCCAGGCCACCTCCATGTCGACACAATACTAAGACAACAAGAACTGACCCCTCCCATCTGGACCCGTTTAAGCTACAGAAGGTCAGTAGGTTTTGTGACTGGTTTCAGCATCAATAAAACATCTAATGGACCAAAGAACAAAGAACCTGGTATCTGGTCCTGCACAGAATCGCACGGACCTCATGACCATTTGACGCATAAATTGCTAAAATCCGATCAACAAAAGAGACCATTTTATAGCTCCCTGTCCAGCAGGAGATTCTCCAGCAGACTCTCAGATCTGACCTGAGAATGACCGAAGGACCCTTCCCTTTTCCCCTGCATTCCAAAGGAAAGAGACAAGATTTCTTTGACAATCGTTGCTAATCATAGATAGTATGAAAATATCGGAGCATAGAGTCACAAATAATATGTTGTATGTCTTAGATATATATACTTGATGTGTTCATTTAATCGGTGCAACGTTAAGCAGTGTTTATTACCTCTTTTTAGAAAATTAGGATATTAAAATGTGAGTAATATGTGAAGTTTAATCTTGAACGAATGGAAACGAGAAATGCAGAAGGTTGAAATGAAGTAAACTTTAATAGTATGTACAATATTTGCATTTAAGAGACTTTATAGACGTATCAACATATTATTATAGGTGTCCTCATATAAATGAGAGCTCCGCCTTGCAAGAAGCAGATTGGAAGATAGCGTCAGGGGACGGACTTATGCCACAGAGCAAAAACCCAATGCAAGACAGACTAGCTCGCTTGCTGCTTCTCCTGCTCTCGCCTGTCGCCGTGTTAGAGCACCCCACGTGTGCTCACGCGCTTACCATCAAAAGCGACCAGCCATCTAAAACTCTTCAGTGATACTTCGTTGAAATCTTCAAAGAACTTAAAGTCTTGCAAACTAACTTTCAGCAGAACTGCTCACGAAACGCCCCGCTCATCACATACCAACCATCCACCGTAGGGGTTTCCCAAGACGTCGTTCCGACGTCACCGGACCAATAGTAACGGGTTTCCCTCAAGACATCCAGAAGCCGCGTCAGCAGCGGAATCACCTCAGCTTTTCCACTGTCAACCAGCAAACGCAAGACAAACAAATCTTCGACTGCTGACTAGTGAAATTTAGATTCGCTGCTGGGTGAATTCTTAATGTGAATTTACATATCCCTTGTGAAAACGAGGTAGACCCTATGAAAACTCAAGTAACTTCCGTTAACAGACTTTCCTTCCTCTGAACTGTCTGTTTGTGTGTTTTAGCTTAAGTTTATGTAATCTAGAATAACCAATAAATTTTATGTTTCATTTATAAATAATCGATTGTCTGGTGTCTTATAATTTCAAGGTCAAATCTATTGCCAAAAAGATCCTTTGCTTGCTACCTAGTTCGTGGCTTAATGATAATGATTACCTCTTTAAGAGCTTACAAATTGTCATAATTTTATTTCACCCGTGGCCAGGGAGAATACAAAAATTACATATTCAATTGGTAATATACACTGACATTAACTTCTCGCTGGCCGAGTAGCTGATAGAGTGTAAACTATCAAATTTAGAAGCAATTCGAATCAGTTTGAATTAGGCTCTTCAAATCCGAGTCTTATCAAAACCTGAATCAATAATAATAATTAATTCCCTTACAACTGAGTTAAAATTCCTTACATACCTCTGTAAATAAATACAATTTAAATTCACGTCTCGCACACTTAAATGCCTTTTGTATGGAACATATACGCTCCCTTAAAACTTGAATTATGGAGGAATATCCGGTAATGTCCACTTCGTAGGGCACTTACAGTCAAATATAACAAAACGTATGAAGCAATAAGAGAAACAAAATGTGCAGAGCGGGGGTACACAAGGACTGGAAATGAGAACCGCTGTTCAGCCTCCAAAATTTTCCTACAGCACAGCAGCTCTTCTTCTTGGTTTTCTCTGACGCAGACACTTCTTCTTCGTCTTCTCGTCTGATGCGCTCACTCAACCAAGCGCTAACCACGACCTCGCCCCTCCTCACCCCCGAACCATTCGAATTTCTGTAGGCTGGAATTCTTTGTAATGATATTCTAATGAGCCGCTTTGTGATATCACATGACCCAGAAAACAACGCTGTAGTCCAAACGAGTTGTTCGTTGTAGTTCTTGAAAAGGGATTTAAAAAAAATCTCCCTTTGGAGTGGACTTTGACATTTGTAACTTTCTAGATCTTTTTTATGCCCAAACATACACACTGACTAAAATGAAAAAAGTGAAAAAGCATAATAGGACCCCTTTAAAGACTATCCAATCTAAAACAAAACAAAAAAAATCTTAATTTTTATTGTTTTTAGCATTTTATTTATGGTTTTGTTAATATAACAAAGATTTTGTGAGAGCCACTGGTTTATTCAGCAAAAGTAGGCTACAACCATCAAGCGCCATAAAAGAGTTATGTAGATTTTCTAAAACAATACAATAGCTTTATGTATAGTACAGATCTACGTTTCTGTGATTTTTTTACTGAAAACCTTGCTTTCCGCTAGTTCCGATCTGGTCCAGTCATGTTACACAGGAGAACTTTCTTTGCAGACATTTATGTTTATTTGTGTTTCCTGGTAATTTGCTTGTAGCATCCGCTACACAAGACTTTGGATCTGTAGTGTATCATGAATACGCCACGTTTGAATATAAAGAACATATTTGCAGGGCGAAAGCTAAATTAACTTTATACTTTACTTAAAATTTAAATCTGTTCCTCAAAAAAAGCTATTGTACAGCTTTACAGGAATTATAGTGTGTTTACTTTTATAATATTTTATTATATTTTTGGAGGTTTACAGTGTCTATCTACATTTATGTTATGGTAAAGAGCAGCCTGGACATTGAACAAAAATTCTCCTTATTTGTGTTTTTGAATTCTTTTGTGTTCAATGGAAGAAAGCCATGCAAATTTGAAATAGTGGTGCACAGATCATGGAAATTGAAACCAATCGCCATATTTATTTTTCAAAAAGTCTCTTGCCATTAATACATATTTTTTTTTATCTGCATTTGCATTTTTCCCCTCCTAGCTGCACAGCGATTCAGCAGAATTACTATAGTTACCCTTGAATGGACACATTATAGTTAATTTAATATCAATAAAAGAAAATGGCATACATATCTGAATTTAGGTATGTCTCATCTAAATTGAATGCTTACAACAACAAATTGCCCACCAGTGCTGCAATGCCATGCTTACAGCCCTGAGAAAAAAAACTCTGTTATTCAGCAGAGCTGTAGTGTAAGTGTGAATTTGTGCCTGCTTTAATTATATATATAAATGAACTGAAAATTGATCGGCTGATAAAAATAACATTGACCAATAACAATCAAATCAATTTGGAAAGACATATGGGTGAGTAATTATGACATCTGATCTTATAATGCTTTATGTCCTACAAAACCAGATTAATTGTCAACCACTTTTCATACCTCTCTTCCAATATAAGAGTCTTCATCCTCAAATATAACTGCAGTATAGAACTCTGTTTTCTTCCCCATTAAGGAAAGAATCCCCTCAGACCTGTAACAGATGACAAACTCAGTGTCTCTAAATAGAAAACTCCATTTATGTCTAGAAATGAAGCCCTAAACAAACATTCCTAATTTCCCTCTGAAAGCTGGAGACAGAAAAAGTTAAATATTAAAAATGGCTGAAATTGAACGTGTATGTGAAGATGATGGGTAGTAATATTGTAGATTTGGGCACCTGGCAGGGTCAAGGGGAGGGCAGCCCACAGGCCAGTCATGTTTTGTGTGGTTTTGTAGGAAGTTCACCATCAACTGCCTCACTGTCTGAAGCTCTCTGTCAGCCCCTATCAATGCACAAATAAAACAAAATCAGAAATTCAAGTTAGTTCCACAATAATTACAATCACTGCAACAATAATAATTGACAAATGCTTCACTTCTAATCAGAGTTAAAATGATTAAACCTACCACGATATGTCTTCCCATAATCATTTGTGGTGTCATGTGCCTTAAAATACTAAAGAAAAAAAAAGAAGAAATCATTCCCAAATGAAATCTCTAAAACAATAAAACAACATGTCCTATATACATCAATTTTTAGTGTCTTAATCAGACATGTATCTGGCAACAAGAAATTTGATAAGGGTGTAATACATTTGTCTATTGTATAATTACGCTGGTTTCAGGTTTACATGACCTCGATAATACAAAGATAAGACAAAAACAGCTAGAAAGGAGCACAGCAAAATAGAGCAGAAGGCAGGGGTTTCATTTTTTAAAAGTTAATTTGCCACAGTAAGCACCATGGTCCCACACGCGGCTCCTGGAGGGCCGGTGTCCTGCAGAGTTTAGCTCCAACCCTAATCAAACACACCTGAACCAGCTAATCAAGCTCTCACTAGGCATGCTAGAAACTTCCCGGTAGGTGTGTTGAGGCAAGTTGGAGCTAAACTCTGCAGGACACCGGCCCTCCAGGACCGAGTTTGGGCACCCCTGCATTAAACTGATAAACAGCATAGGAAACATGATGCATTTAATGCATGAATTCAAAGATGCAACATTTCCAATTCCACAACTTTCCAGTTTCATAATGTGCAAACACCGTATAACAGGCTGTCAGCATGCTTGTTAAATTTAAAAAGCTTAATAAATAAAAATAAATAATCTAAGTCCAAATAATCCAATCAGCTTCTCTAATTGGCTAGTCTGTTAATAGACAACTAAATGACTAGGTGACTACTGTAAATCATCTTTAATATATATGAAATTTTTTTTATGTAAGGCATTGTAGAGCAGGAGTTTGGACCAATAAAAACGAAACAAAAACATGCTTGGAGTACATGTTCTGCATGATGTAGTCTATTAAAATACCATTAGAACGCCCCCATACTTAAAGATGTATGGGCCAAAAATGCCAATTATGAGTTCTTGTCTTATATTTTACATTATATGATACAAGCAATATCACACAAAAAATAGTGCTGTTTTTGTCCATTACCAGTGCGACCGAAAATGCAATGTTGATTTTATATTGACATTTTAGACACAATATTATCATTATTTTCTGTTTTTGCTCTATTTGCTAACAAAAATGGTTCCAAACAAATCTACAGCTGAACTGTTGTGCATCTACAGTAACTGGAGATGTTACTGAATGTATCTGTATTTTTAAACACATCGAGTGAGTCAATTCATAAAGAATATATATTTTTTTCATTCCTGAATGAATCAGTTGTTTTAATGGACTGACTGAATGAATAACTCATTGACTCACTCATTAAGACTTGCCAAAACTTAATGCCAGTTTTAGTTTCATATTTAAAGTGTTATTTAAATTTTTTTAAAGGGCACCTAATAATTTTTCAATTGTTATGATTTACTCTATAGGTTTAATCTGCTGAAAGAATACATAAGATCATTTGTACAAACATACCCTGAAGGTGGGGTAGAAGTGGATTCCAAACTCCTTACAGATGTCGAAATTCTTCTCATGAGCACAATCCACAACTCCTATCTGAATGGCCTGTGCCCAGTCTATGAGAGTAGAGACACATCACACTTTTCAAAAACACAAAACAATGCAAATCTAAAATTAAAGAGAAATTCTGTCATCAAGTACTCACCCTCACATTGTTCCAAACCCCATGAGACTTTTATTTATCATTTAACGACAATTGAAAATATTTTTAATGAAACCTGGAAGATTTTTGTCCCACTATTGAAAGTCCATTCCACCAAAACGTCACTAAACTTCAATGCATATTAATCGAGTCATTTAAACCAAAACTACTAAAGTCACAGAATTGCTTTATATGATGAATAGATTTAATTTATATGTATTCAAATATAAACATGGATAAATGCCCCATTCATATGGATTAGGCTACTTTTACAATCTCTTTCTGAACTTGCTGAAGTCAAAGTTTTGACATAACTGACTTTTAATAGAGTGACATAAATTTCCCAGTCATTAAAAATATGTTCATCAGTGTTTCAAAGATGAACAAATGTCTAATGGGTTTGGAAAGACACGAGGGTGAGCAAATAATGACAACATTTTTGGGTGAAATAACCCCAAATTAAATCAAGTGATGAAGTACCAAATTATGTCAATACTTGTTTTCTGTTTAATAATGCTCTTCTTAGACATCACAACAGGCCCTAAAGTGAAGAGGTAGAAGAGCATTTGTAGAGACTTGTGCCCAGTAATATTTCTTGATTTGTGTTGTAAAACACAAGCTGACGTCCACACTGAATGTTTTATCCGTACTGGCACCTAGAACAGATGCCAGATAGCCTAAGTGGAGAGGTAAAAGGACCTCTGGCAGGAAGCCTAAACTCATTTGATGCATTACATGGTTTTGAGCTCTGACATCAGAAATGTAAATATTAAGTCTCCCGCATAAAACTTTGTGAGACGAAATATAGTCGTACTGCTTCAAATCAGGATTTCATACATTGTATACAGAGTTTCCACAGCCAGGTGGTTTGTTTTTAACGCAAACTCATAAACTGAACAGCTGTAAAATCTGTGTCAGAAAGATGAAGCAGATGGGGTGTGATGAAGGCAGCTGATATAAAAATGTTTGGATGAGAGAGAGGACAGACAGCTGGGGGCATTTTAGCCCTCTATTCTTCACCTGAGGGTGGGACTCTGTGGGTTTTGGGATGTGTGGGGGAATGCACAGCGGGGTTGCGTCCTCACAATAGGGCCATCTGA
This sequence comes from Sinocyclocheilus anophthalmus, assembly GCA_018155175.1. Lineage (NCBI taxonomy): Eukaryota > Metazoa > Chordata > Actinopteri > Cypriniformes > Cyprinidae > Sinocyclocheilus > Sinocyclocheilus anophthalmus. Next base: position 63,009 of record JADLZN010012217.1, read on the forward strand.
CCCTCATTGTGAAGGTAACAGCTGGTAGGCGGCCACTCGCGAGCCACCCAGCCGACAGCTTGTGCCAACAAAGGCAGACTGAAAGCATTCAACAGAAGACTTGTCCTCGCAACGTTAGTCATCCAAAGGCCATAATCACCCCTTCCTTCCCAGTCCAATGAAGAGGAAAAGCAAGGCATGGCATTCCAAAACATATATACTGTACCCTGGGATACAATACTGGCACATGCATTTGTGAGCCAATCATATGCTGGTTAAATTACCAAAATAAAAAAAAACACCACAAAAATACTTTAGCATAAGAACAGGGTAATCAATTTAGTACCATAGTCCCAACATTTGCCTGCTCACTGAAAAACTGGGATTATTTAAGCCTAGAAAAAATGATCTTTGAGGATTTGGGGGAAAAAAGAAGCTACGCCCAGAATTGAATTCTGTCATCATTTACCCACATATCATTACAAACTTTCTTTCTGCTGTGAAACATACAGTAAAAGAATATATTTTGAGAAATGTCTTAGTGTTTTTTGGAAGTCAATGGTCACCAAAACTATTTGGCTACCAACATTCTTCTACATTCAAATATCGTCTTTTATGTTTCACAGAATAAAATGTTTGAAACAGGTTTAAAACAACATAACTGATGACACAATATTCATTTTTGGGTGAACTATCCATTTAAGATTACTATTTAAACTTGCTTTGAATATAATTTGTAACACCAAAAATGGTTGTTGAAATGAAAACTCATTACAGATGTCGGTCACCAGTGAGAGAGAACTCTGAAACTGTGACATTGATGGTTTAAAAACTGACCCTACCTAATTTCACAGCTCTACCACTTTTAGCATCTTCACAATAAGGTGTTAAATGCATTTGCCCTCATTTAGATTAAATGTTTCAGTCTACAGTGACCTTTTCATCGCCGCCACCCTTCACTGCACCCAACACAAGTGGCTTCTTCTGGAATACCATCAGTCCTTTAGCTCAGAGCATAGCAGGCACGTAGCACTGCTGTCTAAGCATTTTTATTAGCAATTAGGCCGGTCTTGTAGCTCTAAGACGGTCTAAAGAGAGAGTGACTGTTAATCCCATTATTTATTCAGAGGAGCTTTAGGATCTACAGCTTGACCAGAGGTGGGCTTTCCCTATCCAACTAGAGCTGCTTACAGAAAACACTCATCAAAACCAGCAAACAGAAAATGAAAGCAACAAGAGGAAATCTTTGAGTCTATCAGGTCTAAACCTCTAAAATCAAATTCATCAACACAATCAGTGCAGGAGAAGTTTGGTAGGATTACATAGGTCGAGTTTCTGTTTTCAGATCATGAAAAATAACAGAACTTAAAATGCTATTTGTGTAACAGTGTTGACATTTTAAGCTTGATGAAATTTTCTCATGACATTAAAAATTGGGCAAACCAAAAACATTTGTTTTAAAGACAAATTAGTGTTACAGTATAGACATTTTGGTGGTGCTTCTTATATACACAACTTGGTCATGCCTGGATTTAAAAGGGTAGACATACTGCATCTCTTTCCCACCACAGGATATATTTAAAATAATTTGTTTAGTCATTCAGGTAAACAAATAAAAACAAACGTGGTCAAAACAAATCAGTAAGACAAATCAATTCAGTGAGCTGACCTTAGGAACTAGATCAATTTATGGACAAATCATTGAATGTTTCAGACCAGTTTTGTGAACCAGATCAACTGCTTCCTTAAAAAGACCTGACTCAAAAAGATTTGTTCCATAACCAGATAATCACTCATTGCTACTTCTCTAAGAAACGTATGTCAAATAACAACTTAAATTCTGGCCTTTTTTCAAACAAATCTATCATAGGAACACACTGTATTCCAAATCTTCTGATACCATACAATAGCTCTGCGTAACAAACAGACCAAAATTGAAGTAGTTATTATCTGATACATGTCTTTCCAGTGGGCTATTCGATGCACATTCACGAGAGTATCACGACGCATGTGTGTGTTGCTGCTGATGCAGAAGCCGCCGCTCTGACGTATAAAACCTGTCTGTGCCGCTTGCTCTGACTTTCCTGGTTTTACAAGCATAGGAATCACAAGCATGCGTCCCTTGTACTGTTGTGAATCGCATTGAAGAACTGACACGCGAACTTAGAATATTTGTTGAAGTAAATATCATTATTTTTGTTTTCTTTGCACACAAGAAGTATTCTTGTAGCTTCATAAAATTAAGGCTGAACCACTGATGTCACATGGCCTATGGTGCAACTCGGATGTTCGGCAACCAAAATAATTTGTGCCGAAATAGCAATAAGGAAAAAAGAACATAAATAAAGAAACGAATAAATTGTACTGAACCATTACTTTTATTCGACAAACAGATGCATCACACTATGCAGCAAACCTCGCCAGAAGTGTGTAGGCCTTTGTCCGATGAAGACGTCAAAACTCAGGTATATACGCACCGCCATGGAGACTGTTGCATTGCATGTCTTCGATGAGAAGAGGAAGTGTGGTTATTGCTGGTTACAGTAATTAGATTTAAATCACGAAATGGCCTCGAACGATTGTAAATTACTGCTAACGTTATGTTTCCTAATAACCCATTAATGGCTGTTCAACAGCCTGCACGAGGTTGCGGCATCCAGGGTTCAAAGTCCCAACGCGAGGAAAATCTCTCGCTGAAACTGCTGCTCAGTAAAATTTTTATGCATTTTCAAAATAAAATAGAAGTAAGACAATAATGAGAATAATTACAACAGCTCTATTAATACATTTATTATATCACTCACACATAGTGTTCAAACTGAGATCTGTAATATTTTCTAATGTTTTAGAAGAATTCTGTTCTGCTCAGCAAGGCTGTATTTATTTGTACAGTAAAAAATATATAACTGATTCAAGAAGGGGGTGTCAAAAATGGCCAAAAAAATATTTGACTAACTTATTAATTTTAAGTTAAATTGTGCTTTGTTTGTTATAGTGTCTGCTAGAATGTTAAAACATTTTCAGTGTTAAGTAAATATTTTTTAAATTGTTGTTTTGTAAATGATTTTTTCTTTGAAAAGCAAGACAAAAAAAGCACATTTTGGCTGTTTAATTTATGCAATGGTGAAAACATTGGCTAAAATATCAGTGGTGTAAATCGGATGGTTCGTCACGATACAATACGATAGCGATTCTCATACCCAGCGATACGATATTTGCCGATACCTCAAATTCTACGATACGATTCGATACAGGAGTATATCGATCGATATATTGATATTATGATATTATATATCTATTTTAAACAAACATCTACATTTTTATTAACTGACAAATGCAACCAAAACATATAACATTAACATTAATCTTAAATTTTCACATCCTGTTCCTCAATTGGGACATTCACAACAAAAAATAGGCCTACACATTTTTTTTTAAATAATAAAGAAAAATAAATAATTGAAAAAAAAAAAATCAAGTCACACAAGATCAGTAATCTTAAAATATGACAACAGTCAAGACAGTCTTTCAGGTTTTTGTGCTAAAACATGCAATGTGTAAAATAATGTAAACCCTCATTAGGAAACAACACAAACGAGGCACTCCAGTTGTAGAAAAAAAATTCATTCATGTAGAAACAAAATACAAAAATAAAGCTGTTAAAACTTTATTTGTGACTATTTTTGGCTGCTACTATGGGCTCAGTGCTAAAAAACCTTTTCTACAGATACAATGGCAACAAAATACTACACACAATAATTAACAAGAACAACATCGTTAAATAACCCATGATTTTCTTACTATGAGGGGCCATACAAGCCATAATTCATTCTAGCACTCTCACACACTTACATTCTCCTTTCACATACATATATTTTTGCTTTCACACGCTTACATTCTCCTTTCACATACATACTGTATATTCTTTGCTTTCACACACTTACATTCTCCTTTCACATGCATACATACATTTCTATTCTCACACACTTACATTCTCCTTACACATACATACATACATATAGAGAGAGAGTCTGAAGAAAATATGTGTATGTAAAGAAGAATGTATGTATGTGTGAGAAGGAGTATAGTGGAAACGGGAGGAGTATAGTGGAAACGGGAGGAGTATAGTGGAAACGGGAGGCAGGTCAGGCGCGATCAGGGTCAACGGGACAATCCAGATCACATTGCGGCGGAAATGAGCGGGCCGCATAAGTCTTCAGCAGAGCTAGTTGGATTAGAAAAATATATATTAACATCGTTAAAGGTTTACATGGCCTCGTCCCTTGACGAGTCGTTATTGATGACCCGGGCTACTCTCATCTAGTTGCCAGATACACGCTCACCTCTATTTGTATTTTTTTTCACTAAGTCAAATATCCCGCCTTGTTGATAGCAGGCTATTTACAGTACTCCCACCACAAATTGTGTATCGGGAAGTCACCCCTATAAACACGGCACTTAGCGTCATCTTCGTGGCGTAGATGGTAAGCGTGCACCGTTGTTTTTTTGACGCGATCGACCCGGGTTCATATCCGCCTTTTACCAAACTTTTTTTTCCCTTTTCAAATCTCATATCACATCATAAAGGCATTTCAAATAACAATGAAGGAACCCATTCAAAGTTGAAGATAAAGTATCGGGTAGGGTTAGGGAGGGATTTATTGTCCCAATAAAGTGGCATCCATTTAATATTTTGAATTAAAATGATAATTTACACTCAAATCATTATTGCATACTGTTTTATAATGCACTACAATAATGAGGTGCAGATACTCATTGTTTTCATAAGCGTATAAGTAGCAGAAATCCTGCTATTTTAACAGTGACAATAGAATCTATCGCTATCTAGCCCTTAATTATAAACTAGCATAATAGATAAATAATTATAGTTATATAGTGAATTAGTTGAATAAAGTGAGATTTTTCAAGTTCGGGACAGCGATATCCTTATATATTATTTTCATAACCTCAGATTGGACTCCATTGCGGTTATTATTTTTAGATTGTTTTGTTTGTTTCTCAATATCTGGCAACGCCAGCATAATCTGACAGTACTCAAAAATACCAGGTTAAAGAACAGCGCGTGCATGATCTCCCTTCTACTCTCCCACCCCCAACCAAACAAACCACTCCCACCCCCAGCTCACAAACCCCCCAGGTTACGACCCAACCAACGAGCCAGTGTATCAAACCAAACAGAGTAAGCGCGACCAGACAACACAAGTCGAGTAGGAATGGGAGTCGACCCACCTATTTATTGACATAATCCCCCCCACCAAATCACCTACCCTAACCCGTCGGAGCTTTCAAACATTTGGATGGTTCCTTCAGTGTTATTGGAAATAAATCAGGTCGGAGGAGAAGATTGTGAACAGGAAGAGCGAGGTGGGTAAAGGAACTTACGACCGGGGCGCTCGTGCCGCAAAAGAAGCCACGTTCCGCTGGACCACATACCCACCGAAGCGACATTAAGCTGGCTTTAGAGTGGTATGACTAGCCCTAAACACTTGGTGGGGGGGTGCAACGACTGGAAATAGCCCTAGCAACAAGCGGCGCTGCTAGAGGATAAATAGTAGCACGTAAACAAAAAAAAAAATCAATACCCACTTCAAATCCTAAATATAGTATCATGGGCACGAGGGCGCGAAAGTGGGGCTAAAAATAAACCCACGGTGGAGAACACCGCAACACACAATCCTCAGGGACACAAAAGAACCATGTAACCTTGTGCAACAGAGGGGAGGTATGGAGTAATTAGGAAAACGGGTCTTATAAGAAATGCAATAGCTTAGTCTGAAAAGGACGGTAGCGCCGCGCATAACACGTCGCCTGGCGGCATGACGAAAAATGCCCGTGACCCTATCGCGCCTGACCAGCCTGTGCCGGGCGGATCCACGATACACCGCCAGCCGGTGCCGACTAGACCCTGCCGCTGTCCTCATACATAACGAAACCATGCAAAAGGTGGGGACCACTATACGCCAATGGCGGTGACTCCACTACTATAAAAACAAAACCGTCCGGGGCCGCGGAGCCACGATGACGCCTGCGGTGTCAACAAAGATACGCCGTCCCGGTGACCACGAGACGCCGGCCGGGTGCCACTAGACGCCGAGGACGCGCGCCGGTGCCACGAGACGCTGACGCAGCCACAGACAAGCAGGGCAACGTCGCGTACCTAAAAAAAAAAAACACAGAAGGGGGCAATGCAGAGCCTACATAGTCATTCTATAGAAAAAAAAGAGGGAGGCAAGGGAACTGTGGGCTGTCGCAGAAAGCGGAGAAACAGGTGTAAACCAGGGAAAGAAGAATCGTAGGTAGCAGGGGGAGATAAAAGCAACAAGAGATATGTATGGGAAAGAGATAGGAAGGGGGGGTGTAGATAGAAAGCCAAAAAGAAAGTATGGAAATAACATTAGCAAAGAAAGGAGAGGAAAACTAAACTGGAGTGCTAAGAATACCGGGGGCCGGTACGAAGCCCCACATGGACAGTGTTCCAGGGGGGGGTGTGAGATACAATCGAACTACAGTGGCAAGTACAGAAATGGAAAAAAATTACTCGGAAGGTAAAATGACACGAAAAAAAACTGCAGAGTCCTCGGCACGGTATTACAGGCATATGGGGGGGATACAACAAAGCAAAATAATAACCATTAAAAAGGGGTTCGAGAAAAAAAACGGGGAGGGGGAAAAGTCAAAGCGAGGGCGAAACAAATATGTGCGGAAGTGGACAGAAACGGGTGGGGGGGGATAGAACGTGACGGGGTCGTGCGGGCACGGTAAGAAAAAGGTGGCCGGCGGGGAGCCAATATCACAAATAAGGGTCTGTCCAACTGTAACGGCACAAAAACACAGTGGAGCGGCTAACCGCTTGGGGGGGGGGTGGGTGTTTAGGCGAACAAAATATGCACACCAAAGAAGAACAAAACAAACAGAGGTGTTAACAAGATAAAAAGGGTTTGGTTCTGTATTGCATCCATAAGGCAACCACAAAAAAAACGAAAAAAGGCCGAAGAGAGCGCAAGTGAGGGATGAGAGCACGCTGTCGCTGGTGGGGGGGGCGGGAGGGAATACGGTTATCAAGGGCGGGGGGGGGTCTGAAGAAAGACGACTGGGGAGGCGGGGTGACTCGTACGATGTAATTCCGTGGGGTCACCGAAATACCGGGGCGAGCGCGTGCTTAATACCCTGATGCCCGTGGGGAGAATCAGGCAGGGGGCATCTTATCAAAAACAAAAAAACAACAAAAAAAAAACAAAAAAAAAGGAGTATTTGAAATGAAGAATATCGCACACAAGAGCAATCAATAAAAAAAAAAGATAAATAATAAAAATGGTAGTGACCCTAAGAGAAGATAGAACGGGGAAGAAAACTGGGACAAAAAAGTAAGTCGGGGGAAGAAAAAAAGCTCAATTACTGAAGGTAATTCAAAAACCCCTTCCCCGTTGTCTTTGTTCGTCTGCGACCAAAATTTTAGTGCAGTGTGGCCCACAAGGGACTATTGATACAAGGAATACTACAATCACCGTTGGAGGGCGCAAGGGGGGTGAGGGCGGGATTCCGCTGGCAGTAAAATAAAAAAAGCATAAAATCAAAAAGAAAGAGCAAAGGTGGAATTGCATCAAAAAGAAATCATTGAAGTTGTGATAAATGCGGGGGAAAGGAAGAAGGTAAACGGACGGGAGGGGGATAAAAAAAAAAAAAAACATGGAGGGGAGAGGAAGGAATACAGAATTGTCAGAGGGGTGTGCGTAATCAGGCTGAGTCATAACGCGGCGAGCCCCGAAAACTGGGAACCAAAACATGAGTAAACAAGCAAAAGAGGAACAAAAAGCATAAGGGCAAAACCCGGGGGGGGGTGAACCAAGCAACTGTACAGCGAGTCATTGCAACAAATGAAAGATCGGGGGGTATTATCAAAGGTGGGAGAATACAAACAAAGGAAATTCAGAATCACGGGACAAGTGGGTAATACAAAGAAACGACGGAAGTGGGGATGCCGAAGGGCACAACAAATCTTGACAAAAGGGAGGGAAAAAAAAGGAATAGAGGGCACAGAGATCAACGGGAGTGATGACGATGCAATTGGTAATGGAGCATAGAATTGGTTATGTATGGGAATAGCGATTGGAAGCCAAATCTCAAATTTATAAAAGTGAGGCCAGCATAAATACTCAACAAACAAAGTCATACAGCAGTCTATTAGGGCGGCACACAAAGCAAGAAGGAATGAATGGGAAAATGAAATGACAAAAGGCCAAAGAATAGTTAAGGGATAAAGCGTGGGGGGTGAGAGAAAAAATCGTTTATAAGGAGGGGTAGGAGAGACACAACGGAGCTGGGTGAATGCGAAAAATAAGAGTGGAAAAAAAAAACAATAAGGCAGCGGGATGTCCCAACGACATGGCTTCAAATAAGGGAAGGAGCGGTTATAAAAAATAATACTCGGTTCGAAGGGGCATCCAAGAATATAGAGTCAGGTGATCAGTATTGGGAGCGTGGGCACAAAACGGGGGATCTGTACTGATCTGTGCAGTGGATCGGGTTGGAAGTCGCTTCGACACATGTTGGCGAGGATAACAGTATACGACATGTTGGGGGTAACAATCTATACCTCTAAACATGTAATGAAAAAGGCTAATTATAAAAAAAGATAAAATAACTAAAAATGGCGGAATCTAATCGGAGTAATCAACAAACACCACTCCATGCCTTCATCATAAAAATGGAAACCATCTCTGCGTGCCACCTAAACACCTTAATAAACATATAACGGAACAGGGTATGTAGGTTGGTGTTGAAAACATGAGAAGAGCCGTATTAGGCAGATCGAACCACGTGAGAAGCGTACAAGAAACGCCAAACAAGCACCGAGAGGTACCAAACGGTTAAGCACCAACCAGGGATTATCAACTTCCCATGCATGTCCTCCTGTGTACTTAAATCCAAATGCACAAAAACACTGTAAGCCTCATTAGGCAAAACCCATGTGATAATGTACAAGGAAATACATTTACACCACTTAAAATGAAAACGAAAATCAGTTATTGTACAACAAGCCCAAAAGAAAAAGCACTAACAAGCACTTATAAATCAAGGCAATGCCACGATTTACTTTAACTATGGCAATACCGTGATAGTACCATATGTATTCGTGGAGATATGGATATGTTAATCACTCAGTGCCATGGAATACATCAGAGTATTAGTACTTTGATATACCATGGTATTACCATCACTTTGCCATTACAGTAAGAATGACCATGCCTAAAGAACCTCTTTCCATATTATTATTTTGAAAAACGTGTGTGCCTGAAGAGAATGCCTTAAAACGTTTAAGGAAATGTTATTGTCTTTCCCCAAGGGAGTGAATAAACAGGAAGATGATCATACAGATGCACCTACCCTTCACGTCTCCGGCCAGCGCTTTCCATGTCGGCGAGTACTGGATACAGTGTCCGCACCACGACGAGTAGAACTGAAGCAGCCAGGCGCTGGAGGAGTTCAACACGGTCTGCTTTAGGCTGTCGCTGCTCAGTATAACCACTGGATCCTCCTCAGTGTATAACCGAGCTGACTGAGCCAGTCCGAACAGCAGCCCCAACAGAACAACGAGCTTAACGCAAACCGCCACGGCCATGGGAGGTGATGGAAGAAACGCCATACAACTCGAAGCCACTCACTTAAAATGAATTCTCTACATTCAGACTGATTCTGCTCGCTCCTATGGATGACTACATTTAGTAGGGACGCGAGTCATCTAGAGCATCATCACTGCGCTAAGAGGACGCAGACGCCTATCTTGCACATCCTATCTGCGTATGAGCGACGCATATCATGTATGTGGCGCGTTTACGTAATAACAATTCTTCGGTGTATGGTACTCTAATATAATCAAAATTGTTTGAAAAAAACACACACCACAAATGTTGCTAAGAATGAAATATATTTCATCTTGATTGTAGTGTAGTTTAATGTACAGAAACACATAATTGATTTTTAAAAAATCATTAAAATAACGATTGATATGATGAATGACTAAAGACAAAGATTAAATCTCACAAAAAAGGTTGATGTAAGGTCACCTCAGAATCAAAAGAAATATACTGCATACAGAAAATGAATTCATTTATTTACGTTGGTGTGTTTGTGTTTTGATGTGTTTGTTCACATTGTATAACCATAAGCACATTTTGTCCTGAAATTCTCATTAATGTAATATATCACTACATGTCGTTTTGAGTTTTTTTTTTGTAATTCCCATTATTCTCCATGATGATTTGCACTATATTCTCATTACTGTAATAAAGTAGCCTATTACTTTTAATTCATCCAGTAAACAAATGACTGTGATACATTACTTTTGATTTAAATCAGCAGATATTAAAAGCAATACAAACAATACTAATATGACATATAAATACTTTAAAATGTAAATAATATCATTTTTTTTAAAGAATAATATCAAGATTTTCAATAATGAGAATAATATATTTGCTTTACAGTAATTGCAAAAGTGGAAATTATGTGAAAATGTGTTGTCATGAACATTTCACAATGCAAGAAAACTGCTCTAAATGGTCCTAAAAACAGTTTTATGGGTTTACGTTCCTCAAGCAAAACATCATTTGTGAAATATGACTTGGACATGCTCTTGACAGGATTTGTAAGATTCCCCCAAAAAGAAAACAACAACATATCAAAGAACATATCAGAGATGCAAGTATTGCAAGTAATGTCAAGATTCTGAATCTTGTATTTTAGGTTGAAAAGTGCGTATGATTTAGGGCTAATATTGTGTCATCCAAAAGAAGACTGAAAATCTCCTCAGTCAGATGCATTTTCACAGTGTACTGGTCAGCACTGTAGTCTAGCCAAGTTCTCTCCTCATTATGAAGTTCCTGAATCTAGAAATAGATCAAAAGACAAAATCAGACATTTTCAGTTCTAACATTTACTGCAGTCTTAGCTAAAGTTACACCAAGACCACTAATTTCACAAGCAAGCATATTATTATAGGAGTGCCTTTACACACACCAGTATAAAGTCCACTCTGTCTCTCTTGGCGTACCAGTATTTGCACAGTTTTTGGAGCATCTCTGTCATCTGTTGCTCGCTTCGCTCTAAATTCAGAATTTTCTGTATCTCTTTTCTCACGGCAGCCTGCAAATAACATTAGATCAACACACTGTAAATGTTCTTTAAAGTATTTGAATCAAAATGGTAGTTCACCTGAAAAAGAAACAAAAACAAAAAAAATTATCTTATATAATAATAATTAAATAAACTTGTCATGATATTATTTTAATGGTTCATACAGCTGATTGCAAATTGTTTTACCTTTAAAAATGTGACTGAAATTTGACTGGATTGCAGAGCTGCGATCACAGATTGATCATTTATATTCTGGGCAGATTGTTTTGTCCTCAACAGACCACCCCAAATCTCATGAAGCACATCAGATGTTAACTGAAAGATCACCTACAGTGTAAAATGAATAAGGTTTAGATTAGAATTTTGTTTCTCTCATTCATTTAGCATTTTTATAGTCATTTGTTATGTACACATTCCTATAGACTAACCTGCCGATAACGTTTGCGACTATCATCGTCTAATAAATAGCTTGGTGTTTCATAAAGGTCGAGAGTGTCTTCATTTGCTTGGCCACACAGAATCTCCACTGCAGCGTCCACTAATCTGTACACAATGCCGTCTTCATGGGGCGGCACTTTTATCTTTGGAGGCATGTCGGGTTGGGCCTGATGCCACTGATCCAAGACACATGGCATAAAATGACCATCCTCACCTTTTCTGACTTCCTAAATATCAAAGAGAAAAGTGCAGTAATAGTAAACAAAAATGAAATTTTTCAATTATTCAAATTTCATGCACAGACATTATTTTACATGGGTATTTTGTTCTTCACTAAAGTAAATTATACAGTTGTTTTGACAACTTACAGTATCTGTAGAGCGATTGTCATGCAATGCTTTAATCCTTTGTCTCTTTCTATTATCCTGAGCACAGTGAACTCCATCTTTATCCAGCTCTTCTGTCAGCTTAGCATCCTCATGGTGCCTGTTTTGATGGAGCTCATTATGATGGAGCTCAAAGTCGGTCTGTAAAATACAGGTGCTTAGTGATAGGTACAACTGCTGTATGCTATACGATAAAGTTTGTGAAAACAATGAAAAAATGAAAATTCTGTCATCATTTAATCATTCTCATGTTTTTAACACCTATAGTAAAAAAGTTATATATTTTCCACTTTAGCACAATCAAATTTACTTCAGTATATCTTTAGTTGGACTTCAGCACTACTTCCACACAATTAAAAAGTGCATTAAGGATAAAATTAGTTGTTCCAATTTCAGCAAGTATAACAGTTTAGTATACTAAAAGTACAATTGCAGGGTATTTTTATTAAGTACATAAATATGTAAATGTATTTGTAGTTTACTTAGCACAAAATAAATGTAATTCAAATACATTTTAGTATATATATTTTTCACTAGGGTCTATGACTCTGTTTGCAAGAATTGTTGATGCTGCTCTTTTCTGTACAATGAAATCATACAGTGACTAGGTGCTGTTGAACTTCAGTAAGGACAAAAAGCTAAATCAGTACATAAGTCTTACGCTATATTACAAGTTTTCTGAAGCTTTCTGATGAGTTACACGTAGTTTGTGTGAGGATCAGACATATCAAATTTCGTTTACTATCATTATCGCCCTATACATTGTATACTGTAATATTAATGTAATACAGAATAGAAAAATAAGACCCATCCTGTATCTGTATACTGGAACAAGTACAGCGCTGTACAAGGTTGACTCAGGTGAACACGCACCGGTTTTGTAACTGACCTGTTCGTGAGTTTCAGTTGTGTGTACTTTGTGAGTTTTTTTTTAGGCTCGACAGCCTCTGGTCTTTGACTTTTTCTTTTTGTTCTTTTTTTTGTCAAAAGTATCATTTATTTTCTCACCGTCACCTGTAATTTGTGACCTACTATTACCATTACATTGTTTCTAGTTTACTACTTGGTACACTTTAGTATAGTACCAAGCCTCACTATATTATTTGTTTTATGAGCATCCTATGATTACATATAGGCTGTTTATTTGTACTTATAAAGCACAAATTCTGCATGACCATATTCTTCATTCTTAATTCTAATACCTAAACTTAATAACTACCTTACTAACTATTAATAAGCAGCAAATTGAGATTATTGAAGCAATAGTCATAGTTAATGGTTTTGTTAATAGCGAGAATTGGACCTTAGAATAAAGTGTGACCGATATATAAGTAATTTTTCAGTGTCACATGATCCTTCAGAAATCATTCTAATTTGCTTTGCTGGTCAGTAATCATTTCTGATTATTATCAATGTTGAAAACAGTTTTGCTGCTTAATAATTTTGGGGGAAACTGTGATTCAGATTCTTTGATGAATATAATTTTTTTATGAATGTTTTACTGTCAAAAAAATTGTACTTACCTAAAATTTTTGAACGCTAGTGTACATACTTTCACTATATGCAAAAGAGCTACATTTATCTTAACATCTCATTTTGCGTTCCACAGAAGAAAGAAAGCCAAACCGGTTTGGAATGACATAAGGGGGATTAAATGGTTCCAGAATTTTCATTTTTGAGTGCTTGGTGTGACTTACTCTTGGTGAGGACATTTCAAAGGCATGTGAAAGGTTTCTTGCTCCATCTGACATGTCTTCCTGAGGTTCTTTTTGTCGTGTGCTTGTGGTGTTTGTAGGTATGGTCTCATCTCTAGGAGGACACTGACTATGTATATGTCCTCTTTGTCCATCTGCCGACGATGTGACCTTCTGTTGTTTATCTCTCTTTGCCCTAGGCTGCTCCTCATCTTCATCCACCCCAGTCTCTACATCACTGCTAGGTTCTCTGTGTATGTGAGCGATGTCCTCAGCTCTGACCAGGACACCGTGGCTTTTGTCGCAGCTGAAGTACTTCACACCTATAAAAGTTCCATTGTGGTTTCCATTAGGGGTGTCCAAAGCAACACCAGCCCAAAACCCATTCTCAAACGCCATGAGGCCTTTATATTTCAGCACACCCGGTCTGGAGTTACACACAAGAACTCTGTCTCCAATTTGAAAGGAGGACAATGGATCCGAGATTTCATTTCTCGCATCTTCAGGAAGTGAGCAAGTGTATTCCGAACAGTCGTTTTCCTCTGCATCCTCACATAGAGCTCCATTAGTATCATCGTTTACCTCCTTTCCCCTCAGACTGTTAGAGTCTAGACTCTGAGACTCTTTTCTTTTCAGAGACAAGTCCACAGGGAGAGGAGGGAGGTTCTCGCTGTTAATTGAGAGATCTTCTACAGAATCAGGTGGAGCTGGAAGTTCCTCCTCACTGGTCCATGTAATAATCTCAAAGGCAGGAGGAGGAGGAGGACAACCGTAGCTGTCAAGACCTGATGTGGCTCCTACTTTAATGGATGGAGGGAGTTCTGCACTTCCGTAAGACAAAACCTCATCTACAGGAGAGAGAATTTCTGACAGGGTCGACTCTACAGTCGCTTGTCTTTCGTAACGTGGCGGTGTACAGCGTCCTTCCTGTTTATTGTTCAAATCATCTGGTACCACAGTGTACTTTTCGGCAAAAACTAAAGAGCAACTACTTGCTTGAGCTGCTTCAATCTTCTCCTCATCGAGACAGTCCCTTTCTTCTTCAGACCAAGCGAGTGCTTCACTATGAAATGAAATTACCTCTGACTTCTCATCTATCTCAGACAGACTGACATCACAAGACGGACTATCCTCAGCCTTTCTTATTTCCACACTTACTGCTTCCAGAATTAAGTTTTCAATAAGTGGATTGTCTGTGACCGTCTCATTTGTACACGCCTGAGATTTTTGTTCAGGAAACTCATTGGTTTTATCGGTTTTGGAGTATGAAAGAGATGACTTCCATTGCCCCTCAGCATCCTGGTCACAGATATTGTGGTTGTTGTTCAGCGTCAGCACACTGTGCAGTCTCTGATTGTTCTGTACATTTAGAGCTGTGGTATCTGGTATTGTGCTGCCATGGACCACGTTTGTCGTCTTTATGTCTTCTTGCTCCTTGGGTTTAAGATGGCTCTTCTTAGAGTCCAATCGGAGAACATCTTTTTTGTCCGATGACAAACTGGACACTATTGGGGCTCGGAGTGAATCTGAATGAGGCTCACGGGGTGGAGGTGGGGGCGGGAGGGGGTGGTTGATGGAAATGCTGGATATTTAATACCGGCTTCATTGGCACTTCTGCTGGATGTTGTGGTCTTTCTCTCTTGAGTGTGCAGGTGTCCTCATAAAGCCCTTGTATCCTCTTCGATGTCTAGTGCGTTCTGGAAATGTTACTCAAATATTTCCTATTCGTCAAAAATCTGAGAATGTTAATGGATAACATAATTTGGAACCAATCCTAACTAATAATAACAATAATTGCAGTTTTTGAAAGAAGTCTCTTCTGCTCACCAAGGCTGCATTTATTTGATCAAAAATACAAGACCACCCGTGAATTCGTAAACACTATTCTTACAATTTTTAAACACGTTCCCTGTGGTACTATACTCTTGCAAAATACTGCTAGATTGTCTTAATAGTTATTCCTGTGATGCAAAGCTGAGCCTTTACCCAGCCATTACTCCAACCTTTTCTTCAGTCTTCAGTGTCACATGATCCTTCAGAACTTTATTCCTAATATTCAATTTTTTTTTCAGGGTCGAAGCGGTGTGCTGCCTCTTTTTTTTTTCTCAAACTGTGTACTTATCAGGATCTTTGATGAATCCAAAGTTCAAAATGAAATCTTTCTACCATATAAGTCTTTACAATCGCTTTTATCAATTTAACATACCTTGCTGAATAATTTAATTTCTTCCAAAAAATAAAGATTTAAAAAACTTTTGATTGCAGTATATATTGTTACAAAATATTTTAATATATGTGTATATTAATTTATCCCTAAAATCAGAGGGAAATGATGGTTGAATAACTAATAAGTGTGTAGAAGCACCCAACTCTGGTTGTAAGGCTAAAATTGACATTTCCTATAAACTTATCCCTCAAATCTGATTGGTTGATTGGAATGTTGTTCCATGATCAACATGGATGTTGATCCAGGAACATGTTGTACTTGGTGAAATCACGTTCACCATCGCAGCATATAGATGATTTTAAGAATCACCAGACACTGAGGTTGGGAGTAAGGTTGATGAATTCAGCGGATTGCATTACAGATAATTATATTTTTAAGTATAATAAAATATAAAACTGTAATTGTGCTTCCAATTTTAGTTGATGCAGTCTGATTTTATTTGATTCTAAGATAACTTCTCTTTGATCCCATTAGGATTGGTTCTGATTTCTTTTTTTTTGGGGACTTTTTTTGACATTGTAACAGTTTTGCATTGTTTATGTGCAGTCATATGCTATAAATGCCACAGTAAATCAGTATGGGCATTAAGTCATTCTGCTCACAGGATGAGTCAGCAGAAACTAGTCATAGCCTACTGTAAATGAATTGCAGTACACTCAATAACAACAGAAAGCCATCTATCAAAGAGAAAACTGAAAAAGTAAAATCAAGACTGCTGTCTTTCACTGTCTGAAATGAAGATGAAGACTGATAATTAAGCGTTCTATTAACAGACACAATGTGCTCATGGAAAGCTTCAAAATCCCCAAAACACAGAACCCTCTACCCACCATTAACTTCAGGTCCTGATGTCAAAGCCTTCACAGAGTCACGCTGACATGAAGTGCTTCCACATTCAGTCTTGCTGATTCTTTCTGGACTGATAAGGTGAAGAGAAGCCTGGTTCTGTCGGCTGTACCTGTGAGAGGGACTGGCTGGAGGATTATTTGATTCTGCGACTTGCAGAATATCCTGCTCGGCCGGGACGAATTCCACTTGGTTCCTCTTCCTTCCTAAAGTCCACACTTCATCTGACGACAACAGCCTCCTCAAACCTACCTTACCCAACAAGCTGGAGGAAAACAAGCAAAAGTACATTTGACAAAATATATGAACAATGAACAAAATTGTTTTTACATAATTTAGTAATCTAGTTTCATGTTAACTAAAAAAATATATATAGTACTGTTCATTATTAAAACATTTACATTCATAATAGATTGACTAATATTAATTTGTGCAACTTGAAATATTAAAAATGTATTATATGCTTAGAATATAGGAAAATAGGTTCCAAAAGGTGGTTTTTGTAGTGATACAATAGATGAACAATTTCAGAAACCTTTCAATTAATTTTTTTTTATCTTAGTGTGAAGAATATTTTTGTAATCTGAATAACCTTTTTCCACTCTGTAAAAAATGATTATATAAAGTTGTAATTAATTGCGATTATTAGGATATACAGGTGCATCTCAATAAATTAGAATGTCGTGGAAAAGTTCATTTATTTCAGTAATTCAACTCAAATTGTGAAACTTGTGTATTAAATAAATTGCAATGTCATCTGCTGGTGTTGGTCCATTGTGTTTGGCTCCCAACGTCCTGCCCCTTTCCAGAATTTTTGGAGCTTCCTCTCCTCTGCTGACCCTGCTTTTTGGAGATGCTGATTTCATTTTCCAGCTGGGTTTGGCTCCTGCCCACACTGCCAAAAGCACAAAGTTGGTTAAATGACCATGGTGTTGGTATGCTTGACTTGCCAGTAAACTCACCAGACCTGAACCTCATAGATAATCTATGGGGTATTGTCAAGAGGAATATGAGAAGCAAGAGACCAAAAAATGCGCTGAGGCTGAAGGCCACTGTCAAAGAAACCTAAGCTTCCATACCACCTCAGCAGTGCCAAAAAATGATCACCTCCATGCCACGCCGAACTAAGGCAGTAATTAAAGCAAAAGGAGCCCACCAAGTATTGAGTACATGTACAATAAATGAACATACTTTCCAGAAGGCCAACAACTCACGAAAAATGTTTTTTATTGGTCTTTTGAAGTATTCTAATTTGTTGAGATAGTGGATTGGTGGGTTTTTGTTAAATGTGATCCCAAATCATCACAATTAAAAGAACCAAAAAAACTACTTCAGTCTGTGTGCACTGAAATTATTTAATACACGAGTTTCACAATTTGAGTTGAATTACTAAAATAAATGAACTTTTCCACGACATTCTAATTTATTGAGATGCACCTGTAAGCATTCCGCAAATGCATTTTAGCTTTCCTACTTCAAAATGTCGTGTTTAATTCAGTGTGTCAATTGCTGATTCTAATTATTTGTTAAATTTACTAAAACATTCTGAGTGAAAATTGTTTAAAGCAAATCCTAAACCATTTTCCCCCCATAAATGTTAAATAGTCTTCACAGAACCATCAATGCTAAAAGCAACCTTTATTTTTGTGTATGTACACATAAATGTGAAGCTAGATTAATAAATGCTGTAAGAGTATTGTTAATTGATTAATTCATGATACCTAATAAACTAATGTTAACAAACTGAAGTCTTACCCTTATAATTATAACATCAGTTAATCTTTATCCCATATGAAAGAAAAGACATTCTCTGAAATATGAGATCTATTAGAATCTTAGAATAAATTTAGCAATTTTGTGCAATTACATTAACTAAGAACTGAGGCTTTCAGCTTCAAACAGAAGCCTCAGTCTCCATTCATTGTAATTACTTGGAAAAAGTAAATAATGTACTTAAGTAAGTACTTAATAGGATGTTCGTTTTTTGAGTAAACTACTGCTTTAATTTTCTATATTAAATTACATAACTGACACAGAACTAATGCCTACTCATGCAAATAGAGAGAGTGAAACAGCGAGAGAGAGAGAGAGAAATGCCATCCACCTACCTTGACCTGTTCATGACTGGCATACTGCCATCACAAAGGGGCTGAGTCGCGAGCAAGCAACCAGAGGAACAGTTGACTGTCCTCCTTCAGGTCCCCTGTGAGATGCTGCTGCCACTCCCCAAATATCGTGTCAACTCGCAGTTGCAGTGGAGCCGGTGGCTGAGAGAGCAGTCATCCTGCATCTCTGTCTACAGCTATGCCCTCCTTGGTGTTATTCTTCTGCTTTTCACGTCACTCCTGCTGGTGCCTTCTCTCTCTCTCTCTCTCTCTCTCTCTCTCTCTCTCTTTCATCCAGTAACTGTCTCCTCCCATCCAGCCTCCCCCTCCTCTCTCTCTCTCACTCACTCAATCTATCTATCTCCACTTTATCTCACCGACTTCCTTCCATTTCTCTCTCTCTCTCCAAGGGTAATTACTCTGAGTGGTGCATCGTAGCCAAGACAGACAGTAAATGCTGTAGATAACAAGCTCATGATAGGCACACACTTCTGCCATGTCTCCTCCTCTGCTGTGTGTCATGCAGGATTTGCCAGACAGTAAGTGGTGCACTGCAGTATTTCCTCTTGAGGTGTTACTCTACAACATAAATGTGTATATGGGAACTGTGTAAGTGTATGAAAATAAATGATGGAATAATAGTGATCACACTTGCCTCCCTTCCTCTCTTGGTGCTTTATCTGTGCTTCTAGCATCTGGCTTTATCCCAGGCTGCATAACACCCTCTTCCTCCTGCAAAACATCAGCATAAAAATCAGTACTGCTATAAATGTGGCATCTGAGCATTATGGGAAATTATCACATGGTTTTGCACTCCTGTTCAGTTCATCATATTATTGCAGTGACAACACTGGGAACGGTTGCAATTTGGACTTTGTTAAAGTCTACATGAAATGTAATTATTTAACGCCAACTGGGATAAAATACTATAATACACTGAAAAAAAAATGCTTCATTGAATGTGTTCTTTTTTTTAAGGTAAGTGGTTGCAATCAATGTATTTTAGCTACATTTAAATAAACAAATTTAGTTGACTAACTTTCAAAAAAAACATTTTAATGTAGCTAAAATAAATTGTTTGCAACCACTTACCTTAAAAGAAAAAGTAGTATAATTTTTTTCAGTGTAATATATAACTTGTTTCTCTTTCCATTTGTTTAACTTGATCTGACTTTTGTTTAACTTAAATCTTCTGAGATAAAAAATAGACATATTTAAAAACACTAAAAAACAAAAACCCAATAAAATGTGAAGAACAATAAAATGAAAAGGAAAACAGAAAACATCAAATTAAAAATGTATTAAAAATATTAATAAAAACTCTACAAGTACACTAAAATATCACTGCTTTAGAAGCACAATGACCGAAGATATCAAGTATTGTTTTCTGATGAATGCATTTAAAAAAGAAAAAAATATCTGTCAAGAAAATCAACTAAATTCAAAATGAAAACCAGATGAATTAATTATGTTTGATATCGTATCAAATATTATATCAGATATTTGTTCTTATTTCAAAAGTAAACCCGCTTCATTTTGATACATTTATCAGAAAATGTAATATCTCAAGTTTTCCTTCTAAAAGTATAATAAAAGTAAAAGTATCTTTATGTATTTTTAAGTATCTTGAGGAATTTGTAGAATTTCATTTGTACTGGAAACCTAGACAAAAATTCTGAACAATTATTTATTGCAGTGTTGTCTTTCTGATATTTCATCAAAATGTAATTGCACCACTTCTCAAAAACAAACAAACAAACAAAAAAAACTTGCTTTTTCAACCAGTCCTCTCCAAGAACCTATAATATAGAGTACATACATAGTTCATACATTCAATCCACGATCATTACAATATTTACAAAAAAAGAATCCAAGGCACTTCTTATGGTCCAAAAAAGTTAAAACGCCTTAATTCACATTATGGCCATCCTGACACACTCTGAGAAAGGGCTAAACGCATCAGAGTGCAGAGTTTTAAGCATGTTTCTGTTGAGATGGCCATATTGTGGGGCTTTTTAACTTTTTTGGACCAGAAGAAGTGCCTTGGATTTCTTTTTTTTGTAATAACTGCTTCAAACCCAACCAACGAGCACCTTCTATGACTACTTCACAAGGTCCTTTCAGCAAGTAGCGCTTCAAGATGTCTCCTACGATCATTACAATATTGTTGAATATCCTGCTGTAACTGTAAATACTTCAAATTATGAAAGTAAATGGCTTACAAATGCTATTTCCCATTGACTTTAACCACAGTATCACTAACGAAAAGAGCAGATTTCTGATTTGTGGAATACCATATAACTGCAAGTGTTCTCCGGTTTGGTGATTGCATTTTTCTGCATTTGTAACGCTTGTCTTAAGCGAATAGCTGACAGTTTGATATGAAGAATGTCTCTCTGATGGTGGAGAAGCAACAGTCTCTGATGCTGGCCTGATCTGTACATGTTTTGCCAGTGGTGGATCTCTGCCTAACAGAAATAAATCAGCATAGATCAAATACATCTACTGTCTGTAATGTCTGTTGTCTTATGCTGATCAAGGCTACATTTATTTTATCCAAAATACTGTAAAAAAATAAAAGCTGAATTTTCAAGAGTCTTCAGTGCCACATGAAGAAAGTGTTCCAATATACAGATTTTGGTCCTCAAGAAATATTCCTTGTTATTATCAGTGTTGAAAACAGCTGTGCTGTGTAATATGTTTTTTAGAGACCATGATATATATATTTTCAGGATTCTTTAATGTGATTAAATATCTCAAAATGTCTTTACGTTTACTTTTGATTAAAAAATTATTGATTTTATTGATTTAATAATGATGAATTGAAATGTACAGCCACTTTTGATCAATTTAATGCATCCGTGCTAAACAAAAGTGTTAAATGTATTTCAAAAAAAATGTACTGACCCCAAACTTAAAAAGTCACCTGCTCTTGTAAGTCTTGTTGGAATCTGTGAATTACTTCCTCCTTCTTTTGCTCGAGTTCCGTGAAAGCAAGTATATCATCTTGTGCTGTTCCATGACTGATGAAAAGATGTGTTATATGACAATGTCAGGTTACAAAATGACTCCAACAATAACAGCAAATTTCCAACCATAAATATTTGCCCATATGAATAAGTGGCAAAAAAAAAAACCTGCATAAACAAATGGCATCGGTGCTGATATTATGAGGAATAACAGCAATGATGAATACAATACGGAATAAAATTCATATTGCACTTCCAGTGTTGGGAGGGTTACTTAAAAATATTTACTAAATATTTACTAAAATGTAATCAGTTAAGTTAATAAATCACCTCAAGGCTATATATGCAGATAAAATAAGAAAAAAGCAATAATACACAATGACTTACATGTTTTCTGTACTACTGAATCAAAGGTTGAACATGCTCGACTCGAGACCAGAGTGGTGTTGTGAAAGGTGCAATTTTTGCGCATGTGATAATCAGCAGCCTGATGTGATAATAAGGTTCTGCCATTGCTAACACAATGTTTCTTTTCTTATACACTCTGAGTATATTTATCCTTTCCTTACATCCTGCCAATAATCCTCATTTTTTCACTAAGTGCATTAGTAATCTGATTGCATTTATAATGTAACTTTTTATTTCTATTGTCTAGTTTTTCTATTGTGATCATGTAACATCCCTACAAGTCTTCTGTTACTCACTTTACGCAATGCTCCAACCAGTCAAGCTCAGCTTGGGTCTTCTCCCAGAGCGCTTTCTCCCTGAGCCTGAAGAGTGCATTGTACTGCCGTGCCCTCAGCTTCTCTTCCCTCAGGAACTACTGGCTCTGGGCCAGAAAGAGATGGCTGTGGAGGCGCTGGTTGTACAACTCGCTCAGCTCACTCCACTACAAATCGCAGTTATAGAGGAGCCAGACATGAATGTGCGTTCAATCCTTTGACATAAACTTGCCTTGCACGGCCTTTAGTGCACATTTGCAATTTGTAAGTAGTAAGACAGTTTATCCTATAGAAAGTACAATGGTACAGTGACGGTATATTGCATGGTATTTTAATAAACACCACAATAAATGATTATACCACATTCATTTTGCATAGTATTCCAAGGTATTTCGAAGAAAACCATGGTACTATCACGATGCATGTTAAGAAAAAGAAAAGAAACCATTATCATCATGGTAGGGTAAAAAAGGGGGAAGAAGCTCCACTTAAAATGTACATTTACCTTTAAATTGTAACATATTTAGAGGCATGATGCATCAGACAACGTGTTATTAATGGAAGTAATTAGAAACACACAGACACATACAAGTTGTCAAAGTATTTCACAATATAAGTGAGGAAATTTGGTCCTCACAAGTATAGTCAAAACAAGAACACACACACACACACACACACACACACACACACACACACACCACACACACACACACACACACTTTTCAATAATATCACTCTAATCATCTTTTTTTTTGCTGTGTTTTGAAAATTTAGTTGAATAAAATAATATTCTTACATATTATCATTTATATACCGGCATGTAGATATATTTAATTATATTTTAATTTAAGATATGCCATAAAGACAAGATTATGATTTCAAATGTAATCAATAGAATGACTTCACTCAATGTTTTAATGAATAGGAAAAATGTATGTCTAACACATGGAATTACTGCATAACCCCATATTAAGTATTACATTTTGTGCCAATTCTGTTGCCCACAAATCCCTCTTTATCAAATAGACATTAAACACTTTAATATTCTACTTATTACAATGTTACAGATCACTGTTTCTAAAAACAAAAATGACACCAATTAACCTCAAAACAGTTTTGACTGTTTAAATTTCACAAATATCCAAATGAAGAGAAAAATTAAGAAGATGCCTTTTAAATGCATTTTTCATATTCTTTGAGAGTAATAAACTCTGGAGCACATACCCACTCCATCTTTTTCATCATTAAACTCTTTTTAATTGACACTCTTTCTTGTCTGTGGTTTGTCTCTGTATCCAGAGATACACGATCAGACAAAGTTTCCCTTGATTTGGCACCACAGATGCCCTGTCCAGCGGGTTGTGACTGTCTCAGATCCCCTTTGTGGTCTGTGATTCGCAGCCTGGCTGCCTCATCGTCCATGTGTGTATCTAGAGCACTGATTGTCTTCCTGAGAGCCTCCTCTCTGTGTCTGTGAGTTGCCAGAGCGTTTTGAGCCCACTCTGCATCAGCTGCACTCACAGGACTGCCAGCTTAACCCAGTGTGCCTGAGCCCTGATCCACCTGCTCAGCTCTGCTGGTTCAAAGATGGCAGATGTGTTAGGAATCCAAGTACTATCAGACTGATTACAGCTGAGAATGAGTGATGCTAGCATGCATCACTCATAAGAAAAAAAAACACATAACAATGTTGCATAACAGTTTTGTTTATTTTATCAATTTCATAAAGCTGAATAACTAAAATACATATTACATGAACCACTATACATTTATATCTATGTCTGTTTAGCAACATTACGAGTAATTAAGATTATTAAATGTTTTTGAATGAAGTCTCTTATGCTCACCAGGGCTGCATTTATTTGAACCGTATCATACGTAAATCTAGTATTGTGAATATTTATTAACACTAAAACACTGTATCGATATATCTGAAAAAAAAAAAAAAAAATAAGCTATTTATATCTATCTATCTATATATATCTATATATATATCTATCTATATAGTGCTGTCACACGGTAACATAGATTAATCCCATCAAAATACATTTTTATGTACAGAATATATCTGTGTGTACTTGTAGCCTTATATTTATATATAAATACACATACATCATAATAATTTGAAAATCTTTACATTTATATTCATATTATTTATATTATATATAAATATCCTTAATTATACACGTAACATATTTTTTTCTAAATAGTATATCTGCTGGGTGGGGTATTTATAATATACTCATATCACTACACAGTACACACACATATACTATTTGAACAAAAACTTAATTTGGATGCGATAAGCAATACTCCTTGAGCGCCACAACAGCATATTAGAATGATTTCAAAAGGATCAATCTATCTATATCTTTGTCTCTATGTCTTTGTCTTTAAATTTCAATTAATTTGAATTCTACTTAAATTGCAATTCTACATATTGTTTGCTACCTAAAAATTCAGTTCAATTTAATTCACTAATAATGCTGTAGTTTTTAAATGAATTGCTCAATAAGCACGGTGTGGTGTTTCATGTCCACATACAGTACATTTGGCCACGTAGTGTCTATTTCTGGGATTTAAATACTTGCTAGCTCAATACTGCCTTCTTGAGGTTGAGAAAAGGTAGACTGGGCTCTGCAGTGGACACTGTCACACTTTGGTTCTGTCAAGAAAAGACAGACAATTGTTCTTCAGTTGTGTCAGCTACATGAGCACATCTCTTCTTCTCCTCGGAGCTGCCTCTGTTCTGTGTAAGTGCACATTTAGATCTCATTATTGCAACAGCATGAAGGTGGTAATCTTTAAGATGTCTAGGTAAGAACATTTGCTTGTTGCTTTTACTAGACAACATTCATTTACATACCTTGTACTCCTGTTGCTGTTTTCTCTTGGCCCTGTGGAGCACTTGCCTTTGTTTCTTAATTACTTCATGCATATTCCTTTGCTTCCTCTCGTCCTCTCGCTGTGATTCTTTCCTCATTTGCAGCACCTTTATTCTTCTCTCAACTGCCTGGAGATGCATATATTCCTGCAGCTCTTGGATATTATGTCTAGGTTGCCTGTTTGATTTCATTTGGCCTTCATTTTCTTTACCTGCAACTAGTGGTTTTGTTGTCTTTGTAATGTCGTAGATTTTAGCAAATACTTCTGAGGTGGAATTTTGCGAGTAATGATTTCTGTGTGCCAATGGAACTGCTTTGACTGGGTATGAAGAAGCTGCATGGCTTATGAATGTCTTTCCAGATGCTGGAGAATACAAGACTTGAGCCTGACATCTCAAGGGGCTGGGATGCTTCTTAGATGAATTCTCATCCTTTTTCATTTGGTTTGAACTAAGGTCTCCATCTGTTTGAGCATTCAAAACAACTAATTGTTGAGAAGCCTTCTTGTTTGACCAGTTTCTCTGATCTGTAAAGAAAATGCATGCATGCGAAGTGTGCAAATTTAAAAGAATGCAAAGATGCTAAATATGATATAAGCATGCATAAGATGCTGAGTCTGATTCTGTGTGCCCACTCAAACAGCACTGCAAGGTGAGTTCAAAATTAGTTTCACAAGCCCTTGGGCATTCCTCCAGGCGGATATGTACGTAGAATGCTCTGCTGCGTGGTTATAAAGGAAAATAAGTGCAAAAATTTTACCTTTTTAGTGTTACAGTAGCTTGTTCACCCATTGTAATAGTTCACCCAAAACTGAATATTTACTGAACATTTACTCACTCTCAGGCCATCCAAGATGTAGATTTTGTGTCTTTATTTCAACAGATTTTTTTATAAATTAAGCATTATATCACTTGCTCACCAATGGATCCTCTGCAGGGATTGGGTGCTGTCAGAATGTGAGTTCAAACAGCTGATAAAAACATCACAATAATCCACAAGTAATCCACACTACTTCAGTCAATCAATTAACATCTTGTGAAGCAAAAAGCTGCATGACAATTAAAAGTTAAAATGCCTTAATCATACAAACACTTATCCAAAGATTTCTCCAATATCCCTTGTGAAAAAGAAGTGTGCTTAATTGTATTGAATGTGCACTTGTAGTGTACTTCAAATCCCAACTAAATGCATATAATTTAAAGTATATAATGTATTTTCATTTAATTGTAAATAAACATGCATCTGAAACATGAAAGTCAGTTCGCATTTAGGTACCTCATATTCTTTAAAATATATTAGTTTCAAATTAAATACTCTTTTTAAAAGTATGTTTAAGTGTACTTCTTTTTCACAAGGGTTAGTTTAGTAATCTGTACCATTAAGGTACTACTATGAACCTTTTAGGATTAAATAAGGTACAAAAATGTACCTTTTGAAAAGGTACTGCCCCAGTGACAAGCTGTTGTATCCCTATAAGGTGAAGTTTTTGTAAAAGAAGATTTCTGAGAGTGTCATCTTAATGCTTAATTGAATTTTTCTATTCTCTTATGTAAGACATTTAGTAGGCCAAGGTGCCTTGAAAGCTCTGAGATATTTTTATTTTATATTCTGGGTCAGGAAGCATTATATTAAATAGTTTTCTCACGGGTCTCACCTCGGATAACAGATCTTTGGTTGTTGCCGTTGGGTGAAAAACAGTTTTTCCTTATATTGTTTCTCCTTACAGCCAATCTAATTCCTCCACCTGTACCCGGTGATGCTTTTGCTTCTAGCAGAACAGATTACATCAAATTACATAGTAACTTAATTTAACACAGACTTGCACATCATCTAATTGAAATGTTACCTCTATAACTTTTTTTACTACACATCCATGCTTTGTAATTGCATATACCATAAAGTTCAGTGACAAGACCTTTGTTTGTCAGCTTGCACATTTTTCTGGTAAGATGGTGTCGGATCTTTCTCCCCAGGCGCTGGAGTTCGAAGTTCTCTCCTCAGTTTCTGTTGCTGGATCTTCATTCGTAGACTGTGTAAGACTTTGGATGTAGGTACATTTTTCTTCAACAGCTCTGCACAAGATAGTGAGTTTGGCGAAAGAGTGTCATCTTGTGGAAACTTTTTGCAATGACTCATATACGGTGGCCGAGAAATGCAGAACAAATCACAATTCTGAAAACAAAAGAACAAATTACAAACGCAAATGCAAGTCTAAAAAACTAAATAACAATTCAGAAAACACAACAAAAATTCAGAAAATATTATAACAAGTCAGAAAACACAATGACAAATTCGAAAACAAAATAACAAGTCAGAAAACACAACGACAATTCAGACAAACCGGAAGAGGTAGGTATATTTTGAGACAGCACCATTGGTTTGGGATCACTCAACGCTGACTGGACGAGATATCTGTCAATCACTGTATAACGGAAGACCGCTGAACAGCAAGTGTGGTAGAAGTTCGGATATGGTATTGAGTACTCAGGTAATTATTGTATGATTCCCTTACTAGGGAAAAAAAATACGGGGTGTAATATTTACATTTAGTAAAAGTGCAGCAAGACATCAGCTCCAGTGCGCAGATGATGAGCGTGTTCCTGACTATTTGATGCGATCGACCTGGTTCGATCCTGCCATTTGCCAAGCTTTGTTTTCCTCCCTTTTCAAATCTCGTATTAGCAATGGATTCTATTTACACTAAGTAGAAAAAAGCAGTATTTTTAGCAGTACGCTGTATATGGAGTCTGGCCTACTATTAGAGAGTCGGACTCATAACCCAAAGGTTGTGGTTTCGTGTCTTGTACCGGCAGTGATTGTAGGTGGGGGGAGTTAATGTACAGCGCTTTCTCCCACCTTCAACTTGCCTTTGAGCAAGGCACCGAACCCCCACTGCTCCCCGGGCGCCACAGCATAATGGGCTGCCCACTGCTCCGGGTGTGTGTTTACTGCAGTGTGTGTGCAGAACTTAGTGAGCACTATTCTGTAGGGATCACATGATCCATCACTTTTTTTTTGCTTTTTTTACACTAAGTGCAAATACCTATTTACACTTTGTTAAAATAGCAGGATTTCTACTATCAAGTATACTACTTGTTGCATATAGTGGCAATTATCTGCACTTCAGTTTTGTAGTACATTATAAAACAGTATGCAGTAATGTATTGTGTAAATTATAATTTTAATTTTAATTATTAAATGTATGCCACCTTATTGGTACAATAAAGCCGTCCCTACACCTACCCTAACCCTACCCGATGCTTTATTTCAACTTTTTGATTATTTCCTTAATTTTTATTGAAAATAAATGCCTTTACGATGTGATACGAGATTTGAAAAGGGAGGAAAAAAAAGTTTGGCAAAAGGCGGGATCAAACCCGGGTTGATCGCGTCGAAAAGCCAAGGGCAAGCACTTATCCATCTGCACCACTGGAGCTGATGTTTTACAGCCCCTTTTAACTACATGTAAATTGACACTCCGTATTTTTTATTCCATAGTTAGGGCAATTCATACAATACATTTAAACTGAGCTACTTTAATACCATCTCCGAACTTTCTACCACGACTCTGCTGTTCTTCGGCTGGTTCTTCCTGTATACGTTGATTGAAAGATGTCTCGTCCAGTCAGCAGTGAGTAACTCCAACCAATGGCGCTGTCTCAAACTATACCTACCTTTTCCGGTTTGTCTGAATTGTCGTTGTGTTTTCTGAATTGTTATTTTGCTTTCGAATTTGTCATTGTGTTTTCTGACTTGTTATAATGTTTTCTGAATTGTTGTTGTGCTTTCTGAATTGTTATTTAGTTTTTTAGACTTGCATTTGCATTTGTAATTTGTTATTTTGTTTTCAGAATTGTGATTTGTTCTGCACTTCTCGGCTACCGTACTCATAGTCTGCAGAACCTGAGCTGTCTTTGATGTGTTCGTTTTGGATTTTTTGCTTGATAAATGATCTTTGCAAAATCCTTTTTGCACAGATTTATTTGAATAAACTATAGTTAAAGTGTCCAGGAGAAAAGTACATCCTGAATGTGGCACAGCGGATGTGTCACACTCTGACGTGATCCTAACTGGACTGAAAATGAGATTTTAACACTTCATACAAAAACCCTTCAGGAATAGAACAATTATTTAAACATTAATCAAAGTAGGCAATAAAAATCAAATATTCACCTGTAACAGAATGTATCTAAAGAACTAAGCATCCATGTTTGTTTCAAGATGTTTTTTGTGCACTTGTCTTTGCATGCAGTGTTTCTGAAAAGAAAGCAAATTATTCACACATATTAAATAAAGTCTATAATTTATTACAGAATCATAATGTAACTATTACAGACAAAAATATAACTGCAAGCAGCAATTAAGGGGCCAAGCACTCCAAAGGCAAAATGAGGAACTAAGCATGGCATGGAGCACCAAACCAACAGCAATAATGAGTAATTAAAGCAAGTTTAGGATGATTTGAAGCAAAATGGCTGAAAAATCATTTACACAACTTCTCGTAATATGATTTAATGGCCTATTACTTTTGACCAATAGGTGGCGCTGTTATCAAATCGGTGTGATGTGTTCTGTGTGATTTAACAATGGCACACACAAAGTTTCGTGTGTATATGTCAAAGCTTTGCAGAGCTGCAGCCTCAGACATAATCTCGCTTTATGCCTCAAATTTGTTGCGGCGCTATACAAAAACGGTTTTGTCTATCAACACGAAATCCATACATTTTTGTCAGCATTGTCTGATGACGTTCTAATTCGATTTTGGTGAAAATCGGACCACCTTCGCGAGGAGTTTGAAAAAGTAGTTTTCACATTAATCAAAATGGCGGACAGGAAGTTCAGCCCACAATGGCATAATTGGTATCTATGTTGTCGGCATGACCCAAGGAATATTTTGAGATTTCATAATTATTGGTTAATGAATAGTTCATAACTCTTTGACCAATTGGTGGCGACAGATGCGTCATGCCCATTCAAAATTTTGAATGCAGCTTCCAGAAGACAAAAACAACAGGTTAATATTTTCTATATTTAATAAAATCACACCACGGATTACAACGTTCAGTGTGTCATTCATCATCTGCTCAATTCAATCTGCTTTCGCTGGCTGGCGTGACCAGGACAGACAGCGTTTAGCCGGCACGGCTGTTCCCTCTAACTGTTTGTTCCCTCTCGAGCTTTCACGCGACATCACGGAGATATTTCTCCGTTAAGGGAACTCCTTCCCTTCCAACCTTTCATGAAGTCCTATTGGCTAACGGCAGTCCAAATGACTGGCCAATTGTCACAAAGTATGCAAATCGCATGCAAATACTAACGAGCTCGAGAGGCAGTATAAAATGTGGTGCACGCGACAATTATGTCAGAATCTTCTACTTCACCTGTTGAATACACTATGGCAACAATATGCAAGATCTGCACGGGACCAATAGAGCCGCCGTATCAGCACGACTACTGCGTTGCCTGCCTGGGCCTGGCCCATGCCGAGGCGGCGCTGGACGAGTCCAACTGCGGGCATTGCGCGGACCTCCTTGCCCGCGTGCTCCGGACCCGCCACAATGTGGCTCGTGGCCTATTCGGGATGAGGCCCACTGCCGCCAGCATGCCGCTGGTGGGCCCTCCCGGTGACGGGAGCGTCGTTTTGTCGCTCCACCAACCCCAACAGTCGCCCCGTTTCCCGGTCTCACTCCCCGAGGGCTGCTTCCGCCCTCCTTCCAACGTCGTGGAGTTTGTATCCTTTAGCCAGGAGGGGGGGGATGACTCGATGTCCATCTCGGCCTTGGAGAGGGAGGATTGGGTGGAATCAGAGCCCAATCAACCAGACAGCATGGGGTCCCCAGACCTCCAGGAGGAGCTCATGAGGGTTCTGTCAAGGGCTGTCCAGGAGTTGGAGCTTACCTGGAGTACACCAGAGAAACCTGCCAGGAGTAAGCTTGACTCCTGGTATTTCAGGTCCACCCGGAAAGCTAACTCGAGGACTTCGGTCCCCTTTTTCCCCGACGTGCATGAGCAGCTGGTGAAAACATGGTCTGCGCCCCAATCAGCGTGCGTCCACTCTGCCACACAGGCCATTTTTTCCCACGTGGATGGAGCGGAGGCCCACGGGTACGTGCGCTCTCCCCCAGTCGAGGAGACCGTCGCTTCGTACCTGTGTCCTGCAGCAGCCAAGACCCTAGGCTCAGACATCAGCCTCCCCTCAAAGCCGTGCAGGACCACCACCCACCTTGCCAATAAAGCATATGCGTCTGATGGCGAGGCGGCTTCCTTTGTGCTGCAGGTTTTTCAGGCGAAGCTCCTGCAGGCCACTAAGGATCTGCGCGTGGCGACGGACTTTGCGCTGATGGCGACGAAGCAAGCGTCCCAGGCTGTGGGTAAGGCCATGGGTTTTATGGTCGTCCTTCAGAGGCACCTTTGGTTAAACCTAGCTGACTTCAAGGATGCTGACCGTAAAGTGCTGCTGAATGCTCCTGTGACTCCCTCTGGCCTTTTTGGTAACGCTGTGGAGTCCATTACTGAGCGCTTCGCGGAGGCTCAAAAGTGCGCCAAAGTCATGAGTCACGTAATGCCGAGGCACACTTTCCAGCAGCAGACGGTGAGATCCAGATCCTCCAGATCCAGACCCGCGACGTGACTCTCGCCCGCCGCCAGCGGCTAAGCCATCGTCCTGACGGTCTGAAGAGAGGAGGAGAGTGCGTGAGCTGCCCGGCTCCCAAACGCCACAAGTTCATGTGTTGGAATGTTTGTGTGTTGGATGTTCATTCAATAAAAATGCATACATTATCACAAAATGAGCAATTTCCTCCTCACTCAGTCAGTGCGGTGGCGATCGCCCCGCCTCAGAGCAGTGCAGAGCCGCCGCCCACACACTCGCCAGCGCATCCAACGACCAAGCCGCTAAAGCCGCTATGTCAGTTTCTGAGAGCATGGGAAGTTATACCGTGAATCTCGCGCTGGCACTTGGGTGATAGAGCGTGGGTATACCCTTCAATTCAACGCAGACCACCTCGTTTCAATGACGTGGTGCAGTCTCTAACTGCATTTCGTGGTACCCACAAGAGATGGGGGACTCCGCCCGATCCTAGATCCAGGCCATCACCTAGGCGTTTGCAAGCGCCATTCATGATGATAACGCTGACACAATCCTGTCGCAAATTCGCCCGGGGACGTTTGCGTCCCGTGTTTTAAGGACGCGTACTTTCACATTCAGATAGCACCGCATCACAGATGCTTTCTGAGGTTTGCTTTCGAGGGCGCAGCGTACCAATACTCTGTTCTCCCGTTTTGGGTTGGCTTTGGCCCCACGCACTTTCTCATAGTGCATGGATGCAGCACTTTCCCCTCTCAGAGCGAGTGGGATGCGCGTTCTCAACTATCTGGATGATTGGCTGATATTAGCTTATTCACGAGGCACGCTAGTCAGCCATCTATGCATGCTGCTTCGTCACTTGGAGTCCCTAGGGCTGTGTGTCAACATGCAGAAGAGCATTCTTGGCCCGAGTCAGTCTATAACATATCTGGTGCAGCGGTATGTCATCTGGGCTTACTACACATGTGCCCCCTGCAATTATGGTTGAAATCTCGAGTCCCTAGGACGGCGTGGGCTTTGGGCCGTTTGCGCATCGCAGTCTCCTGCGGCTGCATCGAAGCTCTGAGGCCGTGGCACAACCCAGATCTCTTCAACCGGGGAGTTCCCCTGGGCTTGGTGACGTCACGAGTTGTGGTCACGACGGATGCATCGACTCATGGCTGGGCAGCAGTGTGCAAGGGCATGTCGGCTTCGGGGCTGTGGTCAGAACCCCAGAGCCGGTGGCACATAAACCGCTTGGAGCTGGAAGCAGTGTTCTTAGCTCTAAAGGATTTTCGGCCGCAGCTGGAACAGCGACAGGTACTGATTCGCACCGACAACATGTCTGTGGTCTCGTACATAAATCACCAAGGAGGCGTACGTTCCAGGGCTTTGTACAAGCAAGCAGCGAATCTCCTGCTATGGGCAGACCGTCACTTTCTCTCCTCCGAGCAGCGTACATCCCGGGGCCCCCCCCCCGTGCCGGGTGAGGGGGCTTCTCCTGAACCGTGGGGCGGACATGCTTTCGAGGAAGGGGATTTCTCAAGGAGAGTGGAGGTTGAACCCCAAGTAGGTTCGGATGATTTGGACCCGCTACGGGAGAGCGGAGGTGGATCTGTTCGCCACGATTGAGAATGTGGACTGCCCGCTGTTCTTCTCCCTGTCTCACTCCCTGCTGGAAGGGGATGCTCTGACATCGCACTGGCCAGCAGCCAGGTTGTATGCGTTTCCTCCAATCAAGTTATTGCCACTGGTGTTATGCAAGATCAGGGATGAGGGGCTTCGGTGATACTCATCGCCCCAAACTGGACGAACCAGCCTTGGTTCCTGAACCTGGTGGAGCTGCTGGTGGCACCGCCCTGGCCAATCCCCATCAGGAAGGATCTGCTGTCACAAGCGAGTGGCTCGGTGTGGCACCCGAACCCGGAGTTATGGAGCCTTCATGTGTGGCTGCTTCGGGGATATCAGAGGAGCTGAGCGCCCTGCATTCCCGTGTTCTCGACACACTCTCGGAGGCACGGGCGCCCTCCACGAGGCGTTTGTATGCTTTGAAATGGGGAGTGTTTGTGAAATGGTGCCATGATGTTCATATCGACCCGGCTGCTTGCTCTGTGTCGGATGTGCTGCATTTTCTACAGTACAGACTGGATAGTGGATCTCTGCCATCAACACTGAAAGTCTATGTGGCCGCTATTGCCTCATTTCGTTCCCCGCTGGGCGGGCGATCGATCGGTAGGCACGCGTGGTGGTGAGTTTTCTTAAGGGAGCGAGAAGATTGCATCCCCCACGTCCGCCTTCAGTCCCGCCCTGGGACCTAGAGGTGGTGTTAAGAGCTCTTTCACAGCCACCATTCGAGCCTTTAGCATCTGTTGATATGAAGGAGCTATCTCTCAAACTGCACTTTTTCTTGCCCTCGCTTCGGCTAAGCGCGTAGGGGATTTACATGCGTTTTCTGTGGACAGTGACTGTATTCGCTTCGGACCCGGTGACTGCAGCGTCACTCTCCGGCCGAGGCCGGGCTACGTGCCTAAATCACTATCTACCCCCTTCAGAGCGCAGACTGTTTCGCTGTCTGCCCTGTCTTCTGAGTCATCGACCTCGCGTGATGCAGACGCTCAGATTTCGGTGTGTCCCATCAGGGCTTTGAGTATTTTCATTGACCGTTCGGCCAGCTTTCGGCAGTCTGACCAGCTTTTCGTGTGCTATGGTTGTTGTGCGAAGGGCTGGGCCGTGTCAAAACAGAGACTTTCCCTCTGGATTGTGGACGCTATCACGGCTGCTTATACAAGCCAAGGTTTGGAAAGCCCCTTTCACATTAGGGCCCACTCAACAAGAGCTATTGCCTCCTTCTGGGCGTGGTCGAGAGGTATGTCTATTCAAGATATATGCTTTGCAGCCGGCTGGTCTTCTCAGAATACCTTCGCCAGGTTTTACAAGCTGGACGTTCAGTCCTTAGCCTCCCGAGTGCTGTCGGTGAGTGACTGATTCATGTTTATGCTATCGCTATTCGTGTGTTGCTGCCTCGATTATCATGTTATGTGTTATGCTGTTTAACACCGTTATCTCTGTGCAGCCCCTGACAATAATGTTGTTGCTTCTGCCCTGTTCTCAGCGCAGCCAACGTTATTAATGACCAGATATGCAAATTTCGTATGCCTGGGCTTTAGACGCTCATTGGCTTATCTCCACCTATCAGCTGTGAGCCCGCCTAACAAGCGTCGCTATTGGTTGGGAATTGTGTGTTCTATCTTCGCTGAGTATGTGACTTGTACAGGCTGCTTGTAGCCTCTCTCACGGCGGGATTGAATATCATTCCCATAACGGAGCAATATCTCCGTGATGTTTCGTGAAAGCTATCGTAACCACGGTTCCCTGAGAGTGGGAACGAGACATCACAGTGGTCGCCGTGTTCGCTGCTCGATCAGCTAAGCTGCGTTCAGTATCAGATTCTGACGTAATTGTTGCGTGCACCGCATTTTATACTGCCTCTTGAGCTCATCAGTATTTGCATGCGATTTGCATACTTTGCATACTCAATTGGCCAGTCATTTGGACTGGCGGGAGCCAATAGGACTTTAGGAAAGGTTTGAAGGGAAGGAGTTCCCATAACGGAGAAATATCTCCGTGATGTCTCGTTCCCGCTCTCAGGGAACCGAGGTCACGATAGTAACTGGAGCGTTTTCTTCACTCGCTCGCTGACGGAATACCTCTTTCTGGCGAATTCTCTCGTCAGAAACAACAAAGTGCAAACGTGTGTACGAATCTGTAAGATATTAATTTCACAGTGTAAACAGCTTCAGTGATTTTAATGGGAGTTTTTGAGAGTGCTTGAACTAGACTGTCAGGGAAAATGTTCTTTGATAATGTAATTGTTCTTTGCTCTCTTTCTGTAGGCTAAGTGTTATGATTAGTAGCCTAACTTACAATGTTTTTATTCACCTTAACTTTCAATGTTAATCACATTAACTATACTAGTCGTATTAAAAATGTTTATGGCATTACATCCCTATCTGTTTAATAGTAAACAGACTTTTTTATGCATATATAGATTACCTTATAGGTTACTTTAGCGCCATTGCCCCTCTCATTAGATCACATAATCCTCCTAGTGAAATCAAGAATATATTCCATCATGTTATGCATTTGCGGGATGGTTCGAATAAAAAGGAGAAAATACATAAAACCGCTGTCAGTTATCGCTGCTGTGTGTCACATGACAACCCCCCTCCCAACTCGTGCCCTCTCAAAAATAATGAGTGCATGACGCCCCTGGGTGGTGCTGTTACCAAAATGATGTGGCCTGCTCAGTGTGGGTGGCATGTGCACTACAAATTTGGTGTAAAAAGTTCAAACTTTCGGCAGAGATACGCCTCAGATGCCATTTGGCAGCTTTCCATCAAATCTTGCCCCCCTTAACGCTAAACGGAAACCTTTTTGTATATCGACACGAAATCCGAAACTTATTGCCAACTTGGTCTGAAGATGATCCGAGTCAAATTTGGTGAAAATTGGACTAATGGTCTAGGAGGAGTTTGAAAAAGTAGGTTTTCAACATAAATCAAATTGGCGGACAGGAAGTTCAGCCAATTATGCCAAAACTGGTGTCATTGTTCTCGGCATGATCCAAGGAATCTATCAAAACCAGTTCCATTACATTAGGCTAGTTTAAACAAAAGTTATTAGCATTTTTAGAAATTTCATTATAACTTTTGACCACAAGGTGGCCCCAAACTTTTTGAGTACTATCAGGGCATGGTGCCGAAGAAGCATACCAAGTTTCGTAACGACACGTCAATGCGTTAGAAAACTATAACATTTTACTTCAAAATTCAAAATGGCCGACGCCCAAAATGGCTGAAATAGGAAAATTGGGTATGGTTCGACTCTGCATGCTGCACCAAATCTAAAGAGACCAGTTTTGTTTTAGCTGAACCATTCAGAAGTTATAAGCAAAAATATGCACTTTTCATATCTCCTGACCACTAGGTGGCACAGTGGCGAAACAAAAAAAACAAAATCTACTTTTTGTCTAATTCGTTTGTGCGTTATTCGAGAACCGTTTGATTAATCAACTTGAATTCCATAATTTTTTGCCAGCATGGTCTAAAGATGATCTGAGCCAATTTTGGTGAAAATCGAACAAACCGTCTAGGATGAGTTTGAAAAAGTAGATTTCGAACATTAAACCTTAGCGAAAAACGAAACTTTTTGAATTTTGGTGTTCATTCGACTCGGCATGAGTCAAGGATTCAGAGGAAAATTATCTTACTTCTTTACTGAATGCCTTACAGTTCATTATTAGCCCAAAAAAACTAAAACAGTGATGAACCTTGGACAGTGGGGCGCTAGCGAGTTTGTTAGAGTCTCCAATTGCTAGGCGACACCCCGATAACATCAATGTTAACCTGTCCTCAATCAGTGTGCCAAATTTCACAACTTTCCCGCAAGCGGTTCTAGTATGGGCTGCCATAGAATCAAGAGCGGAAGAAGAAATGAAGAAGAAGAGAATAATAGGAACGCCAATAGATACACCTTCGGTGCTTGGCCCCTAAATATTCTATGAAGTATGATTAACTTTTAAGAATAAATTTATGGATGACAAATGTCAGTTTCCATTTCATATGTTTGCAAGTAGAGTATACTATGTGTTTTATATAATGTTTTCATAGCCTAATGGTTTTGCCTTTTTATGTATATATTTATTTAATAGCCTATTTAGGAGAAAATTAGCTCCATACAGCCATGATATCAAGTATAACACTTTCTCTATGGCAATCAGAGTGTGCACTGAATACTCCATAATCATACAAAATTAGGCATTTTACTGTTTCTTTTAACAACCCCATAGGTTTAGCTTATCCATATACTGTAACTGAGATAGCAAATCCTATGTAAGCTATAATTTAGGCCAATTATTTATTTGTTCAAATCAGTCACATTCAAATAGAAAGTACATCTATAGACAACATAACATTGCCCAAGTGGCTGATTTTATATTGTTGCCTACAAACTACGTAAATTATTAAACCGAGTTCAACCCAAAGCCCCGAAAACACCAGCAAGCATAAACACAAAAATTAGAATAACATGTTATATCATCAACTATATTTAACAAAATTAAGCCATCCTACCCTAAATCCTAAATTCGCAGGATCACGGTCATTTCAGCGTCTCAGGGGCTGTCAGTAACTTAAAGCTTAAAGCTTAAAGCTTCTAGTAACAGACTCAACTTGATAAAGGCAGAGTTATGGACATTGGTGCTAAATGGAGCACCAAAATTACACAACAACTAAGAGTAGGTTTCGGCAAGACTCGTGTTAAATAGGCTATATATATATATACTGTATATTTATTTATTTTTTCTAAATGGAGACAAAGCTCTTAAGCGTATTCAAGGTCATTGTCAATCGCCCATTGTTATGACTTGAACCCAGAACCGAACCCAGAATCAGGATATGCTTCTGATTAGCATTTTGTAGTTTCTTAACACAGCTAATTAATTAAGCTTGAGATGATATAATGCATTTTTCACTAAAATGCATGATTTGTCTGACAGAATGTAAAACAAAAATACAAAACATTACTTTAAAAACAAACCGGATAAGGTTTCAAAGCATTTAGTAGTGATAATAAAAGGCATCTGATTAGGGGGAACCCAGGTGCACAAGTGCAGGCATCCTGCTTGCAGTCATGCTGGGTGCTTCAACAATCGTGTGTTCTTGCCCTTACAGCCATTCAATATGAGCACATAATCTATTTTCATATAATGTCAAGTAATTCTGCCTTTCTAATTTTAGATATACTAACATAGTATGCTCTCAAATAGATAGTATGAAGCACTTGTTTGCACAGTGTTATAACACATATGCTGTATCACATTGTCTGTGGAAACAGGAAAGTTTGAATCTATTTATGATGCTTTTGTGTATGATAGCTGAATGGACATATGGCTCAATGGCTTTGTTCACAAAGGCTGATGGATTTTCCTATTTGGCAGAGCACTTACCTAATGGAGGGTTGAAAAGCTTCCTTCTGGCAGTGCATTTAAAAAGACGGGTGATGTTTGCTCTCACTTCAGCAGTGCGTCTAAAGAGTGTAAAGACCTTGTTGGCTTAATAGCGATATGAGGTTTCACAAATATATATTTTATGAGAGCCAAACCACAGGAAGGGCATTTTTGTGCAAGTCTCACTTGGCCAATACAGAACATCTGTGATTTTTTTTTTTACATGTTAATGGATATGACAGTGACAGTCTATGTGATTTTGCAGAACATGTGGAGAGAAATAAATTTATTTATTAAGTATTGATTTATATTAGTTGGAAAGCCTATTTGCCATTACATTGGATGATAGCATGTTTTAAATGGCCAAAAAGCTTTGGTAATTGTGACCGGCTCTGTGACTGGCATTCAATTTGCCCAGTTTCAAGTGATACAGTGTAATTTACTCTACAGGACCTATTGAGTGTGCCAAATATAATGAACTGAGTAGCAGGCTAGGTAAAAAATCTAATTTCATACTAAAATTAAGTAGTGACTTACTTTCCTTAAGTAGCTATTAGTTTATTTTCCTTTATTAGACTGAACATGATGGCTATGCAAATGGGTATTTAAACACCTGTCACGTTTTTATTATCATATTTCTTATTTTGGCATTGTAATTTCAGAAAAGAGGGCAAGGCAAGGCAAGGGAAGGCAAGTTTATTTCTATAGCACATTTCATACACAATGGCAATTCAAAGTGCTTTACATAAAAGGAAGTAAAATAATCATTTAAAAAATAATCACAACAATAAAAACAAGGAATTTAAAAACCTACTGTTAGTGATGTGCTCTTAACACAAACAAACATTCTCAAGCTTTGTTCAACCTCTTTCCCACTAAGTGGAAAATCCTCCCAAAACACCTAACTATTCCACTACTTCACCCCCTACTTACTTTGACCATCATAAACCAAACAAATAGAACTCAGATGGCCTACTGTCAACTGATTAACCAACAAACTTGTCTTTCTTTGCCCATTCTCTTTACCTCCTTCACAGCACTTACTTTAACTTTCTTTTTAAACTTTTTAAATGATTTAAAAATTGATTTAAAATGAATTAAAACAGTTAACAATAGAAAAAGATTACATAGAATACAGTGCAATCAGTTCGGACATAGCACAGTGCTCATTCAGTAAATGCACAGCTAAACAGATGAGTTTTGAGTCTGAATTTAAATGTGACTAATGTTTTAGCACATCTGATCTCTTCTGGAAGCTGGTTTCAACTGCGGGCGGCATAATAGCTAAAAGCGGACTCCCCTTTTTTTGTGTGAACCCTTGGTTTTTTTTCCAACTGACTCGATCCTAATGATCTGAGTGGTCTGTTAGGTTTATATTCAGTGAACATATCTGCAATGTATTTAGGTCCTAGGCCATTGATTGATTCATAAATGAGTAAAAATACATTAGAATCAATCCTAAAAGTAACTGGAAGCCAGTGTATGTACTTGAGGACTGGTGTGATATGCTCAGATTTTCTGGTTCTAGTCAGAATCCTGGCAGCAGTGTTTTGGATGAGCTACAGCTGCCTAATTGTCTTATTGGGAAGGAAACCATTACAATAGTCCACCCTGCTGGTGATAAAGGCGTGAATAAGTTTCTTCAAGTCTTCACAGGAACCAAAACATCTAATTCTTGCAATGCTTTTGAGATGATAGTATGCTGATTTAGTTACTGCTTTGACATGTCTACTGAAACTAAGGTCTGTCTCCAGAATCACACCAAGATTCTTGACTTGATTTTTAGTTGTTTGACCCCTATAGTCAATGTATGCATTCACCTTGAGAACTTCATCTTTGTTTCCAAATGCAATTACTTCAGTTTTTTCTTTGTTTAACTGAAGAAATTCTGGCACATCCAACTGTTAATTTCATCAATGCATTGGCAGAGGGAGTCAATGGGGCTGTAGTCATTTGGTGATAAGGCTAGGTAAATCTAGGTATCATCAGAATAGCTGTGATAGGCAATTTGGTTCTTTCTCATTATTTGACTTAGTGGGAGCATATACAGGCTAAACAAGAGCGGTGCAAGAATTGAGCCTTGTGGGACTCCGCATGTCCTGGACGTCCACTTAGACTTCTCCTATACTCACATAATAACCCCTCCCTTCTAAGTATGAACTGAACCCTTTAAGGACCATCCCAGAAAGCCCAACCCAGTTTTCCAATCTCTCTAGAAGTATGTTATGATCGACAGTATCAAACGCAGCACTGAGAACTAGTAGTACCAGCACTGATATTTTGCCAGATTCAGAATTTAAGCGAATATCTTTTATTATCTTAATGAGCACTGTCTCTGTGCTGTGATGCAGTCAGAACCTAGATTGAAAAATGTCCAGGTATCCATTTGAGTTTAAGTAGTTGTTCAGCTGATTAAAAACTACCTTTTCAATAATCTTGCCTATAAAAGGAAGATTTGATATTGGTCTGCTCAATGTGGTGTTATCAAGATTGCTCTTTTTCAGAAGGGGCTTAACAACAGCTGCAGTTTTCCATGGGAGTTTGGAAAAGTCCCAGAAAGAAGTGAGGCCACTTCTAAGAGATCTGCTTCTAAAAAGTTAAGCACACTTTTGAAAAAAAGATTTGGGAAGTGTGTCAAGATAGCAGGTTGACGATTTAAGGTGCTATTTCTTCCAAAATGTTGCTATTAATTGCTTCAAAAACAGACATAGTAACTTATTTTTGAAATTGCGGTCGACCTCTGCATAACTTGAGGATGTGCTAATTGCCTTTCTGATATTATTTTTATTTATTTTCAATAAAAGAGGAACAAACTCATTGCTTTGCGCGTCGGATAGCATTTCACTGGGAACGTCTCTGTTTTTACGTATTTAACCATGGTTCCTTGAGGGAACGAGATGCTGCGTCGAGATTTGCTTTGGGAACACCCTTGCGTGACCGTGTTCTGAAGCACGTGTCAAATCCGTCCAATGGAGCAGCGAGACGTCACGAGCAGGGTGACGTAAGCACCAGAAAGCATAAAAGCACATCCGGCCGGGCGCAAACCAGCAAGGCCACACCCAAGCTGAAAGCCTTGGAGGCCGCCATACTCCTGGTCGAGTGCGCTCTGACCCCCATAGGTGATGGGAGGCCAGAGGACTCGTAGGCTAGTGAGATGGCCTCGACCACCCACCTACCCATAGTCTGCTTGGTCGCCGGAGATCCTTTCTTTGGCGGACCAAGACAAACAAAAAGCTGATCTGGCTTACGCCACAGGGCAGCTCTGTGTGGGTAAGCGTCCAGTGCTCGAACTGGACAGAGCAGATTCCGCCTTCCTTGGCCCTACTTTCCTGGTACTGAGGAGGACAGAATCCCTTAAGTACTATGGGCCCTGGTGAAGAAGTGGGCACCTTAGGGACATACCCGGCCCTCGGGTAAAGGAATGCCCTAACCATGCCTGGAGCGAACTCCAGGCATGAAACAGAGAGTGCCTGAAGATCCCTGATCCTTTTTAGTGAGGAAATAGCGAGGAGAAAGATGGTCTTGAGCCTGAGCAACTTGACCGAACTTCTTCTATGGGTTCAAAGGGGCATTGCATAAGCCCTCCAGAACCACATCCAAGTCCCATGAGGGCACCTTAGTGCACTGTACCGGCCTTAGCCTCAGGGTGCCACGGAGGAAACGAATGGCAAGTGGGTGTCTTCCCAATGATTGACCACCCAGAAGGGCGTGGTAAGCAGCTAAGGCCGCCACGTATACCTTCAGAGTGGAGGGAGATAACCCTGCGGAGAATCGCTCCTGCAGAAACTCCAGAACTGTACCAATTGGGCAGTTGACTGGGTCCTGCAGTCGCTGTCCGCACCATGAAGCGAAAGTTTCCACTTCAAGGCGTACTGTTTCCTAGTGGCAGGATCTCTGGACTGGAGTATAGTCTCAACACCCTCAGTTGAGAGACCAGATGCTAGGAACTGTGCCCCCCTCAGGGGCCATGCCCACAGCTTCCACAACTCCGCCGATTGATGTAGGAGACCACCGATGTGTTGTCTGTGCGGACAAGCACATGATTTCTCCTTAGGTCTGGAAGGAAGTGTGTCATAGCTCGAAACACGGCCAGCTTCCCTGCAGTTGATGTGCCAAAAGAGATGATGGCCTTCCCAAAGACCTGGGCAGAGCGGCCACTCATGAACGCTCCCCAGCCCGTGAGAGAGGCATCCTTCGTTAGCATTACGCGACGACAAGGAGAACCTAACGTCGGGCCTTGAACCAGGAAACAACGTTTCCTCCACATGTCTAAGGCACATAAGAACCTCCGCGTGACCTTGAGCATGCAAAGCAGATTTCCCCTCAGGGAGAACCCCTTGGTCATGAGCCATCACTGCAAAGGTCTCATGTACAGCAGGCCAAAAGGCATCACGTTGGACGCCGCTGCCATCAGGCCCAACAGCCTCAGAAATTGTTTGACAGTG
This sequence comes from Sinocyclocheilus anophthalmus, assembly GCA_018155175.1. NCBI lineage: Eukaryota > Metazoa > Chordata > Actinopteri > Cypriniformes > Cyprinidae > Sinocyclocheilus > Sinocyclocheilus anophthalmus. Next base: position 106,430 of record JADLZN010012217.1, read on the forward strand.
AGTGACTGGCCTTCTTTTACTCTCGTGACTGTCGTGAGGATTAACTTGATTTGAGCAGGAGACAGACGTGCCTGAATCGTTGTCGAATCCCACACCACGCCTAGGTAAGTGGTCCTCTGTAATGGAGAAAGCATACTTTTCTTGGCGTTTAGTCTTAACCCCAGCTCTCTCGTATGGGCGAGGACGACATCTCGATGCCGAGCCGCCATCTGCTCCGATTGAGCTAGTGTTAACCAATCGTCGATATAATTGAGTATGCGGATGCCCTGGAGTCGCAGTGGAGCCAGAGCAGCATCCACACACTTTGTGAAAGTGCGGGGTGAGAGTGACAGGCCGAAGGGAAGAACTCTATATTGGTATGCTTCGCCCCCGAAAGCAAACCTCAGGAACTTCCAGTGTTGAGGGAGGATGGAAACATGGAAATAAGCGTCTCTGAGATCTATCGTAACAAACCAGTCCTCGGACTGGATCGGAGATACTAGCTCTGATAGTGAGCATCTTGAACCGAAGCCGCTTGATAGCGCGGTTCAGAAGACGGAGATCTAAGATCCGACGCAACCCCCCCCATCCTTCTTCGGAACAATGAAGTAACGGCTGTAGAACCCGGACGCTCTCTCGAGAGAGAGGAGGAACACGTTCTATGGCCCCCTTCCTCAAGAGAGTATCTACTTCTTGTTCCATTACCAGAGCCTGCTCGGGGGCCCACTAGTGTGGGGATGACCCCTTTGAAACGAGGCGGACGAGAACCGAACTGGATTCTGTAACCTTTCTCTACAATCTGCAGGACCCATTTTGAGATATTTGGTAGAAGTTTCCACGCTACCAGAAAATCTACTAAGGGAACCAGCCTCTCGAGGCTGGCGTCTGGTATTATTAGAGGAGCCAGTTCGGTGCCCTGAAGCGGATGACCGGCAGGGAACGACCGACCTGACTGCTGTAGCACCCTCACTTGAGGGGGCGAGCTCTCCCGTGCCGTACCGTTGCCGGGCGGCAGCTGGGATTTTCGCTCGTCTGAGCTCACTGAGCCCTGAAGCACCGAGGTGGCAGGGGTATCCATGAACCTCCATGAGGGCACTGAGGGAATAACCGACCCGACTGCTGTAGCACCCTCATTTGAGGGGGCGAGCTCTCCCGTGCCGTAACGTTGCCGGGCGGCAGCTAGGAATTTCACTCGCCTGAGCTCACTGAGCCCTGAGGCACCGAGGTCGCACCCCCCCCCCATCCTTCTTCGGAACGGTGAAGTAACGGCTGTAGAACCCGGACGCTCTCGAGAGAGGAGGAACACGTTCTATGGCCCCCTTCCTCAAGAGAGTATCTACTTCTTGTTCCATTACCAGAGCCTGCTCGGGGGCCCACTAGTGTGGGGATGACCACGTTGAAACGAGGCGGACGAGAACCGAACTGGTTTCTGTAACCTTCTCTACAATCTGCAGGACCCATTTGGATATATTTGGTAGAAGTGTTCCACGCTACAGAAAGCTACTAGGGAACCAAAAGCCCCCCCCCCCCCCCCCCTCTCGAGGCTGGTGTCTGGTATTATTAGAGGAGCAAGTTCGGTGCCCTGAAGCGGATGACCGGCGGGGAACGACCGACCTGACTGCTGTAGCACCCTCACTTGAGGGGGCGAGCTCTCCCGTGCCGTACCGTTGCCGGGCGGCAGCTGGGAATTTCGCTCGTCGGTGCTCACTGAGCCCTGAAGCGCCGAGGTGGCAGGGGTATAAGTGAACCTCCATGAGGGCACTGAGGGAATTACCGACCCGAGTGCTGTAGCACCCTCCCTTGAGGGGGCGAGCTCTCCCCTGCCGTACCGTTGCCGGGCGGCAGCGGGGATTTTCGCTCGTCGGAGCTCACTTAGCCCTGAAGCACCGAGGTGGCAGGGTATCAATGAACCTCCGTGAGGGCACTGATGAGGATTGGGCACCGTATACTGAGGTGTTATCCTTTCCTCACCAGGTGGGCTGCCCTCAGGGACCTGACAATGGTAGGACCATTTCGCCGAGGTCCTCTTAGACAAATAACGGTCCGCAGATCCGTTTTCGGTCTATAAGACCCCAACTGAGAGCATCGCCCGACCCCGATCTTTCTGTGGAGGGGTGCGGGTTGCAACGCTCTGTTTTTGAGACTGGCGATATGAGGAGCTTTATGACTTGGGCTGCTGCTCGCTCAGCAGCCCCACCCCTGAGCAGGTCAGCCTGGTATGCTTGTAACACCGCCATGGTGTGCGAGCATGCGCCTGCCTGACCTGCCACCGTATAAGCTTTCCCAAACAGGCTGGATGTCATTTTTACTGGCCTGGTGGTAAGCTTCGGGGCCTTCAGGGACGATGTTGAGGATGGGGAGAGATAGCTCGCAATCGTCTGCTCCACCACTGGCATCGCCCTATATACCTTATCATTCAGCCCCACGACGTTCTTTGAATAATTCGAGACTGTGGGGCTGTAATACGGGATGAGTACGGTTTCTCCCACGATCTTGGCACTCAGTATGGAGATCGGGAAAAACGGAAGGCCCCCGTCGTGAAGGCTGTGATCTGGATTCAAAACATGCTCGTCTAATTATTTTTAGGGCGAGCGTCCTGTTTCTAGGCTGGCCAAAAGATATTTTATTTTGGCCGAAACACCCCCCCTAATCACGCATCCACACCTCATAGCGGGACTGTGTTCGAGTCCACAGTCTCCTCTGTCTCGCACTCATCACCTCCACCTCCTCGGATTAAGATAGATGAACGTCTTTCTCTTTCCTCTCTTGCGGGGGTGTACCCGACCGCCCAGATATCTTGGTGCAGGGAGAAAAACAGCGTTTGTGACTGCCGTGTCGCCCACTATCGCCTAGAAATGTCTCATTGTTTTATATATATTGCAATCTGCTTGTGCGGACAGACACCAGTAATAGACAGACCCATACACAGTGCTCTAACTTAGAGGTAAGAAGAGATTATACTTTCTGTTGCTTACGTCACCCCGCTCGTGACTTCTCGCTGCTCCATTGGACGGATTTGACACGTGCTTCAGAACCGGTCACGCAAGAGCGTTCCCAAAGCGAATCTCGACGCAGCTCGAGTTCCTGAAGGGAATCTGACTTGGGGGGTTTGTTAGTCTCTCAACAGTAGCAAAAAGAGTGCAAGTGTTGTTTAATTTACTGTTTATAAGGTTTGAGAAGAAGGTCTGTCTAGCTGTGGTTAGTTCCACATTGAAAGCATGAAGGTTGTCTTTATAGATTCTGTAGTTAATTTCAAGTTTCGTCTTTCGCCACATCCGCTCAGATTTTCTGCATTGTCTTTTCATACTCTGTACTATTGTTGATTTTCTCCAGGGTGCTTTTTGTCTGCCACTCTTCTTACTGACTTTCTATAACATTCTTAACTTTTGAGTTAAAGGAATCAGAGAAGACAACAAAGTCTGCAGAGTCTTGGGTTAAATAGAGAGCCTTCATAAATAGCACTCTAGTGGTTACTCGTTAATGCACTCTATCTGAACAGAACAGATCTAGATTCGTGGTAGCAGAGATCATAATCAAAGAAACTACAGAAGTGATCAATAAGTCTACGTCCTTTATAACAATAGATGACATGTTTCAGACCCCCTACTGATGTTAAATCTAGAGTGTGTCTATATTTTTGATTTCTGCATTATCTATGTGAATATTAAAATCCCCTGCAATGGCAAAACCGTCAAACTCTGAGGAAATCATTGATAACAGTTCTGTGAACTCTTCAATAAAGGCATTAGAGTATTTTGGAGGCTTGTAAATAATGATAAACAGTATGCGTGGCACCTTTCAGCACAATCCCTAGATATTAAAAAAACAAGTACTGACTAAATGACGCTTGCATTGATAGACATCTTTAAATGGAGCAGCTACACCTCCACCTCTCCTAACAGTCCTGCAGACACTTATAAAAGTAAAGTTAGGAGGGGCTGTTTCATTGAGGACTGTTGCACTGCCGCTATCCTCTAGCCATGTTTCGTTTAGAAACATAAAATCCAGGTGTTTGTGGTGATTAAATCATTGCTCACAAATGATTAATTTTTTAGTGAGTGAATGTTTAAAAATGCTAACTTGACGGCATTACTTTTTGTCTCTACAGAAATCTTAGTTTGATGCATAATAGGCCGCAGATTAGATGGGTCAGCCATATGGCTTGAGAAGGCTTTAGACTTTATATTACGTGACAGAATAGAAATGTGACCCTGGACCACAAAACCAGTCATAAGGGTAAATGTTTCTAAATTGGGATTTATACATCATCTGAAAGCTGAATAATTAGCTTTCCATTGATGTATGATTTGTTAGGATAGGACAATATTTGGCCAAGATACAACTATTTGAATATCTGGAATCTGAAAGAGCAAAAAAATCTAAATATTGAGAAAATCACCTTTAAAGTTGTCCAAATGAAGTTCTTAGCAATGCATATTCCTAATCAAAAAATATTTTTTTATATATTTTCAGTAGGAAATTTACAAAATATCTTCATTGAACATGATCTTTACTTAATATCCTAATGATTTTTGGCATAAAAGAAAAATCTATAATTTTGACCCATACAATGTATTTTTGGCTATTGCTACAAATATACTCCAGCGACTTAAGATGTGGTCCAGGGTCACAAATAGGGAAAGCTACAGGCACACTGGGTTCCCGCTTGTTCTGTAAAAATTTGTGAATGCTGCTGCTATCTTAGCGGGGACCTGACACATATTACTGAGAGCTGTTGAAAAAAATTAAAATAAATAAAATAATACAGAGATATGTCTTGCAGGATGCAGGACAAAGTTCCCAATTTCAGGACTGTCCTGCATTTTGCCTAGTGTATTTTGGCGTTGGTTGACTAGTGATGCTGCTGTATGGACTTGCTACTCCCAATAGATAAACAGACACCCTGCTCTGAACATGTAAGATATGCAGGTGATGCATAAATATGCATATATATATATATCTCAAAGCAGATCTAGACAGGTGGAGCTGGGGAGGTGGAGGGGGAGGGTTTCAGAGGAACTGCAGAACCAGCAAACACTAAACCAGACTATTTCAGACACACTCTCTCTCCCTCTCTCTCTCTCTCTCTCTATATATATATATATAATCTGTCAATGAACTGCCTACTACTGCACATGTAATGTAGTGAACTTTATTAGAAAGTAGTGGAGAGCACTGATGAACTGGACCTGTTCTCGTAGCTGCCTGCTGGCTGGCACATGGAGTTGGACTGGAGGGAATCCCAAGAAAAACTGCTCTATTCCCCCTGGGGAATTCTAAATGGAGTGGCATTCATCCATTCATTTCAGACGAAGCGCCCCAGGCAACATTATGTTGCTTTGGTTTATCCCAGAGTCATTGGTCATTGCCTCCTCCTTATGGTAGCTTCCAAGCAACCCCCTCCTCCTCGTGCTCTGCCGACAGTAGCTCAGCATCGCTTGAAACAAAGACACAAAAATGACAGATACATCAGTAATCTTGGTCACTGTATCCTCATATAATTGTGCTCTAATTTTCCTGACTGTGGAAAGAGAGAGGCAACTGATCCCCCAGGAGGCAATGAATGGAACTCAACAATGCAGGAATGCAAGCCAGTGTGTGTATATGTGTGTGCACCAGACAGTGTGTGTTTTTGTTGGTGTGTATATGTCTGTGTTTGAGTGAACAACGGGAGCGAGATTTGAAAGCCGATTTCCAGTTCCTATAGCAACCATGATGTAAGCGCAGAGGGGCAACTGCGCCCCATTTCTCTCTATCTCTCCCCCCTCACTCTCCCTTTCTCTCCCTCTCCCCCTCGAAAAACAGACAGCCCAGCACACAGGAAACCTGGGTGTGGAAGATAGGGAAGTCATCCTCATTTTGCTGGAATATAAGCCATTTTTTCTTGTATTTCTTTTCTTTTTTTAAAATGTTTTTAAGATTTGCAAGCCATTCAGTAACATGTACGTTTCAATCTTGGGAGAGAAAGGTCTGCTTGTCATGCTTGCCAAGAAAATCATTTAGTGCCAGAGGCTGTGGCAATTGGTGTATGGCTGTTCTCAGATGAAGTCCCTGTAGATAGCGCCTTTGTGAACTTTATTGCTTTTGGATTTTTTGAAAAGGATAAAACTGTAAGTCATTTTAAAACTTTGTCATATGTAAAATATGTCATGCTTAAATATTGCATTTCTAGTAAAATATCTCAAATGTTTTATGTGACGTTACATTTTATATTTATTAAAAGCTGTTTTTCTTTATTAGAATAAATATGATTTAATGTTATTCTTTTGTGCTATTCTAACACCAAATTTAAAATTTGATTAAAAATTGTGAACTCATTCAAACTTTGCTGGTCTGCAGTTTATGCATCATGCTAACTATAAAATAAGTTATTATCCCAGATATATTTCACACCTAACTTTTCAGGCTCACAGAAGTAAGTCTGCTTTATTAAAAGTTGACAAGTTTAAACGTTTAATAATCTAAATGTAGTTTTTAGTTCATGTTTGTATCATTCTGGGAACAAGAAAACATTTTTAAAGTGGTCATATGATGCGATTTCAATTTTTCCTTTCTCTTTGAAGTGTTACAAGCTCTTGGTGCATAAAAAAGATCTGTAAAGTTGCAAAGACTAAAGTCTCAAATCCAAAGAGATATTCTTTATAAAAGTTAAGTCAACCACGCCTACCTAAAACAGCTCGTTCTAACACGGGCCCTCATGTCTACGTCACGATGTGTGAAGATTTGCATAATGCCACCCAAATGTTCATGCAAAGAAAGAAGGCGCAACTTTTATTCTCGCTGTAGTACTGTTGCTGCTGCCATGTTGTGAATGCGCTGTGTGTTTCATTCTGAAAGCGAAACTACTTTGTTTGGCCTTCCAAAAGAGACGATATCCGCTTCGTCATGGCTGGAGCTGATCCGTGCTGGTAGCTGAGGATATACATCAACTTCGTTCTGTGGATCGGCGGATCGGCTTTCACCATGGACGAAGCAGAGTCCAGCCCCGGGTTGTCACATGTGTTTGCCGCAAGCCCGCCCGCCACCGCTCACTCAAGCCCACCGGCCGCCCGCGCTCACTCTAGCCCCCGGCCTCGGCTCACTCTAGGCCTCCGGCCTCCTCTCACTCAAGGCCGCGGTGTGTGACGCTTTTTTTTTGTGAAAGCGAAACTACTTTGTTTTGGCCTTCCAAAAGAAGACACAATTAGAAATCAGTGGTTAAGTTGTATTTACAGTTTTAACAGTTCAACCCAAATATTCAGATGTGTCCAGCGCATTTTATGGAGGATGTTTCCTGATCCTGGTAGTGTAGACTAAAATGCCGGCTGTTCTGACTCACAGACTGTAAAGTACGTTTTTTATATTTAAAGAATTGCCACTGATGATTCAAACGCGAGTTTTTTGGGTAGTGTAGAGTAGGGCTTGTTGTTTTTCATTTCTCAGATCACAAATGCAGACACTGTTTTATGTTTACACTGCGCGATGCAATGCAACGCGTAAAAAAACAATATAAGTCATTATCATCCGTAATTATGTCCCCACTGGATGCAACATATGCCTCGTTCATAATGGGTTTTAATGTTTTTGTCTCGTCAGACAAGGTATCACAATATGCTAAGGGTCATAACATTTCCGTCACACGCTTGAGATATTCTGCCAATCACAACGCACTGGATAGCTGGCCAATCAGAGCACACCTCGCTTTTCAGACCGATGAGCTTTGTAAAAATCAATGCGTTTCAGAAAGGCGGGGCATAGAGGAGAAACAAAAATGTACAGTATGTGGAAAATAATGTGTTTTTTGAACCTTAAACCACATAAACACATTTCATTACACCAAATACACAAAATAATGTTCTTTTTAGCAACATCATATGACCCCTTTATACTTGACATTCAGTTTCAAGTTTTCATGTTTCAACGTGCTTCAAAATCAAGGATTTCATTAATCATTGCAAGAGTGTTTAATCTTTTGCTCTGTATTCTTTTTAAGGGTAAGTTCCAGTCACCTCTAATGAGGTCTGCCCTTTCACTGTGCTCAGAGACCCCAGAAGCAGCGGCATGGAGAACCGGCGCTGCCAGCACCCTCAACAGCCCAATGCCCAGGCCCAAGAGGCCTCGTCTGGGCCCCAGTCCTCCATGCCCCAGTCCCCTTTACTGTCTGGAGCTTCCTCCCTCATCTCCCTTACCCAGACAGAGGAGTTCTTTGACCTGATAGCCAGTTCCCAGAGCCGTAGACTGGACGACCAGAGAGCCAGTATAGGGGACCGTCTGGGCATCAGGATAGCACAGAACAATGTGGGACACTTGTGTGAGGCATGTAGTCCACAGGAACCTAGTGACGAGTTTTTCAACATGCTCATAAAGTATCAGGTAACACAATAGCAATTGAAATTCAATATCAGATGTGAGATGTACAAATGTGACTCACACTTACATTCCTCAGACGTCCTCTGTTTGCATGTTGTGAACTTTCTCACTTCTCTCCCCCTCCAGTCCTCCAGAATCAATGATCAGAGGTGCTCTTTGCCACCAGCACCAGACCCAGATGAAGACTTCTTCAGCCTTATCCAGAGGGTGCAATCCAAACGCATGGATGAACAACGGGTTTCTTTTCCTTCTGATGAAAATGATGAAACAGACTTAAATTATAAGTCCAAAACCTCTGAGGGCTCAAGCTAGAGACTGTGGCACTTCTGATACGACTTCCACAAACTCTTCTGCAAACTCTAACTCTCTGGCAGCACATTTTAAGAAATCTTCCAAGGCTGGGGTTAGGGGGGAGTAATATAGGTTTATTTTAATTTGTAGGATTATATCATGTTGAATTGTTTCATATTTTTACAGTCACCCTGAGGTGAATCCAAACCCAACAGATGTGATTCTGAGGAAATGGAAACACTCACATGTTTGTATGTTCCAACAATTGTTCTTTCACAAAAGTGTTTGTGCAGATTTCAAGCAAAGCAACACCATAGAAAACGATTAACATGGTGCTTTCCAAGGATAATATTACTAACTACTGTCACACAACACAATATAGATCGGTGTGACAAACAATGGCAGCACATAATCTCCAAACAGGTGCGTGTTCATTTAACTCAAGTGGAAAGTATTTTTCAGCACACACTGAATATGAATTAACTGATGCCCAGCAGATGGGAGCAATTGTATTTGGCATGACAGCGAAGTTGTATGGCTCATGGATCAGTTCATGTGGTTGTCTAATTCTGCTCATAAGTAATATAAGTAATACTAATAGTAACAGACTTCTTTCAGAGGACTTAAGAAAGGCTAAATCCATCTTTAGCATTAAAAAGTGCATAATTGTTAGTCTGTGAAAAGTGGATAGACTCATTTCAAGGTGCACTGTTTAACATGACTTTTTGTTTCATTGGAATAAAAGTGATGTTTTAGTATGGTTTAGTTTGTCTTTAATATTATTTTTCAGTGGGGATGATCGTATGATTTCCTTGCAAAATTTTATGAATATGCTGTCTCCTTCAAACAGTGTAAAAAACACTTAAAGGGATGGTTCACCCTAAAAATGTTTTGTCATCTTTTAGTCACCCTCAAGTTGTTCCAAACCTGTTTGGATTTAACACTTTATTTTAAGGTGTCCTTGTTACACATACATGTGATTTCTAATATAATAACAATAAATTATGCATAATTACATGCAAGTAACCCTAAGACAAACCCTAATCCTAACCCTAACCATATATAAGTACATGTAGTTAATTAATATAACTCAGTACTTAAATGTATAATTACACTGTAACGAGGACACCTTAAAATAAAGTGTAAACGAAATTTATTCTTCTGCTTAACCAAAAAGACGACACTGGTCCCCCAATTGATGTCACCCAATATTTTTCATACTATGGACGACAATGGAACCAACATCTTCAAAATATCCATACAGGGTTGGATCACCTTGAGGGAAGCAATTTTTTGGTGGACTAATCCATTTAAGGTTTGCTTAACTTAAATCAAGTCATATATATCTATATATGCTCTTTAAGTATAATATATACTATTGAGGTGTAAAGAGGTCATATTTGTTGCTAAAAAGAACATTATTTTGTTTATTTGGTGTAATGCAATGTTTTTACACGGTTTGAGGTTTAAAAAACACATTATTTTCCAAATACTGTTCATTATTGTTTCTCCTCTATGCCACGCCTTTCTGAAACACATCGATTTTTACAAAGCTCATCGTTCTGAAAGCGAGGTGTAATGGAAAATCAAGTCAATTTAGCTCAAAGGGAATCATTTTAAGATTTTAAAGGGAACTCCACCATTAATATGTAAGGGAATTAGGATAGAATCACTGTTTTACGGTTGATCACTGAGATGGCCAGCGATTCAGTGAACGAGCTGTATGATATCAATTCTGCAATGGATATTTATATTCAAAATATAGTGAAAAAACTATTAATTAGCATAGTAACAAGATCGGCAGGTTAAGACATTAACTTGTGAGCACAAAACACAAGATAATTCTCTTTTCCATATAAATAAGGCTTTATTGGATAATTCTAAGACATATAAACTAATCTAACACGTGAACACACGCATTCACACAAGTTTTTAGAAAGAGAGAGAGAGGAAATAATTAAAGAGAATGAAAATGTGAAATCCCAAGATTACAGCAATATGTGCAATTGCATAGATCTGAATAACCATCAATCACTTAATTAACCCTCTCATTGAGTTTGCTCAATGAGGTTAAAATTGAGATTAAATGCACCAGTTCAGTTTAGAAATCTGGAGGTACTTGCTTTCCTGTGTTGCGGGGTTCCCTTTCTTGTCTGGTTGCCGAAAGGGGTTTCCCGTTTTTCTGATTGGCTGGAGGTTCAGTCTTGGTAAGCCAGTGATTGGGCGTTGGCTGGCTACGTGGAGCTGTTGTCTGCAGTTGAAGTTTTAGACAGCATTCTTTTGGAGATGCGGCGTTAGGCAAACTTAAATCAGAAGAACACGAAACTCTCAACGGAATATAAAATAAAATAAAGAAATAGAAATAGATGTAAAGTGTGACGAGACCAGGTGGCGTTTCTCCTAATGGTTTTGGAGGAGCTGGCGTGTAAACCAGACCACGCTCAAAACTAAAGAAGCATGACTAGAAGTGAAAAGCTAAAAGCCGCATGGCTAAAAGCAAGACACAAAAAGTCAGACCCGCAAAAAAAAGGCAAAAGACCAAAAAGCGCGCACACAAGTTTGATGGTGTCCTGAGTATTTAAACCAAGCTGTTTAACACACCCAAATGGTGTTTCGACCAATTGTAGCTCGGGGTGTTGCAGTGTTTCTCCTTCCCATTCATAAATCAACTGTTATCTCATCATTCACATGACCTGCGTTTTTCTCGCTCTGGTAGAGTATGATTTTGGACATGTTTTCTATCACGAGGATATGATACATTTAACCAAGAATTGACTGGGAGAAACGTTTCAAGCATGAAAATTCAAAGTCACACATACCAAGCATGAATATGACTCCTTAAGCTCTTCAATAGTTATTAACAATACATACACTATAAATGATTAAAACATGATGGTTAAACATGTGGGATAGATACATGATATGGGGTTAGATATATAGCAATTATTAGCTGCTCGAGTCCTTTTAGTGTCATTTAGGTGCAAGGAAAGGCAGTTTCCGTCCATTCTTGAATTAGAAGACAAGATTAAAATGTCGTAAGAATTTAGTCTCCCGTTCTTGTCCGTAAAGTGGGGGAAGTCATTTACGAGGGAGCTTGTGACTGTGATTACTATCACTGGTTTACATGTGCGTCTCTTTGACCATTAATCTTGTTTACTTGCCCCAAAATTGACAATTTCCTTGGAATTGTCAATGTGTTCTTTGTGTTAATGTTGAAAACTGTTCTTTGACAGGGTCTTAGGTTTAGGCTTGCTTCAGAGAGGCTGGGGTCGGATTTAGGCTATCCTGTTGTCTTGGCCTCTGTGGAATTTTTGTGACTCCTCGTGCCTCAGCTCGGTTTTGACCAAATCTTAGATTGTCTGATTCGTCTGATATCCTACAGAGGTGTGCAACTGATGGGCCAGCTAGCCAGCGTTGTGATTGGCCGAATTCCTCAAGTGTGTGACTGAAATGTTACGCCCTTACCATATTGTGATGCCGTGTCCCGGCGCGATGAGACAAAACCATTAAAACCCTTTATAAACGAGGCATTTGTTGCGTCCAGTGGTGACATAATTACTGATTATAATGACTTATACTGTCTTTTTACACATTGCTGCATCGTATCGCGCCACGTAAACATAAAACATGTCTGCATTTGTGATTGGAGAAACAACAAACAACACGCGCAGTTGTGAACTGCCCCACTTTATAGAAACAGCCTTTGTTTGTAGAAGGGCATTGTAAGGCTCCGGTGTTCAGGAACCATTCCTCGTCCTCCATAAAATGCGCTGGACACATCTGAATATTTGGATTGCACTGTTCTGGAACATTGTTGTAAATACACCTTAACCACTGATTTCTAGTTGTGTCCTCTTTTGGAAGGCCAAACAAATTAGTTTTGCTTTCACAACGAAACACAGTCTCCACGGCATTGCGGCGGTGGCAACAATACTACAGCAAGAATAAAAGTTACGCCTTCTTTCTTTGTGTGAACATTTGGGCGGCGTTACGCAAATCTTCTCACATCGTGACGTAGACATGTGGGGGCGTGTTAGAACGAGCCGTTTTAGGTAGGCGTGGTTGACTTTTATAAAGAATATCGCTCTTTGAAAATTTGAGACTTTCGTCCATTGAGACTTTAAGATCTTCTTTATGCACCAAGAGCTGTAACACTCAAGAGAAAAGAAAAATGTAAATCGCATCATATGACCCCTTTAGAATATTCTGTGACCACAAGTCAGATTTAAAAATTTCCAGAGGGCATTTAATTTCACACATAAAAATCAAATGGATTCTGTTTGTTTGTGCAGAGTGCAGACACAACAAGATTGGCTCAATCAATTTGAGGTAGGATTATTTTCGTTTAAAGCTTGTTTGAGAACAACCATCATTTTTGTACAGAGCCACATGATATGCAGAAAAAAAATATATAAACTTAATAATTTGTTGATCTTGTTTTATTTAAATGGCTCTCACTTTTTATTCATTTGTGGCCACATTGTACTGCACTAATACATCTCCCTGTTTAATTTAGTATGTCTAAATTGTGGATTTAACTAAAACGAGGAACAAAGTAGCCTAGGACAATTTGGCCCCAATTTAAATAAAAATAAGGAATGAAGTCATGAATGATCATTGCTAGGTAGTTTCTAATTAGAGGTATTCATCCTAATTCTTCTTCTTTTTTCCTTTCTAAATTTGTCTATTTTGAATTTCCTTTTTATAAAAATCCTACTGCTTGTTTACATTTGGAAAGTCTTCCAGCTTTATAGAAATGCACAGGTGACTAATTAAATAGTCACACAATTTAGTTTAATTTGAAATTTTTATGATTTAATGAATTATTAGCTTTTTATCACCTCAGCAACCCCCTGCAGTTATTTCAGGAACCACAGTTTGGGAAACACTGGCATAATGTAGGCTACTGTTTAATGCACTTCATGATGTTGATAACAAAAGAATGGAAACATTTGAAACTTTTTCTTACAAGTTAGGTGAAATGTAATCTAAAAGCAATCAAAAAACAGCCAAAATACATGACCTAATCTTATGTGTAAACCAACAGATTACGTTACTAGCTACAATTATGTAATTTGTAATCTAGACTACAATTTATAAGTACTGTAATCTACCCAGCACTTTGAAAGATGTGGTGGGAATGGAGTATTTATTTATTTATTCATTTATTCATGCTAATATTAATTTCTGTATAGTGACAGAAAAATTCCTCACTTTTGATCCTTTGTCAATGTCATTATTTTTCACTTAATTAAAGATTTACTTACAATTACACCACAAAAACAGTTTTGTTTACAAAAAACACTATAACATAAAATAAAGATCTCTAGCTAACTGTACTAGCTGGTTAGGCTATGTTAGATAGCTTGTGTGGTATAAACACACACACACACACACACCTCTAACATATCTGATAAATCTATTTTTTATTATTGATTTTTGTATTGCGGTAATGATACTCGATACTAGTCGATTAGCTTATTACTCACGACTACACACTAAGGGTCACTTTGAGCTCAGCATTCATGAGCGTGACTATATAACAACTGATGAATAGAAACATTGCCCGGAGGTCATCGGCGTCAAAGCAGTAGAGAACAAGCCAATGCGATGGTGCAAGACAGCACAGCTGCTCTGAGGGGGAAACGCAACAGATGAGCAGATAGACACAAACGCTGCTCTGGATAACCGACAAGAATGAACACAAACGACTCGAAGGATTACCTCTCCAAACGACAGATCCCACACCTTTTTGAGGTAAGAATCACCTCCAGGAGAAGCCTTTTCATAAATTTTAATGTTAATATAGCAACGTCAATTATTAGAGAACAATCTGGAAACATCAGCCACTATGAAATCTGATTATGTAGTCTGTTTTCAATACTATGCCCCTTCCAGTTCTTCTTCTCAAGAGTCCTTCAGAATAAATGATAGATTGGTAATGATGGCTGTTTCTACTGTCAACATTTTTATATTAGATCTATTGTGGGGGGGGGGGGGGGGGGGGGGGCATGATTACTCAAAATCTGTTCGATTTAGCAGTGGCACAATTAGCATGTAAATTATATACTTCAAGGTGTCTCTATGGTGATTCTCAAGTAGGTTGCTGTAATGGCAAAGTGGAGGGTCTCAAGCTTGTCAGCAAGAGGGAAGATTCTCCTCAGACAGCTTCAACAAGTGCTTGTGCGGGAGATATGTAGTTGCATACAAAATACTGTGTCCACAGAGGATCACAGAACACACTTCTGACTGGCTTTCCATCTCTAAACTGATCCTATATATAAGGAAGCTCAATATTGTAGGTCATCACCATGTGTAAGACATCTCCTCAGGCAGGACATGGTGAAGGTTGTAAACACGAGTTTCAGCACATCAACACTTTGGCTATCACCAAGGCAACAAGCTATGCACTTTATATTTACTTTATGTGACTCATCTTTGAAAATGTGGGCAATGGAGAGCGAGGGGGAGAGAAGGACTGAAACAATAATATTCTTGCATGTGCCCGAACACGCAGTTCACTGAGGAATGCAAACACGCAGGTTTAGATTCGTGTGCATACCTCTAGACATACAGAACATCTCTCAAACTCCTCAGACTGAGACCGCGTATAAGGAATATTTAGAAAGGTGTATCTAAAGTAGTGAACTTCATTTCTGTGCATAACTATTGTTTAAACTGTCATCATAGCAAGTATATCAGCTATAGTAGGAGAAAATGGAGCTCTTTAGTGTCATTCAGAGACCTAAACTGACAAAAAAAAATGCAATTGGTGCAGTTGCTGATGTTTATATGGCCAGAAAGTAAGATTCAATTCTGTTAGTTTATAATGCAAATCAATAAAATCTTTATAATAGTATAGCGGACTACTTAAAATGCATATAAATATCAGTTGTCACTTTATATGCCAGTAATATGTCTTAGTAAGTTCAGAAAAGCTCTTTAGTTTTTATTGTGGGTGTAAAACATATAATGCAATACAATACTATGACGATTGAGAGATGTACAAATAAAGACCTGATGTATAATATTTTATACTCACTTTTAACATTTAAACAGAAACATTTAACTTAAAAAATTAATTATCAAGCAAACATAGGTTGCTTCACTTCCATCTTGAAATATTACTTACAATATAAAAGTCATTTTATGTACTAAAAATTATATTTAAAAACATCAGTTAAGATTTCATAGCAAAAAGACCCATTTTTTGTTACACTAAAAGTTCTGTCACACTTGCTTTTTTATTAAAAAAAAAGTATAAACTATCAGTCAGATGACAGAAAGCATGTAGTATATTGTGTACAACCGTTTTTTCAGCAAATTATTTATCATGTTGACAAGTTGGAGACCTTGGAGTATTAAATATGACACAATCAATTAAAGTAACTTTAAATTAATTGATTTTAATAACATCTAAAATGATATTTACCATCTTCGAGTCAAGCTAAACACATTAACTTACAGCAATAATACTAAATTTAAGGTTTTGAATAGTATAAATTGCACCTTCAGGTAACAAAGCAGGTTACTACTTTTAACAGTGTTTTTTGATGTTCTTTCCCTGTTGAAAAAAAAACATATGCTGGTTAGGTATGTTTTGAAGCATGGCAGCTGGTTTGAGCTGGTTTAAGCTGGTCCTTAGTTGGTCATGACTCATGAGCTGGTTAAGCTGGTTATGAGCTGGTTTAAGCTGATCATGTGCTAGTCCTTAGCTGGTCCTGAGCAGCTAAGGACCAGTTTAAAACAGCTCAAACCAGCTGCCATGCTTCAAAACATACCTAACCAGCATATGCTGGTTTTTCAACAGGGTTCTCCATATCAATACTGCATTAGTCCTTAAAAATGCTGTGGTCTGTTATTAAACTAATACCTCTAGCAAATTCAGCCTTTTGTTTTGTTTCTGTTTGGACACTGTTGCTTTATTCAGTGGTTGAATGTGTCTTTAGCTGTTTGATACCTGTGAGCATTGAGATGTAATTTCTCAAGCAGTTTTATTTGCATCAAAAGAAGCAAACAGCTGATTATTTAGAGCTCAGATTTTCCATTCCATGTCCCTCTGAATGGCCTGGAGTATGAACTGCTAACACGTGTGGGATGGATAGAACAACAGTTTGCAATTATTATTTTCTCCCCTGGATGTTATTTATTTTTTCTCTCCCTGTCTTACCATTCAGAAATGGTTTAGCTTTGTTTGGCTAATAAACAAAATATGTTCTTATCTTCCTTGCTTTAAGGTAAATAAGCCAAAAAAAATTGTCACAATTGTTGAAACACAATGGTCAGTGATGTACAAAATTATGAACATATGGTGAAAGAAGTTGTTTACACAAATAGATGCACTGTAGTTCCCTTTCAGTCGGTCACTCTCGACGTCACGTCGGATGACCGACGAATTGGGATCTCGCTTAGAGAGACCAATCCACTTCGAGTGTAAACTAAATGAGCGAATGCACATTGGCATGCGATTATTGCATCCAGCTGCCGCTGATCACAGCGTGAGCATAAGTAGGCAGCAGGTGCAGTGCATATTCAGCTTTTTGCTTCGGAGCTGAGCGATCACATCGTTTTGCTCCTGACTACTCTACTGAGAGAAGAAGACTGAACGAGTTCAGCATGCTCTTTGAGAGCTCTTCGTGTTGGTGGTATGGCGCTTCAGTGGTGGTGGTTTCCCGTGTCGAGTGGGTTGCAGACATCAGGCTGCACTACCCCCTGTTTGTGTTGTAGGCGACCATCTTCCCTGTGCGCTTCAGTTCGCATCAGGCGGTGCCTACTTCGGCAGTAGCACGGGCGGTCTGAGGGTAACCAACCCTCGGGGGACCATCGCTCCTCTAGCGCTTCACAACCAAGTTGAGCTGCCAATGGAAGCGCTGGGCCCTTTTCAAGGAGCGTACCAGCAGTATCCTTTGGTGCTCCTCCCGACGACTGGATGTCGATCGCTGCATCGGAGGGTGAGCAGGAGCTTTTTTCTTTCTGGAGAGGAAGATTCGGCTGCGCTGCCATCCTCCGGGATGGTGGCAAGGCCTGAATCAGATCCGGAGATGACGGCTATGCTTTCCCGGGCCACCGTGAGGGTAGGTCTCGAGTGGAGACCTTCACCATGTCCCGAGCCCTCAAGGTTGCACAATTGGTTCTCGGGGTGGTCCGCCACTGGTTCTCAGCGCCCCTCCCCGGGGCCATTCTTCCCGGAGGTGCATGAGGAACTAAACAGGTCGTGGACGGCACCTTTTTACTTCCGGAAACCTCTGCTAGCTCCTCCTCCCTCACCACTCTCGATGGTGGTGCAGCTAGGGGGTATACAAGGGTCCCTCCCGGTGGAGTGGTCGGTTGCGATGCATTTGTGTCCTAATACCGCCTCCAACCGGCAGGGCGAACCGTGCCTCCCCTCCCGGGTCTGTGGGTACTCGACTGGCCAGCGATGCTTATACGGCCTGTGGAGAAGCTGCCTCCGCCTTACACGCTACAACGTTACTGTAGGTTCTTTAGGCTAAAGCACTGAGGGACCTGCGCAAGGGTGGTCACGATCCGGAAGTTCAGAAAAGCTCTGAACCGCTACTGACCTCACGCTCCGAGCGACAAAGGTCACTGCAAGTTCTCTGGGTCATGCTATGTCCACACTTGTGGTCCAGGAGCGTCACCTTTGGTTGTGTCTGGTCGATATGAGGGACGCCGACAAAGTTTGGTTCCTCAAGGTCCCTGTGTCCCAGACCGGCCTCTTCGGTGATGCAGTCGAGAACGTGGCCCAGCAGTTCTTGGCTGCACAGGAGCAGACTGAGGCGATCCGATGTTCTGCCCCGGCAGGCAGCTGCTGCCTCTACCCATCCGCAATGCGTCAGCCTGCTTGTCACCGAGGGCCGCCCCCTGCGTCCACCCCCGCTTCCGTGCCGCATCCGCAGCAGCCTCAAACAACCTTTTATGGTGCCTGGGCCTGGCTACCAAAACCTTTCGCCTGGCCCTTCAACCATCAAACTCTCTATGCGATCAGTTTCGCCCCGTCCCACAGTTCAAGCGCATCTTTCCACATCATGCCGTCGGCTGAGGCTCCTTCTTGCGTCTAGATCGCAGTCCTCTGGGTGAAGGCTGCAATAGAGCCGGTCTCTTCCAGCCGATATAATGATATTTTTTCAAGCCCTACGTCGTTGTACCAAGAAAGAAGGGTGGGGTACCCGATCTTGACCTCGGTCTGAACTACCTGCCCTTCACCGGTTACTGTTGAAGATGTTGATGCAGGAACGCATCTTCAGGTGCATCCGTCCCTGATATTGGTTTGCAGCGATCGACCTTAAGGACGCGTACTTTCATGTGTCGATCCTTCTGCACCACACACCATTGCTGCGGTTCGCATTCGAAGAATGAGCATATCAGTATGAAGTCCTGCCCTCTGGGCTGTCCCTGTCGCCCCGTGTCCGTTTACGTAAGGTTGTGGAGGCAGCCCTTGTTCCATTGAGGGAAGCGGGCATTCGCGTTCTCATCTACCTCGACGACTGGCTCATACTAGCTCGGTCTCATCTTCAGGTTGTGTGCGCACGGGACTTGGTGCTTTCGATCAACTGGGACAGAGCACACCCGCCTTGGCGCAGAGGATCTGCTTTTCTCGGTATGGAGTTATATTCGGGGTCGAGCACCCAAATGCAAGGATGTGTTCATCATGTTGACTGCCTGAATTGTTTTCAGTGTGCAGACGGCGTTCCCCTGAAACAGTTTCAAGGCATATGGCAGCTACGGAGGCAGTCATGCCGCTGGGGTTGCTTCATATGAGACCGCTTTAACACTGGCTCCATGCGATCCCTGGAAAAAATGGGGGGGTGGCCCGGGCTACCGGCACTCAGTGGGTCTAAGTCCCCGGCGCTGCCACCAAACCGTTCACGCCGTGTCGACCCTTAGATTTCTCTTGGCCAGATTGCCCCTGGACAGGTCTTCAGCATGCCGTGGTTTACGGACGGATGCCTCCACCACCAGGGGAGGGGGGGGGGGGGGGGTGGGGTGGGGGTTGGGGTGTGGCCCACGTTCAATGGGGCTTGCCAGTTTCCGGGGTTTTGGGACGGGCCCCCAATTCTGCACTGTGCACATCAATTCCTATAGTTCTGGCATTACCGCCTGGCCTTGGAGCCGTCTCAAGAGGCTCTTACAGGCAAGCGTGTGCTGGTCCTCCCACGTAAAAACCTGCGCCGATTGCTACAATCAACCGACAAGGGTGTCTATGCTCCCTTCGCATTTTGCAACTCGCGCTGCCCACTCCTCCTTGAGTCAGAAGCTCTGGGGCCACTTCGTGCCATTCACATTGCTGGTTCTGCACAACCGTCAGCACAAACTGTCACAGCTTTTTTTGATCTCCCGTGAGAATGGCGACTCCATCCCAAGATGGTCCAGCTGGTTTGGAGATGTTTCGGAGTCGCTCAGGTAGACCTGTTTGTCTCTCTAGAAACCTCTCACTGCCAGCTGTTTTCCTCCCTGACAGAGGGAACACTAGGCACTGACACACTGGCACACAGCTGGCCGTGGGGCCTTCGCAAGTATGCATTTCCCCCAGTGATCCTTCTGGCACAGTTCCTGTGCAAAGCCAGGGAGGACGAGGAGCAGGTCCTCTCAGTAGCACCGTACTGGCCCAGTCGGACTTGGTTCCCAGAACTAATGCTCCTCGTGACAGCCCCTCCTTTGCAGATTCCTGAGGAAGGATCTACTGACTCAGAGAAGGGGCACCCTTTGGCACCCGTGTCCAGACCTCTGGAAACTTCAATGTCTGGTCCCTGCATGGATCCATACCCTGAGGCCCCGGCCCGGCTATTTGCCCAAGGTTCCCACTACTCCCTTCAGGGATCAGGTGGTGAGCCTGCAAGCGCTGCCCCCAGAGGAGGCAGACCCAGCCCTAGCTTTGCTTTGTCCTGTCCGAGCATTGAGATGCTACGTAGACCGGATGCAAAGCTTCAGTACCTCGGACCAGCTCTTTGTCTGTCACGGAGGCGGCATAAGGGGAATGCCGTCTCAAAGCAGAGGAATGCCCACTGGATAGTGGATGCATCACCCTGGCTTTTCAGGCACAGGGTGTGCCCTGCCCATCAGGTTGCGAGCTCTCTCAACTAGAGGTGTTGCATCCTCCTTGGTGCTGGCTCGTGGCGCCTCGCTGACGGATATTTGTAGAGCTGCGAGCTGGGCAACCCCCAACACGTTTGCTAGGTTCTGTAGCCTTTGTGTGGAGCCGGTATCCTCAAGTGTTCTCACCTCAAACGGGTAGAAGCACTGAGAGGCCCCAGCTTCGGGTCGGCTTGCTAAACCTCTCCAGAGAGTCCATATCGTAGACCCTGATGAGATCCTCTGTCCCCTCGGTAGCCAGTCGTGGCAGAGCGTCCGGCGCCAGGCCCTCACTCGATGAATCCGTGAGAACCGCTAGAGGGCTGGGTTCCATATGTAGAGACCTAAGTGGATCCCATTTATGTAAAGTCCACAGTATAGCTTCTGAGCCTGTATTTCCCCGGCAGACTTCCTGCTATTTTTCAAGAGGGTTACAATCACCTCTAATTTTCCATATGCTCCAAGACGGTTGTTCATATGTGTAAGTGCTTCCGAAACCTCCTTCGGGAAAGATGGGCTTCCGCAATGTTCCGGTTCCAAGGCTTCACAGACACTGCAAGGGGCAGTATCCGTTGCACTTTGGTAGGGATCCCAATTCGTCAGTCATCCGACGGGACGTCGAGTGTGACCGACTGAAAGGGAACGTCTCGGTTATGCATGTAACCCTCGTTCCCTGAAGGAGGGAACGGAGACGTCACGTCCCGTCACCACGACTGCTGTACCACCACTGACCGACCGGGTCACTGGCTCGGCTCCTCAGTGAAAACCTGAATATGCGCTGCACCTGCTGCCTACTTATACTCACGCTGTGATCAGCGGCAGCTGAATGCAATAAGCATATGCCAATATTCATTGGCTCATTTAATTTACACTTGAAGTGGATTGGTCTCTCTAAGCGAGATCCCAATTCGTCGTTCATCCGACGTGACGTCTCCGTTCCCTCTTTCAGGGAACGAGGGTTACATACGTAACCGAGATGTTCTACACCCTGAAATAAAAAGAAACACTCAAAAAGTTGAGTGTTTCGTATTTCAGAAACACTTAACTATAAGCATTTCATATAACAAAACTAAATGAATTCTGTGTGTACCTCACAGAGCATGTTAACAGGGCTGATGTACCACAGGCCCGAGGAACCTTTGGCATTCTTGGAGAGTTGCCTGCAGAAAACACGAGACCTCGGGGGTCCTGAATGTGTGGCCTGGGACACTTTCATTACACCTGATCGAAAACCTCTACCACCAATCACCCCGGCACAGGGAAAGAAAGCCCCCTGCAAACTCGGTAATTCAGCCAATTTGAAGGCACATTATCTTAGCAAGCAACAAAATGTCTGCTTGAAAAAAAAAAGTCTTGTCATACATGATAGATACAGTAAAATGACACACTGCATTTTAGCTGCATTGGCTGTTTTAGTTATTGTCAGTTCATTCATTAACACATAATGTCAAACAGAACCGATATTAATGTGTTTTTTATATTGGTCTCTTTCCTTAAATCACTAAAACTACAGTTTCTAGATAAAAAGCCAGCAGCGAAGGAACCATTATTTTGAGTGTGAATCTGAAGGACACCTGTGAAATGAAAACTAAAGAGCACTGCAAAGAAATTTAGGAAGGTTAAACATGGTTCAAGTGTTTTAAATACCAAAATATCTCAATAATGAAAGTCTAACCACAGATTTGTGTGGGCTTCTATCAAATGAGTGAATTAAGAGTGCATCTGAGGTAATAAAACAGTGAATGTAATCCGTTTCTTTCCACAGATAGTGGTCCTGGTCCAGGCCCCGGACCTTACCGTCGATATGACAGGCTGCCACCAATCCAGGCCCAGTTCTCCATAGAAAGTGACTCAGATATGACGGAGTCCTCAGGACTCATTCAGGAATATGATGTCTTTGACCCATCAAAACCACGACCACACATCATATTCATTATAGGTGAGACGTCACGTCCCGTCACCACGACTGCTGTACCACCGCTGACCGACCGGGTCATCACTGTCAGCTTGTCATTTTCAGTCTATTTCAATCATCTGCTCTCTTTCTGAATTCATCTTATTCTGAATTCCAACTCTTGGATCTGGATGAAATGCAATTCAGTAGACCTTGACCTTAATTAATTTGAAATGAGCATTTACATTGTGCTATTTCTGTGTAAAGTGTGATTTGCTATAATATTTTCCAGGTGGACCGGGCAGTGGGAAGGGCACTCAGACAGCTAAACTTGCACATCACTATGATTATGAGCATGTGTCCGTGGGTGAAATTTTAAGGAACCGTTGCTGCATCATGCCCCCAGTGACCGGAAATGGGAGCTGATTGCTCAGATTATTGCCAATGGAGAACTGGCACCTCAGGTTTGGCAGTTTGACCACCAAATGTGTGAATTTCACAGATATGGTGTATTTACAGCTGCCTAATTACTAAAATAACATAAACTACCATTCAAAGGTTTCGAGTCAGTACGATTTTTTTTTCTTAAAGAACGATTTAAAACAAATTAAAAGCATATTTTCATATTATGTATCAAAATAAAAATAAGTATTTCACACTAACAAAAAAAAATATCTTAATATCTGATATATATATAGATATAGTAGTTCACCAACACATGTACCCTTGGCCATCAAGATGTGATTTGTTTCTCATTGGAGCAGATTTTCGAAATTTAGCATTACATCACTTGCTGACCAATGGATCCTCTGCAGTGAATATAGCAGTGTTATGGATAGAAGTCTCGTATTTTAGCTGGAAGCAACGTTTGAAGTTAAAAACATCTTGATGAAGATATCATTATGATGAATTTTTTTTCATTACAAGCTGCGCGCTCTTTGCCTGTTCACACAACCTTACCGTGGACCTGGAGTCGTGTGAATTACTTGTGGATTATTGTAATGTTTTTTATCAGCTATTTGGACGCTCATTCTGACGGCACCCATCCACTGCAGAGGATCCACTGGTGAGCAATTGATGTAATGCTACCAAATGTCTCTCCAAATCTGTTCTAATAAAGAAACACACATCTTGGATGGCCTGATGGTAAGAACATTTCCACTAAATTTTGTGTTTACTCTTTAAGCAACGCTAATGTTTTCAACATATTGAGCACCAAATCTGTATATAAGGATCGTGTGACAGTTTTTTTACTGTATTTTTTAACAAATAAATGCCCAAAACATCTAAGTAGTGTACATTAATCCATAGTACTTTAGTCACCCTAGTGTTGTTCTGGCATGGTATCCTGCAGGAGACAACTATTGAAGAGCTGAAACATCAGTTTATCAAAAAGCAGGATGCTAAAGGATTCATTGTGGATGGATTCCCCAGAGAGATCTCACAGGCGTTCACCTTTGAGGAGCAGGTCAGATATTCAGCATTCTGATGGTCTACTCTATATAGTATATGATCTACAGAAAAAAGTCTTTGTATGCTATGAATGACACTCATACAGTATTCCTTCAGATTGGCTCCCCAGACTTGGTGATCTTGCTTGCCTGCTCCAATCAGCAACTCCGGCAGCGTCTAGAGAATAGAGCGTCCCAGCAGGGCCGTCCCGACGACAATACTCACGCTATTGAGAAGAGACTAGATACATTTAAACACAATATCACACTCATTGCCAAGTACTACCAGGAGAGAGGACTTATTGTAAGGGTAAGATGCTGTTCTTTGCTTATTTTTATTTTAAATGTTGAATTCAGCTGGTTTTAACAGCATGGGCTGTTCTGTGGATGATTACAGATGCTGCTTTGTTTAAAAAACTGTCTAGTTTATGTTGTGAAACACAATTCTGTCTCACTGTGCTTGGTCAGGTTGATGCTGATCGAGAAGAAGATTACATTTTCACAGACATTTGTACCATTGTCAAGGAGAGACTGTTCCCTAGCGACACAAATGCAGTAGGTTTTTAAACAGAAGTTACACTATAAGGCACAATTTGTGCTTAAAAATCAGTTTTGCTTCATATTTCATAAACATAATTTTTTTCCCTGCAGAGCAGTACTGAAGATCTTTAGAGGGACGTCTAAACATCCAAACAGCTGCTGCCATTAAATCCAAAATGTCAAAAGCAGCCTGCTAAATATTTTATTTTACCATAATTTTTCATCAATAAACTTGTGGGTCAGAGTCGAGGATCAAGGAAAAGAGTCAAGGAAGAAATATACTATACTGTAAATGTTACACTTGTTGTTGCCTCTATTTGTACTTCACTGTGAATCTTCTCTGTACAACTTTTTCAGTAATTTAATAAGAATAACTTTTCAGTGCAGACATATTTCCAACATTTTCTGTAGTTTTTACTTGATATTATTAATGAATATTTGGAGCTCAAGCCATAAATAATGTGAGTTGCTAAAAAACCCACCAAAGTATAAAATTATATCAAATACAATAACAAAATAAAATGTTTTCAAACAATTTACCTCACCTATTCCTGCAAAAACATTAAATGGATTAAATAATTACTGATTATTAACTAATTTACTTATGAACACAGTGTTTCTGGTTTTATCTTACTCCACAATATGAGCACATTAAAAAAGAGGCACAGAGAGAGAGAGAGAGAGAGGGGGCACTACAGATATGTCCTCTGGCTGTGTTCTAATTAATAGATGTTCATTCCAGCTGTGCCATTTTTTCACAGTAGGGCATCAGTGAACATAGACTTTCTGCCCTTGCTGGCAGACCTTGACCAATCACGCAAGTGCCAAAACGCTGTTACTTTAAATACTGAGGAGTATTGAAAAATTAGTGGGGAAAGTAGTAAAGTCTATTAAACATCTGTACCTATTTCATGTAATCTCTACACTGACATTACTTGTAAATTTTTTGAACACAAATTCACAATTGAGCCACTAGATGGCAGGCTTTTATTCCTTAAAAATAATTTGTTCTATAGCCTCCCTGGTTTGAAAGAGTTAATTTATAGCCGTCCACAATTACACCCACTTCTGCCATTTTAAGAAATTAATATTATGAATTTTTAACTTTTGAATCTGTGAACTGATTAATAAAGAAAAAAAAAATCTTTAAAAAAAATTGCTTGGAAAAACATGAGCTTCGAGTTTGCTTTTAACTACACTAGATAACATTTACCATACAAAGACCATGGTATCTTTATTTTGTGCTAAGTGTGCTTAAAATACTGTGTTATCAACAGCATCACTGTGACAGAGTGCTGGTATGTGCTGCTTCTCAGAATAGATCCACCCTTATCACCTGCCTGGCAAATTACTTTCAGCTCTCCGTGGCACAAGTAGGAGACTCCTCTTTGCTTGCATATAATACAGCTTCAGGTTTTCAGAAGTACAATTTAAATGACTGCAATCTACATATGACATAAATGCACTATGATCTGAATGTTGTTCAGAAAATGTTCTCTTTCATGTTCTGGACTAACATACTTAGTTTAGAGCTTGAACCAAAAAATATCGCTGAACTCTTAAAACCTTGGTGCATTTTTCACTCTTCTTAACTCTGTTCTGCTGTATGTTCTTGAGATTTTCCGCTCTTAATTATTATTTTCTTTTCATATTTTCTGTCTTCTGAACATAAAAGAAGAAATGTTTTTGTTCATACAATGGATGTCAATGGTCACCAAAAATGTTACCAACATTCTTCAAAATATCTTCTTTTTTTGTTCCTTGGAAGAAAGAAAGTCATACAGGTTTTAAAAGCAACATGAGGGTGAGAAAATTATGACAATTTCATTTTTAGGTAAACTAGTCCATATATGTTAAAAGGACAGTTCGCCAACAAATGAAAATTGTGTTATCATTTACTCGCTCTCAGACTCATGCCATTAAAAAAAAGGTTGGATAGCTTTTAAATTTGGTATTCCCCCAAACACTGTACACACAGTAGCTGTCCTTGGCACAGTTTTGAGAGAAATAGCATTGTCTGATTCAACAAATCATACATTTGAGAACTTTTCAGTTGATCCAGTTAACAAAACTGAACAGAATGATTCATTAATGAGTCAAACTGATCCGGTTTTCAAGTTCAATTCACTCAAATTGATCAATCATCTGGAAGTGAAAATTATCAGTGAATAATGACTTACATCTTGGTCTGTTTCTCAGATAAAGATATGTGAATTAATGAATTTTCATTTTTAGGTTACTCTAACGTCTCTACATGCTAACATAATTTTCCTGTTGATAAAAAGCAAAAAAAAAACGTACGAACAGGGTTTCATTTAAAGCTGACTATAGGGCTATTTAAGAACATTTATTTAATTTGTTCATTCCAATGAGGTAACAGCGTGGTTAGTCTGGTTTTATCTACTGGAAAGAAACATTTCAACATGGTATGAGCAGCACTCAAGTCTGTTCCAGTTCATTTCCTTATATAGTATGCCACTATTCCAGTTCTGATAAGGCTTATCACACTCTCTGACACGTTGATATAAAAGCCCAACGGGGGCTTTTACAACACACTTCCCAGCGTTACCCATCTCCACTCTTAACATTGGCATTATGGCACCGAAGAAAGTTGAACCGAAGAAACCAGAGCCTAAAAAACCAGAGCCTAAGAAAGAAGAAGCCCCAGCTCCTGCCCCGGTTCCAGAGACCCCCAAAGAGCCCGAGCTGGACCTGAAAAGTGTCCCACTGGAATTTACCGCTGACCAGATTGAAGAGTTCAGGGACGCCTTCACTCTCTTTGACGAGACGCCAACGGGCGAGATGAAGATAAGGTACGCCCAGTGTGGAGACGTGATGAGGGCTCTGGGTCACAACCCTACTAACGCTGATGTCCTGACTGTGCTGGGGAAGCCCAAGGCTGAAGATATGAACACCAAATACCTGGACTTTGAGACATTCCTGCCCATGCTGCAGCATGTCTCGAGAACCAAGGACCAGGGGACATTTGAGGACTTTGTTGAGGGTCTGAGAGTCTTTGACAAAGAAGGAAATGGAACAGTGATGGGTGCTGAGCTCCGTCATGTCTTGGCAACACTTGGGGAGAAAATGACAGAAGATGAGGTGGACCGTCTGATGGCCGGACAAGAAGACGCCAACGGCTGCATTAACTACACGTCCTTCATCAAGCACATCCTCTCTGGGTGAGCTGGAGCTGCAAAGATTGCTGAATGAAATTGGAACTCTAAATGGCAACTGTCAAAACACTGGAAAGAAAATATGTCTTGTCTGTATGTCTTGGAAAGTATCAAATAAAAACCATCCAAATTTTGTTTCGTCTGAGTTTTTTTCTTTTTGTTCGGTTAATCTTGTTGTTGAGATGTCAAACTCAGATGTGTGTAAAGAAGGAAGGTATTGGAAAACATGATCTACAGTATGTACTCTTAAAAATTAAAGTGCCAGCAAAAACCAAAAAAGGAGTTTTGGCAGCGATGTCCTTTAAGTATTTTTTTCTTAGTGCCATAAACAACCTATGCAACCATTAGTTGCAATTCTCTGATTAGCTTGGCTGTGTGGCATATTGGCTGCATACAAAATTGCATATACAGTAGGCTAGGCAAAAAAAAACTACAAATAAGCTTTTTGTCCGAATTCACAGTATTCACAAAACAGTAGGTAAAAGTCCCAGAGTAAACTATTTCCGAGATTCTGAAGTGTTTGATGGACATTTTACTATCCCATGAGGCCACATGAGAGCTTAAGAGGTTTTGCTTATCTGCATCTGTCAGATATTAAATAATAGACATTTATAAAATGTTGTTAAGATGTTAATAATTTATAATGTAGGCCTATGTAAAATGTAGTTTTTAAAGACGTTTATCAGATGTTTGTACCCAGCAGGGTGAACGTGATTTAAGGTGGTGTTGTTTTAGTAGCTATTATCAAAGAAGTACCTACTCAGAGATTATGCAATTTCCAAAGCAGCCATCATGTCCAACAGCACTACTTTTCACTGTTTGTATCACTGTGCTTGTCTATTTTTGTGCACTAGCCTAAATATGATATAATGGCCACAAATTAAAGTGGTCATATGATGCTGCTAAAAAGAACATTATTTGGTCTATTTGGTGTAATGAAATGTGTTTATGCGGTTTAAGGTTTAAAAAACACATTATTTTCCACATATTGTATGTTATTGTTTCTCCTCTATGCCCTCCTTTTTGAAACGTGTCGATTTTTTCCAAAGCTCATCGGTCTGAAAAGCGAGGTGTTGCTGATTGGCCGAATACCTCGACGCGTGTACGGAAATTTTTTACGGCCCCTTACCATATTGTGATGCCTTGTCCGGCCGGAGCAAAGAGGCAAAAACAATAAAACCCATTATAAACTAGGCATTTGTTGCATCCAGTGGGGACATAATTATGGATTATAATGACTTATACTGTCTTTTTACACGTTGCGTTGCATCGGGCCGCGTAAACATAAAACCATATCTGCACTTGTGATCGGAGAAATGACAAACAACAGACACTACTCTACACTGCTCAAAACTAGCGTTTCAATCGTCAGTGGCAAATTCTTTAAATATAAAAACGTACTTACAGTCTGTGAGTCAGAATAGCCTGCATTGTAGTCTTCTCTACCAGGATCAGTAAACAGTCCTACATTAAATGTGCTGTATATTCTGGATATTTGGGTTAAACTGTTCTTGAACAGTGTTGTAAATAAAACTTAACCACTGATTTCTACGAAGGACGACCCCATGCTGGACTCTACTTCGTCTACGGTGAAAGCCGATCCGGCGATCGACGGCGTGAAGTTGATGTATTTCCTCAGCGACGCATCACTGCATCAGCTCTAGGCATGACTAGTGGAATTGCGTCCTCTTTGAAGGGCCAAACCAAAGGTAGTTTATCGCTTTCAAGAAATAATAAGTTACGCCGTTCGTTCTTGCATTACTTTTGGGCGCGTTAGCAATCTTCCAGATCTTGATGTAGACCTTGGGGTCGTGTTAGAACGCCGCGTTTTAGGTAGGCATGGTTACTCCTTACTTTTATAAAGAATAGATCTTCTTTGGATTTGGAGACGTTAGTCTTTTTCAACTTTCCCTATCTCTTTATGGCACCAGCGCTTGGTAACACTCCAAAGAAAAACAAAATTTAAAATCGCATCCTATGACCCATTTTAAAGAATGTTTTCCCTGACGTTTAATTGGTGGTCCACCGTTTTATTATTATGTGTCCCAATTTTTATTTTTATTTAATTGTCGCCGAAGAGAGTTATCTTAATATGCGCCTATCTTTTCTTTCCGCCGTTCGCGGCTTAAAATAAAGAAGCGGAGTGATACAACATCAACAGTTCTGGTGTTGTTCCGTCGTTAAACAATTAATAGGTTCCCTTTCATGGGAACTTTGTCCTCTAGGGGTCGCTATGGGGAACCTAGAGGACGCAGTGTCTCGTGCCCTACTCAGGGAACCATGGTTACATAAATAAACTGAGACGTTCCCTTTCAAGGGAACTTCGAACTGCGTCCTCTAGGTTTCCCATAGCGACCCCTAGAGGACGCAGTGTCTCGTTCCCTACTCAGGGAACCATGGTTACATAAGTAACCTGAGACGTTTTCATGAGTGAGTCACTAAATTTAATAAAAAAAATTTTTAAAAATTAATTCACCAGTACTACTAAATGAGTCTTTAGCCCAATTTGTACGGTAATTGTTTCTCATGGGGACGTCAGCGATTTTTAAAAAGTAGGGGTTGTGATATTAATCAATGATTGTAATGGTTGCTGCCCGAATCCTAATGACGGTGTTTTTCCACCACCACCGCGTAAAAATCCCTGGCTGAATTAATTGCCATTCGAATCCACGTTTCTGAGTTTACAAAAAGAAATTGATTAAAAATTCAATGTCTAAATCTTATTTGATCATTGCCGAGCGTAACTGCTGCACTTCGCTGTAATGTGCATGCTTATATATAATGAAGGGAAAAAATACTTACGTGAACAATATTTCATTCTGCTCCACCACAGCCAGTAGGAGCTATTAAGAATAAAAAGAAAAAAGAAAGGAAAAGCATGTAAACTACTGAAATGTGCCATTATTATGGCAGCAACATGTATGGAATTCAGTTTTAAAATATGTATTATATAGGCCTACAATTACATAGGCTACATAAAAATATAAACCGAGCAGCTTTATGTTTACCTTACAGCAGACCATCATGCAACTGCCACGTGGACAGAGCGTTCCAGGGTTCATAGGATCACAGAACTCTTCTCCATAGTGAATAAATCGTCATCCGAATCTGAGTTTGATCACTGAGGTGCCATGTACATTTATTTTTACAGAGGTCCACATGAGAAACAATTACAGTCCGAACCGGGCTATTCATGAATCATTCGACCAGTTAGGCTACTTCAAAAAACACTGATTCATTCGTTGATGCTGTCTGTTTCTCGGAGTTGCGAAACTCTTCAGGGTTGTTTGGAAACAGAAAAAGGTAATGTGTGTTCAAGTTCCCTAATATCAACATTTTTTAAGTGTTGCTTAAAAACAAGATCACAGTTGCTTTTACTCTGTTGGTATGTATTAGCCTAACTGTGATTATCACAGAGTAAATCACAACCGATATTTGGAAAAACAGTGCTGTGGCTTGTGTGATATTGCTTAATTTTATGATATTAGAGTGTGAAGAATATTTTTTATAGTCAAAACAATAATTTTACACTACAAATAACCTTTTGTGCATTGCGAAAGTTCGAGTATACCAGTTTCTTTAAAAAGAAGTTAAAACGATCAAACGTGTGAACTTTAAATAGGTAGTATCGGTATACTGGCTATTTCTGCTATTGATTATTCTCCTGTGCATAATCACTATGGTCTATTTGAAGAGCAGCACCGTGTGATTAATTTTTGCAATCTTATTTTCTTTCAGATGATTCATATCAAATTCATAAAATGCAGACCCTCAGTACACATCCTCAAATAGGCACCCTAGGCTGTTCTGGGCCCTGCGTTCAATTTCACTGTAATTAAGGTTTGGACACAGTGACTATAACATTGATTTGCTAAGTAAGGTATAAGTTGTACTTGAATCTGTATAGATCAGTGGCTCTGGTAAAGATCAGTGTTGGATCATATTGCTAACTTTATGAGAGTCGAGTGATAAAGAAGGCAGATTTTGCAGCTTTGAACCTCCGAAAAATACCTGAGCTCTTTTCCTTGTGGTTGTCACGCATCTTGTTCTTGTAAATCCACCTTTTCCTCATTATATCAATGCTGTGAAAATAAACAAAAGTCGTTCATATCATAACATTATGTTTGGCGGGAATCCTCCACAGTCTTCCCATATCTGACATTTTTGTGATGTTCTCTGCATAACAACATTCTTTGTGATCTATAACTGCAGTAAATGAGTAATTTAGGCGCTTAGAAGTTTCGCCAAGATTTAAATGCTTGTGAGTCCATGAGATTCGCTTTTCGTGCGATTTATATCTGTTTGCCGTTATGATGGCAGTTCACCAACCCTCTTTTGCTTGCAGCTTTGGCAGCTTGAAGCTCACTGGATTTTCCCCATCTATGCTCAATCAGGAGAGCAAAAACAGAACCGCAGGCAAGTCCAAGGAAGGATTTTATTTCATTGTTTATGAGAGGAGAGTTTGTTTATGGTGACAGGTAATGCCCTGGCAATCCCGGTTGACACCACATCTGTACTTTCCCTCTGTTACATCCCAAACAAACCCAGGAAAAGCAGCCACCCATCAATCAGATACTCATTCCTGTCACCACAAACATTATGTCTATCATGCATGTGTCCTTTTACATTTTCATATGCCACATCTCTCATGTTAAATATCCTGTGAGTCATTTAGCGTATTTCGCTTCTAGGTGGCCAGTTTTCCAAAGTGTGAGATGAAACCTCAGAGTTTGATTCTTATTTGTTGAATGGTTCGGATGAAAATGTCGTTTTGACAGGCCTCTTGGATTTGAACATCAGAGATTGATTCTTTTGGTTCGACTATAGGCTCAGAAGTGAATCTGTCCCACACAAAGGCTGTTTTCTTTGGCAGGACTGAGCTGTAACCATCTTTGTCTCTTTTCATCCCTAAAAGACAAAGTATGTTTTATTTTAGAGACGTGTATGGTTGTTTTTATACATTCTTTCAGGACATAAAGACCACTGACAGAGATAACAGTTTTAGTTGAGTTCGGATCCAAAGACAACGTCTGCCCATGCAGCTAATGACTCTTTTTGTGCATGCATGTGGATATAGGTTCACATTGGGATGTACATATGACAGTCGAGTTTAAGTTCACAAGAAACCAATGGACGTGAAACTGTAGTCGATTCTGGGGGTAGTTGATCTCGAGAGAACGTTTGGCACATGATCAAGGAAGCGTGGCCTTGAAGACTGAGCTCGAGCATCTTTATTATCTCAAACAACAGTTTATTATTCATTGATGTCCAGACGTATATTTTATTCTTTAAGTCTGGAGCGCACGGGTTCACTGAGAAATAACAAAAGGATCCTTATATGGAGACATCTCACAGGCAAGACTTTCTCCTCAGACGGCCCCAATAGAGACATGAGGTGATAGGCTTAGATTCAGCGTGGTGCAAATATCATCCTAAATGTCAGAGAACTAAGAGTGCTAAGGAAGACTGATCTCTGAAGCTTACAGTGGGAGAGGGACATCAAAAGATATAAGGTATAAGATATTTCAAAAGAGTCTCCTTTTCTAGTCATCAGTCTTTGCTGTATTTCACTCACACATTAAATGCTCATCCTATAGCTAATATGAATGAGGCATGAGTCTCTCTCTCTCTCTCTCTCTCTCTCGCTCTCTGTCTCTTTGTAGTATTAGCGTTTTGATATTTAAACTTGAGTTATATTTTACTTCTGCTTTCACTTCAATTTGAAAGTTTTAGTAATTTTGTTGTGTTTTTGTAATACTGTAACTATATATGTTTTTTTTTAGTGTTAATTAATTTTGTTATTTTAGCTCTCCGAGGTAAACTAATTGAAAATGAGAAATGGTGACATGGCAACATTTTAATAAAAATAATATGTTTAATTTATATAGCACCTTTCCCAAGCTCAAGGATGCTTCACAATGACAATAGCAATAAACAATCATTTCATACATAGAAGGACAATAGACATTAGCCAAGTCCAAGACATGTGTGATTGCAGTTGCATATCACAGTATAGTGCAAACAGTCAAATACAGCAAACAGTCAAATACAGCAGAGAACCATAACAGTTTAGGAAAAAAACATATTGTGACTGGTTGAAAAGATAGGTTTTGAGTTTGGACTTAAATTCATGCAGTGTGGTAAGGTTATTGTCCGAAGAGACCGGGGCAATGAATTCTAAAGTTTTGGAGCCATAACAGAGAAAGATCTGCTTCCCATAGATGAATGAAAATTCTCGGAAATTAAATGACCATTTATTTTATTTCAAGTAGCAAAAATGTTTAGGGTTTTAGTAGTGAATAATAAAGATTTTGTGGAGAGTTTCCACAATACATTTTAAGCAGCAGAATGGTTTTCAACATTTATAGTACTAACAACGTTTCTTGAGCACCAAATCAGCATATTATAATGATTTCGGAAGGACTGTCAGAAATGTGACACTGAACTGGAGTAATGGCTGCTGAAAATTCAGCTTTGCCATCACTGGAATAAATTACACTTTAAAATAAAATAGAAAGCAGTTATTTTAAATTGTAATTATATATATTGATTATGTACCGTATGTAATGTTTTTTTCATATATAAATTCAGCCATGGTGAGCATAAGATCATACTCTTTTGAACGTTAATATATACAATTCATATTGTTCCAAAGCTGGTTTAACTCTCGATGATTGTTAGATAGAGAGAGAAAGCTTGGAAGAATTCAAAGCCTTCTTTGTCTCCTTAGAATATGTAGATCTTATAAATGTCTTTTGACATATCTTAAAATTATATACAGTATATTTGGCATGCATATTTATGACATTTAGCATGTTTGACATAAATAATCAAAATATAATGTCAAAAGTCATTATAAGAGCTCCGTGTTTATAAACGTCTTTAAAAGAAATGCCTTTTGGGCCCTTTTGACTGAGAAAATGAGGAGAGGATGTTCCCGGCATACCTTAATCAGTACCATTGAGGTATCTCAGTGCACAAGCCCTCAAATCTGCACTGAATATTCCTCACTGATGGGGGATGGGTCAGTTACAGATGACATCATCGGCTGGAGTTGTGTGCTGTGCTTGTGTGTTGCAGAGATTTTGCAGTCTTGTAAGAAGGACGAAGTCTCTCTCTGATGACCACGTGAGGACTGACTTGCAGCCACATTCGACAGTTAGTATCATGATACAAACAAGAACAAACACCCATTTGCTCTTTGAAAATGCACATGTTCAGTGTTAAAATTGATGTGATGGCATGTGATATCACTAGAGGGCATTATTGCCCCAACACTTACTGTATATATGTATGCTCTTCTTTATAAAAAGCAACATACAACAGAATACAGAAAGTGTGATTACAGTCTTAACCGGTAGCTAGGAAAGTACAGCACTAAGGTTGATCCTCAAAAAGATGCTAAAATGTCAATAGCACATTGAGAACATCACTTAGGGGGCATCGATATCAAAATATTTATTTCTCCGTCTCTACATAACACCTGGGATTGTGCAGGCAATATCCATTCTGTAACATATTTTCTGCAGTAGTTCAGGCGTCTGGTCACCAGAATTAAAATGATTGAACCAAGATGTTTAGTCAGGCTGGACTACCATGCCTTCATCGCCTTCCCATTGAGATTTACAGTTTCCTAGCAGACCGATCTGGTCATGACCTACATATATCCACTGTCATATATATGGAACTCGCTAGGACTCATTGTATGATGATTGAGAAGCTATATTCAAACCCTGAGGAAATGATGACCAGCCAATTGATAAAAGCCACACCGAGCGCAATGAATCAAGCGTATAAAGACAGCACAGAGCGATGGTTGAAGTCAGTCAGATTCAGAGGCTAGTGTTGCTCCTGTGGGGAGATGAGCGGTTCGGCAAGCTGACTTTATGCACAATGACATGGCCACAGGAACCTGCCAGAGTTCATTAAAATCTTCCCCAGTCAGGTGTCTCCTCTGCTTCTCTACACACAGTCCTCCAGCTCACCGCCAATGCACTCTGCTCCTAGAACAATCAATATGTTAGGTTACCGTTCAGGATGGAACAGGTTGCTCCAGCCTGCTGTGCCATTTCAGCAGGTTTGGGTGGAGGTCAAAGTCGGTTCTTAAACAGATATGATGGTGCAGCTGTTTCCTTGAGCTTCCTGGGCTTGAGGGAATAGGGAATGATGGATAAACAAGCTTTGTTTTATAATAAAGTTTATGTTGAATCTCGTTTGCGTGACATATATGGCAGCTTTAAGCACCTCAGATGTGGACTCAGGGGCAATTTGAGTGTTTTTGTGGAGTAATTCATCACTTTTTATTTGATCAAGGACCCCACCTACTGCAAATGCCAGCTGAATATGGTTATTTGGATATAGTTTAGTGAATTAATGTTCGCAGGGGATCAAGAACAGATCGCAGTGTGTTTATTTTACCCTCTAAGCCAAACCATATGCGGACTTCCAGTTTAGTAGCTGTTGTATCCTCTATGACATAACATCCCACACAAGCAGTGCCAGATTGATAACTTACTGTGATGTTGTAAAAGCAGTAGAGAGAGCGGTTGGTGAAAAACTATGAATTTCCATATTGAGAACCTCGGTTTTAGTTTAGGTCACTCGAAAATTAAAATTGTCATAATTTACAACTCACCCTGATGTCATTGCTAACTCAGAAGACTTTCATGCATCCTTGAAAGACAATTTAAGATGTTTTTATCGCAACCTAAGAGAGGGGTGATAATACATCTTAGCATAAAATGAATCGCTCAGTTTGTTAACCCCTTACTGTCACCCCCCCCCCCCCTCTTTTTTAAAAAATTAAAATGTCAAAAAGTTTAGAATTTCTAATTTACGTAAAGAAATGAACTGTACAATTTTAATTATTTTTTATATAAATAAAATAATATTTCCTAACATGTTTTTCTCTACAAAATTGCTGACAACAAGTAAAGTAACCCTTTATGTCTAAATAAGTTATGTTCCAAATTTGAAGTTGATATGAAAATGTTTTTCAAATGTTTCTGTGAGATTTTATTTAGGGCGTTATACCACAAACAGCCATCGGGTGCCATCAATTTTTCTGTCACAAATGTCTAGGTTTCTCTGTCAATATTACTAAAATAACCACAAAATATGGAATCCTGAGACTCCGACCTTTCCTATTATATGTTTTATATCAAGACTATAAAAAGTTTTGATTCTAAAAGACATGTATACTAATATGACACTTGACACCGCCCACTAAAGGGGAGGAGACCGCCAAAAGATTTTAAAGTACCATTTTCCCTTTGTGTTTAGCATGTCTAATTTTATCATTTTTCGACAGATGACTCTTTGGGCTTCTAGCTTTCAAAAACTATATATCATTTCTGACTGATACGAAAATAGTTTATGAAGACAACTGACAACAAACAAGAGTGCCAAGCGTCCCACAGGTGGCACGGTGACAGTTATTTAAAGTGCCCCTATTATGGATTTTTGAAAATTACCTTTCATGCAGAGTGTGACACAGCTCTAAGTGAATGAAAACATACTGCAAAGTTTTAAATCTGAAAGTGCAACGTGTATAAAGTTATTGTCTCTCAAAGAAAGGTCGACTCTACTCTTGAAACTTGTTGGTCTTTTTGCTTTGGTCTGAATGAAAATGCAAATTAATTTTTTTGCCACTAGGTGCCGCTTTTGAAGCAGTAAAAATAGCAGTTTCCCCGGTAACGCTGTACACAAAGCAGCACTGCCTTCACAAATGCTGCTTTATCAGGTTCCTCACCGTAAAATTATGAAATGAAAATGAGACCAATCGAACCAATCACTGCAGATTAGCGTCACGCAAAGGAGGGGTTTGGGAAAATGAATCGTTGAGCGAATCGTTTAGGAGTCATTGAGCAAGTAAGGTAAAAAATAAATGTGTTATCTTTATATTTATATTTATATATTATAAGACAATGAGAGTGTTTTTTGACCTTGCATGCATGTTAACCTGTTGTTGGGGACTCCCACAACCAAAATATGAACCTTTCATAACCATAATAGGGGCACTTTAAGAGACTGATTGATGACCAAACTGAATTTATTTAGAGCTGCTTTACATTTAACACCAGTTTTGTTCTTGGCTGGCACACAAACATGTTTACGCTTTCTTAGTTTGCCAATTTAAATGTCATCTATCGTGCTGCATATGTAATAAATGACTGAGTACATCGTTTTCCTCATATAACATAACGTTCTCAGCCTAAACTGCTCAATCAGTTAGATTTTTTGGTTACACTTTATTTGAAGGGGTGTGCATAAGACTGACATTACACCTTCATAATCATGACATGACATCTTCATAATCATGACATGACACATGTTATGAATATGAAGGGTTTTTTTGTTTATGACAACTGTCATTAAGTGTAATTTGCTCAGTTATGTAATTTTTAATTCAAAGATGACTTTGTTTGAGATGTCTTTGTTATGGGCTCTGGTTAGGGGTAAGGGTAGGGGTAGGGTTAGGTCAAATAATGTCATATTTGCATTAAAAATGACATAATTGAGCGATTTACACTTAATGACAGTTGTCATAAACATGCATAAAACCTCGTTCATATTCATGACATGTGTCATATCATGATTATGAAGGTGTCATGTCAGTCTTATGCACACCCCTTCAAGTAAAGTGTTACCGATTAAATTATATTTGTCAACGTTTTTATGATTGAGGCTAGAAACTCTCAAGAGTATTAAAAATAACTTCATTTTTGGTTGGAAGATGAACAAAAGTCTTATGGGTTTGTAATGCCATGAGGGTGAGTAAATGATGACAGAATTTTCATTTATGGGTAAGCTTAACTAAGTTAGGAAGTGCTCATTCCAGAAAGATGAGCCATATTTTCCAGCCGACAGCTCGCCAGAAAGTTTAGCATGCTAAGAGCTTTTAGGACTCTAATTAATATAGATGTCAGTCATCCTATCAGATGTGTTGGTTTTGTAATTTTATATTTTTTACATTCTGTCTTATAAGTTGTTATTCTATCCTAAGGTCTAATATCTGTTCTTTGTCCTTCCTATTAACCATTACACGTAATTCTCTCAAGTTCTAACAGGGACATGGAAATACAGCTTCTAAGAAATCTGTCTTCTCTCTGTCTTGTTTATTTAGTTTCATATTTCAGCATCTGTCAGATTTCTTTTCCTTTTTGACAAGCAGGAAACCAATAACATAGTAGGTGTGGTAACAACGCCAAAATTGGAAGGATGTTGATGGGATTAGAAAACTAAGAAGACTGGAAAAAACAAACTATTTGCAGATATTACATGGGAAACAATTCACAATTCATAAACAAATACATGCACTGTAAAAATGATTTTTCAAAATTGCAAATAAAGCAGATTAATTTAGTGTTTTACAAGAAAATACTTTTTCATTCTTTCTACTTCAAAATTCCATGTTTATTTCAATGGGGTTCTTGCCGTTTCTTTGTAATTGTGAAATTGACTAGTAATTTCTGAGTGAAAATAGTTTTTACACTTTTTTTTCAGTGTACGGATATGATATTGCTCTTTTTGTTTTCCTAACTAAATTTGAATGTAAGGCTCATAACATGCAGTGCTTTGGTGTGAAGCCAGGAGTTGAATGTTTGCTAAAGTTTCAGGCATTTGTTGGCATTTGGTCTGTTACTGCAATACTTTGCAATACTTTGAAGTGCTTGTTTTGGTCAGTGGCTTCAGGGTGTGGGAGAGGGGACCCCTGTTTTAATGCATTTGTTTTGAACGTTCAAGGTGGGCAGGGCCAGAAAGCATTGATTTGAAAATGAGACGTCCCATGTCAAGCCTCATGTCTGAGCGGAAGGTCATGGGGGTATGGAAAGAGCAGGGGCCAACATAGAGGAGTGGGGCACAAGGGTCAGTACTCTGGAGAAACACATGGGGTGGAGGGGTGTTTGAAGTGGGTGGTCTCATGAGAACGCCTGGCAAATTAGGATGCAATCTATGAGTAACTATGGATACAACAACGCATGGCTGGAATACGCACTGGAGCGACATTGACAACAACAACACACATTCTTCACTCCACTGGCTCGCTGGGTGTTGATAAATGAAAGATTT
This sequence comes from Sinocyclocheilus anophthalmus, assembly GCA_018155175.1. Classification (NCBI taxonomy): domain Eukaryota; kingdom Metazoa; phylum Chordata; class Actinopteri; order Cypriniformes; family Cyprinidae; genus Sinocyclocheilus; species Sinocyclocheilus anophthalmus. Next base: position 146,251 of record JADLZN010012217.1, read on the forward strand.
AAGGGGAGCTAAATGGATGTTATAACATTTACTCAATCACATCCATACAGTATATGAGGATAATGAGTGCTATAATTTATGACCATTTATTGTAACAGATTTCAGTTTGGATTTTAGAAAACAGAACTAAAGATAAAGGTTTACAAGATACATCCACTGTGATTATTGCAGGCAGTCCGTAGAATCTTTTAAAATCTGTGTTAAGTATTTGTATATTTTGACATGATCATATTTTCTTATGAAACAAAATAGGAATAGACCATATTATTTAGGATTTTATTCATTGAAGATGAGTAACGTTAGTAGTGAATCATGTTTGATTGCATTTGTTCATTATGAAGACATAATGTCAAAGTGTAATTTTGTTCTGGGGTCAAGTACTTAAAAAAAGTTTGAGAATCGTTGCTGTTGGCCACGATAAATCATATTTGAAAATGGTTACTGCACAAAAAGGTAACTGAAAAGGTCAACTTAGGGTGTATGAGGTCATTGAAAGAGTGGAGGAGGGGATTTGGTGCATCTTGGGAGGTTGGAGAGAGATTGAGGTGGAGGCTTGGGGCTGTCACCACAAGATTGAGTAAATTTTTCAGACGTTCATATCACATTTTAAAAGGATAGTTCACTCTAAGTTAGTGCTGGGCGGTATGACCAAAAATGTATATCACGGTATTTTTCAAAATTATAACGGTTTCACAGTAACCTGAGGTATGTAATTTTTTCGGCATGACGGGTGTAACCATATTTTTACTGTTGAGAGAGGAAAATACGACAGTCTATTGAATTAGTATGCCCTATTTTACTGCATGATAGTGAATATGTCAAAAAATACCACACTAAATAGTGACTAAACACGACCCTTTTTAAAGGGGTCCTATTATGCTTTTTTACTTTTTGAATTTTAGTCAGTGTGTATTTTGTATGTTTGGGCATAAAAAAGATCTAGAAAGTTACAATTCTCCAGTTCAGCCAAGGGAGTCTTTCGTTTTTTAAAAAAAATCCATTGTCAGAACTACAGCAAAGGCTCGTTGACTACAGCGTTTGGTTCGGGCTTGTGATATCCCAAACGGCTCATTAGAATTCATACAAAGAATTCCCGCCTGACAGAAATTGATGGTTGGGGTTGGGGAGGGGTGTGGAGGTGTGGTTTAGAACGCGTGGTTTGAGTGTTGAGCGACGCGACGAGGAGACGAAAAGAGAAGAGCTGTTGCAGAGTTAGTGCAGCAGAGAAAAACCCAAGAAGAAGAGCTGCTGCGGCTGTAGCCTCAAAATTTTTTGGCTGTTAGAAAAGCGGTTTCTAAAGTCAGTCCTCGCGTACTCCGCTCGCCACTGTTGTATGTTCTATGATTGCTGCATAGTTTTGCTATATGTGACTGTAAGTATAAGTGCTGCGAAGTGGACATGATCGGATATTCCTCATGATTCCAGTTTTGAGGGCGCAGTATGTTACATTCAAAGGGCATTAAAGTGAGTGAGACGTGAATTTATATTTTATTTATTTACAGAGGTATATTATGTACCACTTCATGCTTCTCTAGTAAGTTTTGTTTGTGTGAAGACGCTGCAGGCAGCGGCGCAACGCAAATCTGTAAATGAATATTCCGAATTTTTTTTTTTTCTTTTTTTTTTTTTTTTTTTGTTTTTATAAAAAAAAAAAAAAAAAAAAAAGTAAAAAAATAAAAAAAAAAATTAAAAATAAAAAAAAAAAAAAAAAAAAAAAAAAAAAAAAAAAAAAAGATAATTCATCAAATAAAAAGAAAAATGAAAAGTTTAATAAAAAAAACAAAAGTTATAAAAAAAAGTTATAAAAAAAAAAGTTAACTTCAACGGATTTCACCTGCTCAGGGAGTAGGGGCAATCGGACACTGTGTATGGATCATGCAAACTCGGAACACAGTTCATGCCCGGAGTCACTTCACGCGAGATCTAAATCAGGTGTGTTAACAAGTAAGCCGTGAACATGCAGAATGGGGGTTACGCAAGGCCTGGAATTGAGAACATGTCTAGAACAATTGCTTACAAGTATAACCGACGTAGTCTGGGCGCCGGCCCGAATGGCGCCGACAGTGTGTGCCTACACTCATAGTAGAAACTAATGTGTTCGAATTTTAAGCCGGGGTGCAACGCGCGCTTCTAGTCCGGTGCGAGACGCCCCTGAAACGAGGTTTTTTTTTCGCTTCCGAAAGCGGGATGTCAGGAAACCCAGGTGGTTGCAATTTTTCTTTTTAACTCTGTTCTGAGAATCTAACCCAATGTGCTATGTGTGTGCGCATTTATGAGGACAGATTCACAGCACGATTGTGTGAATGTGCCAGGGATACCCAAAATCCTTTTGTGAAAAGACGGAGAAGGGTCGTGGCAAGAGTACTGAAACACACGTCTAAGCTGTCGTAATCACAACGGCACTGGGACAGAAACCAATCCCAACACATTGTTTTTCGGGAAGGGGACCTTCATGTTAGCTGGAACTAATCGAGCCGTTTGTGGCAGGTTGGGGAGAAAGGTATTTTAATAATGTACATTATGTGAAAATAATGCGTTTTTCGAACCACCAAGCATGAGAGCATGTGCTAGTACACCCCCAAAACAAAATCAAGACTTTGTAAAAGGGCACAGAATAGGAAACCCTTTTACTACATGTTAACCAGGAGTCACTCTCATTTATAATAGCGGCATCGTCTGATAAAATCAACATGCATCTACACTAAAGAGCGGCTATGCGGTTGTTTTGGCTATATTACTTTTTTGTCTCATGCAGCGCACTGCCTGCGTCTGAGTAACAAACTAAAAAAAAAAACAAACAAAAAAGTGCATTTGATATTAACAGACGAACTACACTCATATTTATAATTCCAAACAATCAGTAAGCGACAGGTGCTAGGAAACGCTGTTTTGTACTCATTTATTGATGAGTCGGCTGCGGTGAGTCCAACTGAATGCGCTGCTTCTCTGCCGCTCACTGCACAGAACAGATGCCGAGAGAGGCGACACTTCTCCGGGAAAGCCAGACCTCACATTCGCGGGACAGCACTGGCGAAATCTTCCAACAGAACCATAGCTAAGGTTTATCCAAAAAAGTCGCTAGGTTTGTCAGTATGAATATTCTATGGAAAAAAGCCGCTAAAAGGGTCTGAAAGTTGCTAAATCTAGTGCTAAAGTCGCGCTCGTGTGTGTGTGAGACGCGGGAGCTGATGGCAGGGGGCGGTGGATATTTGTGGCGGTCAGTGTGGATATTGTGGATGAGTTCTTCTGTGTCATCATGTTCTATTAGTTCTACAGCTTCAGATTCGGAACTTTCACGCTTGGTAACACATACAGCTGTTCCCTCACCACAGTGCACCAGTGAAAAGGGACCCCTTTCAAACAGTGTCGAGTTCTGAACGTTGTTTAAGTGACATACACCGGTATTGCGGTATTTAAAAAATTCATATCATAACAAAAATAAACGGTATTCGGTGTGAACCGGTATACCGCCCAGCAAGTTTAAATTTCTGTCATCATTTACTAATCGTTTACATATATGACTGACTGTTGCAGAACACAAAAAGAAGGTATTTTAAAAAATGTCTGGTTTTGATCAGCATACATGAAAGTTAATGGGGTCCAAAACAATGCTGTAGAGGCAAAAAACTGAGGCAAGTCATACATTTTTGGAACCACATGAGGGTGAGTAAACGACAGAATTTTCATTTTAAGTGAACTGTCGCTTTAACAATTGTCCCCAGATACCCTGAACATCAAATGTGAAGAACACTAAAGAAGCTGAACAAACAGAAAATGGCAGTCATCTGACCTTATTCCGAAGATAATCACATAATGAATCAAAATATACCAATACTAGCAAGAAAATGTCAGTGGCATTCGAACAAGCATGACGTACCACAATTTGGCATACAAACAACATAATGCAGGGATACACAAGCACTCGGGAGGAGTAGAAGTGACCTGAAATGCCATTTGTGGTGAAATGAATTAATTTATTGATGTCAACCTCTACCCATTGGCTTTGTCAACCTCATGCACAATACCTTCAGGAATAGTGAAGGAGATCATTGATTGACCTCTGTCAGGGTGGATAAGCTATGATCTATATCCTCTCACTCACATCTGTCAGACATCGTCTCCCGCTGTTTATACTGTAGTGGATTCAATTCTCCCCCAAGAATAATCTTGTGATTTTAATTTAAACTGATTTGAGTAGTTTCAATGAGATTTGTTTGTGAGAACATGCAGTATATGGAGTATGTTTACAGAGCTTGTTGTTGAGGCAATTAGATCACCAAAGGATAACTCTGATCAGGTTATTGTCCATTGAAATAGGTTATAGTTGTCCTTTTATGACAGTCTGAGAGATGCTTGTTCCCTCTCATTCTGGATTTAACCGAGGCCACTAGTTATGCATTGCTGTAAAAGATCAACCTGTCCCATGAGCTCATTCATCAATCGATCAGTTGGCAGACTGAGCTCTTTCATCAGTTTGAAAGACAGCTATATGAATCCTCTTTATATCTCTATTCACTTCCCCACTGCCTTGTAATGCAATACACAAATTAAAGATGAAGAACATCCCTTTAAAAAAACCTCCATCTTCATCAGGACAATTACAGTAGTTAGATGGGAAATTCAATATTGTGTTAATTCTGTCCTTCTTTTATCAATACATGAAGTATATAATACAGTGACTCACTTCTAACTGGTTTTCCAACTAAATTGCTTCAAATAATACAATACGTACAAAGCTTAGTCACTAAATAGTTATGAAATCACTCCCTGTCTAGGCTGGTTCTGGTCTGGCTGGTGGACCAGCATAGACATGCTGTTTACCAACAAAATCTTCAACCAGTATGATGATGGTCAACTTGCTGGTTAAGCTTTTTAACCACACAAGTATCTTATTCTGGAGTCCAAAATCCCAAAACAGACTGGCCTTTTTTTTACAGAGATGTTCTGCCAATTCCTCTGGCTTATCGTGTACAGTACAAAATTCTAATTACATTTTTTAAAGCCCTTCATGGTCCTGCACCGCAGTATCTAGCAGATCTTATTCATCCTACTTTCCTGACACTTAATTCCTCCGGAGCCAATTTATTAACGGGTCAAGATTGTCCTCCATGGGTGGTAGGTCTTTCAGTGGCCCCTAGACACTGGAATTCTCTCCTGCAGTATCTCAGTGAAATTTCATCTCTTCCCACCTTCAAAACTCAATTGAAAATGTGCTGTTTACTTAGTGTTGTTCAGATGTTTATGTGTTCTGCCTCTTTTTTTTTTGTTAAATGAATTGGTTGCACTTGTTTCTCCCCTTTTCTTTTTTCGATTTCTTTGTTTCTTTATTTGCTATGTTGTTTAAGATATTCTTTCTTGTTTAATGTTTTCTGTCGTGTCAAGGATTAGTGAAATAATAATAATAATAATAACATCATATATGAAATGCACAATTATACTTTTCTGTTTCTTTGTATATTTCCCATTTTTGTCTCTCTTTTAGATATTCCTTCTTTTTCAGCTGTTTTCTGTCATGTATAGGGTTTAAGAAATGCACAATAAATAATAATTGAAAAAACATTATTATTTGCAAAATTTATAATAGTAATAATAAACTAATATTTACTATTGTTATTAGATTGGGAATAATAATACGAAAAAATATAATAACTTCTATTTATCTCATGTTGTATTATTAGTGTGAGCATTCAGGGTAATAATAATCGCCTAAGTATTTTAAAGTATTCTAATATTATTAATAATACTTATTATTAATTACTAATACTAATATAACAACAACAATAATAATAATAATAATAATTGTTTTATTAGTTTTATTTATTTGGCGCTTTTGTAATGTTGCTTTTCAGAATCAGTGAATAAATCACAATAAAAACATGAGCTGTTTATAGAAATATGTGCAACAGTGAATGTAAAATCTTGTAGCGTAAAGCTAAAGATTAGAGGTAGTCATAAACAGAAGAAGAAGAGGTTGTAGCTGTGAGGACTAAGTAAAGGGAGCAGGGGAGGAGGAACGGAGGGGGTTTAAAGGTGAAGTTAGTAGCAAGGCTAAGAGCGTAATAGTATCTTTTCCCTCAGCAGGCACAAATGTTTCTTCACATTGCCCTGTTTGGGCTGCAGAGCTGAGATCTGTCTGTCTGCGAAGGGGAAACTGTTTATTTGAATTAAATGTCATTCCTGGGGTTCCATATGGAACTGGTATATCCTTCATTTTTATGTGGTCTGTTTGATTTGCGAAATCAGGAACTGTCCTGCACTGCACTCAGGCTGAAGGCTTAGATTGAGGTCTTTACAGTTTCCTATAGGTACACTTTCCAGACCACAGGGGGGAACTAACTTTGTGTAAATTGGCTGAGGTCCATCATGCTGTCTTCTTAGGGTTGGAGAAACAGACAAAGTCTGTGCTGCTGTCTAAAAGGACCACTTGTTTGTTACGCTTGAGTATGACCCTCATTAATACGGCCACTTAAGTTCTCATGGATTCTGTGTGAGCTACCTGGACCCCAACTTTAAAACAACATGGTTTCAGATTTTAAAAGTCTACTTTCCATCCAGCAAATAAATACATAACTAAAGCACCAATGTTAGGGAGAGATACTAGTTTTCCTACTGTACGGCTCCAGTTTCCACCTCTTTGGTTCATTGTCTGAGAGGAAAGGCTACAGATCTGGTAGAAAGAACAGATCCAGACTTCCGGGAAAAAAATCTCTCTAAACTAGCTGTTATGTGAAATATTAATAAAAACAAAACACTTTCATTTCAATTATGCTCATCAGAAAGTTTGTTTGTGTAACTGCATCTTATTGGTTTATTCTTGGTTTTTGTGATGCTTCTCGTTACTTCATGATCACTCTGCTGTTAAACAGAATGATTGAGTGAATGCAGACCAATATTGCTAAACTCAAATTTCATGCCAATTTAAAATCGCTTCCTAAGTACATTAGATGTACAATTAGATTTTATACTGATGCCATTGCAGGGAACCAAGGCTTCAAATGCCTAAGGATGGAAAAACATCAGAATATTGTGAAATATTATTACAATTTAAAATAACTGATTTCTATTTGGATATATTTTAAATTAATGTTGCTCTGTGATGGGGAAGTGCATTTCACATCATTATGTTCAGAAATCATTATAATAACAGTTCTCAATTATGATTGGCAATGAATTATCATTTATTATTGGTGTTCAATTAGTAATCATGACTCTTATTATCAGTGTGGAAAACCTTTTTTCTGTAGAAATGATACTTTTTGGGGGGGGGGAAATAGAAGTTTAGGAAACAATTTTTGAAATAGAAATCCTTCTGCATTTAAATGTCTTTGTACTGTAATTTGTTTATCAGGTAGTAGTCCTCACTAAATAACAGTATAATTTTTCTTATTTTGATTTAGTATTGGTATATGAGATCCGGTTCTCTAAATTATTAAGCATTGAAACTTATTTCAAAAGGTATAATAAGCATTTAGCACTGAAATCATGGATTTATTGAAAGGATCATGGACCATGACGAATTGACCGTAAACGGGGCTTGAAAATTCAGCTTTCATGGGCCTATCACAGGAGATAAATTACTTTTTAAATATTATATGATTCAAATCTAACGTCTTAGGCCGACTAGTATTTTCACCGCTAACAATGGTTTTAATTCAGTTATTTCGATTTTGCTTTTAAGTGTCGGTCGCATATCGTCACATTTCCAAATATCATTTTGCCATGAATGGTCATAGCCAGTGAGATTTTGGTGCACCAAAAGTCCTGACAACCGCAAGTCAGAGTGATCTGATGTGGAGCACTTGGATGGTTGTAGTACTATTTCCGCGCGGAACATAGAATGTTTCTATTAATTTTAGTTACATATCTAAATGTACGTGGTCGAGAGAGCACTGGCAGAGGCTCCTAAACCCCCCCCCAACGAACAACTGTATCTTTTTTTTTTACATCTTCAGAATGAGAAAGAGAGGGCTGTGGATATGTATCTGTGCCTGTATGAGTATTTGAGCCCAACAGCACAAAAACGCCGCAGGAAACTACCAAGCATATTTTTAGCTCAGGGGTCCTTTCTTCGATTGATTGTGCGGACTTCCCTGTTGAACGATAGGACTGAGAAATCGCAACAGAATAATTGTCAGTGTTTTTTTCGGTGTTACCCCGTCTAGTGCCTGGTTTTCCCTGATCTGGTACATTGTACCTCTTTCATCGTTTAGTTTAATGATGATTCATGGTCACCTGTGTTTGTTAAATTATCCGGTATTAGAGTCGGTTGTTCTTCCTTGCTGGTCGGGTGAAACTACGTGGAGTATAGAGTATTAGTTGGCATTATGACTTCAGTTTCATATGTACTTTATTGAATCTACCCGCCGTGTGATATTTGTCAAATTAAAGACGGGTTTAGTGATTACTCGTGACGCCTCCTGCATTTTACTGCAACGATAGGTACCGTGGGACCAGATTGGACCGACCCAACACAGAACAGTAAAGCAGTGCACCTTCCCTTGTTTGGTTTTCCATTTTTGAAAAGTTTTTGGTTCCGTTTGTTTCTCCCGTGGCATTGAACTGCTTTGCTACGGTTCTCCGCTTAGCCCTGCTGAGATTATCCCTTCTCGAGTACGCTGGGAATTCTTCTGGTCGCCGCGGCGACGGCAGTGGTACGTCACCATCAATTCTCTGTTCTGGCTCGGGGCCAACTAATATCATGCGGGACAATGCCGTTAGGAAGGATTCTTCCAGTTTTCTGGGGGTTTGTTGCACAAAGACCGACCGGCGTGGATCCCTCGAGCTGCCGACTGCGCGAAGTCAAGTCGCGGTACAGCTCTCAAGCGACGGGCCCTACGATTGTCAAGCCCGCGGCAGTCCGAAGTCAAGGCCACGACAGTTCTAGTTCAAGTTCAGCGGCTGCGGCTTCCCAGCCTGCAGGCCGTTCCACAGTCAAGCCCGCCGGCCACTCCGGTGTCAAATCCGCCGGCCGTGGCATTCTCAAGCCCGCAGGCCGCCGCTGATCCAAGCCCACGGCCCACCGGCCGCCACTGATCCGAGCCCGCTGGCCGCCCTATTCACCCGTAAGTAAGAGGAGAAATGGACGGCTCAGGGCCCTCTTCCTCGACCGAGTGCGCCCCCGAAATCATCAAGTGTCCCGGCTCCAGCCCAGAGCTAGCGTCTAGTGTTGGCTCCGTCACGAGTTTAGCCAGTGAGGGCTCTGTACCGAGTTTAGCCAGAGAGGGCCCGTCCCAGTTTAGACCAGAGAGAGGCCCCGGTCACAGTTTAGCCCTAAGAGACTCCGTCCCTGAGTTAGCCCTCGAGAGGGTTACAGGTCCCCGAGTGTAGCCCAGAGGAGAGGGCCCCAGCTCCGAGTTTAGACCAGAGAGGACTCCCGTCCACGGCGGTTTAGCCCTGAGAGGGTACAGTCCCGAGTTTCGACAAGAGGAGGGCCCCAGGTCACTTCGTTTACAGAGAGGGCTCCAGTCCCTGTGTTTAGCCCAGTGAGGGCCCCAGTCCCCGAGTTTAGCCCAGAGAGGGCACCAGTCCCCAAGTCTAGCCCAGAGAGGGCTCCAGTCCCCACATCCAGCCCAAGGAGGGCTCCAGTCCCAGAGTTAGGCCTACGGAGGGCCTCTAAAGACTATATTCTCCCCAAGGATATTTTTGGGGGGGTGGGGTAGTAGGGATCCATCTGTGGAGGCTGGGCCGAGTGCCGAGGCCAGGCCCCCTGAACTGTCTGCACCACCATGGCCCCCTGAACTCGTTGCTCTGCATTGGGCCCTAAGCTCCCTGCTCGCAATGCATCTTGGAATGCCGTCCCACCAGGCCCCTGAGCTCTGATCCGCCTGGAGGACTCCCCTGTCTGCATCCTGTACCAGACTCCAGGGCGCCCCCCCCCCTTCCGGGGATAGTACGGCGACGGGACGCGCATTACGAGAGGAGGGAGCCTTTGTCAGTGTTTTGGGCTTGTTTTTTCTTGGAATCTCCCCGTGTTTCATCAATAAAGACGGTTTATGGTTACTCATGCCTCCTGTGTGTTCCCTGCAACAACGTACCGTGGGGGGGGGTGGGAACCCCCCCCCTATCATTCGATCAATATCATTCTGTATTTATTTTCTATCCATTCTCTCTTTCCAACCATATACAACTATATGCAAAATGACAGCTGATTTTAAATCTAATTGCTGCCTTACAAGTTTTCTGTTTTGTTTTTTTTTTTTTTTTTAGCAATAAACCAGTAAAGTGGCTAAATCTGGTAATTTTTAAATGTCATAAGGTTCCTAGGTAATAGGCATAGGTTGTTTTGAATTAATGTAAAGGACTGTTTTTTTTTTTTTTATCCTAGGACGGGAACTTTGCCAAATAAAAAGCATCAAAAATGGTTTGTATCGTGTGCACTAACTCACCATTGCTTGTGTTGCCATCTGACCATTGGGAAGCATTTCCTTGTCCTTGACCCAGTTATACAAGTATGCACCTCTTGCGTCAAGGAGCTTCTTTTTTGTCCACATTGTTTTATCATTCTCTGATGTTCTGTCAATCCAGGAGGGAGATGAAAAGACTGCGTGATTGATAAACGAGGGGTATTGACCACTGCCCATGATGGCCAGACGTCAGCATCTTTGACAGGCTAATGGATCGTAATGTACTTTAAAGGGATCAGTCATAACCAGTAAGAGGCTAAGAGTAAAAAGTTCATAGCCATATGAAAACAATGAAGAGCATTTTTTTGTAGTTTCATGGTTCATGAAGAACAGTTCCCCAGTGTACTAGTTACGTGGAAGATACATAAACCTGTGCATCAAGCATATGTGCACACCTTTTCTCCTCTACATCGTTGATCAAAACCAGGACAAATCTAGAACTAACAATTATGTATGAATTATGTAAACTACAGGGATGCAGGTTATTTATGTGGATGAAACTTCATAGTAAATGTTGTATGTTGAATTAGTTCTACTAGCACATACTCTACTTCACTAGCTCTCAACTGCTTTTAATTCACAACCCAGATTTTAGGGAAACAAAGAAAAAAAGTTGCATCAGTAAACATTTATTATTGTTGTTGTTGTTGTTATTATTTATATATACCTTTGTTTTTCAGCTAGGGTACATTGAAAAGTTGTGGTAAAATGTTTAATGTTACATTACACTCTGAAAAATAAAGGTGCTTCACGATGCCATAGAAGAACCTTTTTGTCTAAATGGTTCTATAAAGAACTTTTAACATCTGAAGAACCTTTCTGTTTCACAATTGGTTCTTTGTGGTGAAAGAAGGTTCTTCAGACTATAAAAAGGTAAGCAAGAGATGGTTCTTTAAAGAACCTTTGACTGAATGGTTCTTTGTGGAACCAAAAATGGTTCTTCTATGGCATCGCTTGAAGAAACTTTTGAAGCACCTTTACTTTTAAGAGTGTAGTAATGTTAGAAAATATTTCTATTAAAATAAATGCTATTATTTGTACTTGCTATTAATCAAAGAACTCTGAAAAAAATGTATCACGGATTATAAAAAGTGATAACATATTGATTATAATCATATAATAAATATGATAATGGAATATATATAACGGTGAAAAATAATATTTATTTTAGAAATAGTTTCTTTAACACACAATAAAGAAAATTTTTAATTAATTTATAAGATAATTATAAATATATTAAAATTTACAAACAGTTTCTGTTAAATTGTTTTTTTTTTTTTTGATCAAACAAATGCGGCCTTGGGAGCAAAGAGGACATTAAAACAATCTCACTGACCCAAACATTAAAATCAATAGTGTTGTGTACTCTATTTTTGCTCTAGTCTAAATGGTTTGAAATATTTCCTTTCTATCTCTTTTTCTACGAGGTACTTAGCTCACTTTTTCTTCAGGTGCTGGCTTGACTTTTTTTTTTTCAGTCAGAATCTGTGCTATGCTCAGTGCCGGAGCTGGCACTATACATCACAGGGATGCGCTCTTTACGGAAGGATAACCTGTCACCCACGCTGCAGGGTGACCTGAGGGAGTTGGGCTCTGAATGTTCCCACCACGCTGTACCCAAGCAGTATAACTGTCACACAGAGGAACACGTCCTGACTCATGCGTTCTCTTACATCTTCCAGAGCAAAGGACACAGGTCTCTGAAGTGGGGACATCTAATGCCCTCGGAGGGATTGTCTTATGTAAAGAACTGAAATATTCATTTGTCCACATGAGGGGGCTTTTCACTGCAAACACCTTAGTTGTGCGCACAGACAATCTAGGTCAGCCAGTGTATTTTCTACTGGTATGTCAAAAAATAAATAAAACACACACAAAACAATTTGTTAAGCCTAATGTCCATCAGAGACCTGCCATTGTGGCCAGTAGTTATTGGTAATACAAATTTAATTATTTTAAAGCGTAACTGGAAAACTGTACTTAAAAGTTAAAAAGATTTTCATGACTACAAGATGAACAGTAAATGTAATTTAAAGAGCACAAAGTATACTTGAAACAGTTCCACTTTAGCACAATCAAATATACTTTAAGTATAACTTTAGTTATAGCACTACTTCTGGGCATCTGAAGCGCATGAAGTACAAAGTTAGTTGTTCACGTTTATTATGGTAAAAATACAATTGCAGGGTATTTTTATTAAGCACATAAATATATAAATGTATTAGTAATATACTTAGAACAAAATAAATATATTTTTAGTGTATTAATATATTTTTTCCACTGGGGTAATTTAAGTATTTAAATTAAGTAAAATTAGCAACTGGAAAACTGTAACTACAATTTCATTTCATTTCAGTTCATAAATACACAAGTGTATTTCTTATTTTGTTTTAAAATGTAATTCATTTAACAAGATAAAAATAAAGTATTTTAAAATATAAATGGAACACAAAAAATTACAATTAAATTAGATTAAATAGATGTTATTAAAGAAAATCTTTGTTGTCGTAAAAAGTTTTAAAATAAAAAAATTATTTTAAATTAAAGTCTTTAGGATTTTAAAGTTAAATTAAGTTAAATTTGCATCACACTTTTCAAGTGTATTATTGCAATCCACAGTATCTTTGGGTCTTTTCAGCAGTTATTATCGTGCCCGAAACTAACTGACGTAGGAAATCAACACACCTACTATAGTACAGTGTGAGTAAAATGGGAATAGTGCATTAGAGGTAGCAGGGAGAGGAAACAGGCCCTAAAGAGGAGGGATTTCCAGGAACTGCTCATAATCTTACTGGTCTCCTTTATCAACTTTTCTCCCTCAGGGCTGATTGACTGGCCTGGTCGTGACATAAAGCAGAGTATAAAACAAACACATTCACATGTTGTACACCAGTGGTCACCAACCTTTTTAAGCCCAAGATCCCTGTCCTCGGCTTTGATGAACGACAAGATCTACCTACTGAAGAATTGATAGAAAATGTACCTTCAGAGACACATTCATGGAGAAATGTAGCTGGAGAACTGAATTTTTTTGTACTTATTTTTGTGTTATGGGTTGGCGACCACTGCTGCACAGCCATGTCTAAGCGTCCCTGGTGAATTTAAAGGGTTTGTGTTGCTGGCTCTAGTCAAGGTGGGCTTTCGTTTATGGGAATCTGTGTTTATTGTGTTTTTAGAAAGGCCACATGGGTGTCCAGACTATGACACAGAGGGGAGCTTTTTTTGTCACTTTTTGTGAACTTTCTGTCTGTCAAGCGGCCATCGCTTACCTGGTTAACGACCCTCGAAAGAGCTGATTGACAGCATCTGCCACAATCACCACGACCCACCAGACTCGCCCATTTGGTCTGACAAACAAATCAGACAGGAGAGTAAAGATTAACTTCAGTGGACTTAAACTTGAAAAATGATGTGTAGCCTATTGACATCTTTCTGCGGTTTAAATAAAATACGTTCTGGCATTCATTCATGTTTATGCTGTGCTTTAAATAAAAATAAAAAGACGATCAAGCCATTACAGTGATCTGTCACGACACATTAAAGAGCCACAAATGGTATTTATTGGTTGAATTTCTTTAAAAATGACAAAATCTGAAAGCTGAGACTTTATTTCATAACAGAAGTAACCTGTTCTGTCTTTTCGGTCGGCGTGTTGTCAGTTTCCTCTTTTTTTCACTGCGTGAGAACATGTGTGGGTGTGAGAGTGGCATGGGTTGTCGAACATTCGAACATAGCAACAGTAACTAAGGAGGGTGGGTTTTTATGAAGGGTCACTGTAAATGCATTAAGTATTATTTTTAAAGATTTTTTCAAAATATTTTTTGTCATGTTGGCTTTTATTTGGAAGTTTTTGTTCTTCGCATAGCCAAATCCTGATATAATCAGAAGCTGAAACCTTGAAAATAGTTTTTCCTTTCATTAAATTGTGAAAAAAAGTATTATCTTAAACGTAAATAAAAAATAAGTATTAATAGTAAAATGGGTGATATACTGTAGTGTGGATGTTGTCATCCACAACATCCACTTTACTGTTGTGAATTATTATCAAATTCTCAATCAGTTTTAGTACAGACACATACCTTAAAATCTCTTTAACATCTCTACCATTATTGCTCAAAATAAGATCATGGAACACAAAAATTAACTATGGAAACTATGTTAAACATTTCAGCAAACAGTGGAACAATTATGAATCACAAAACCTTTAATGAAACAGCAAAAATGTAAATAAAACTAAAATGTTAAAAAGTTCAACATACAAAGCCAATATGAAACTGAATATCCTTGTTCTAAGAACACATTTCAACCGTTAAAATAAATCACTGTTTTTCTGAATTTTTTTATTTTTATTTTTTGTACTCTCTAGTTTAAAAAAAAAACAGATATTACAACAATATGATTATATGATGATAAACCAACATACAAAACCAGTGCTAGAGTAAACACACATTTGTTTAATTGGACAACTTAAAAACTTCCTGGTGTGACATCTTGGCCCCGTCTATAATAGGTGTTACTTCTGCTTGATCAATGCTGCCAGAATGAATAAATGTTCTAGAAACAAAATTATGTCATATGCTGTTCTCTCATTTCCTTCCTCTCCTTCCCTATCCAGAGAGTGAATACAGATCAAACTTGCCAACTTTGCAAAAGGAAATGGGTGGAGCAGATGTTTGTCTCAATGGCTCAGTGGTGAAATATTGATTCAGAAGTTGGGAGAAATTATTTGATTCATTAAAAGCTTTTGTTGCTTAGAAACACGGATCAATTACAGCAGTAATTAGAGACCCAAGCAAAGCCACTGTCCTCTGGGAAATTCTGTTTTTGTAACTTATACAGTCAGAATGTGATTATGAAATGTAAGCTGGGTCTGCTAAGCTTACACTCTTAAAAATAAAGGTGCTTAAAAGGTTCTTCACAGCGATGTTCCACAAAGAACCATTCAGTCAAGGGTTCTTTAAAGAACCATGTCTTTCTTAGCTTTTTGTAATCTGTAGAACCTTCTTTCTCCATCAAGAACCTTTTGTGAAACAGAAAGGTTCTTCAGATGTTAAAGGTTCTTTATGGAACCATTTAGACAAAAAGATTCTTCAATGGCATCGTGAAGCACCTTTATTTTTAAGAGTGTATTTATGTCTCATTTACCCTTAAGCTGAGTCAGAATCGACACAGACTGATTTCAGCTTAACTTACAATGACAAAAAGTCTAGATTGATCATTGCTGAATTCATGCAAGCTTCATTCTCAACAACATCACTATGAGGTTATCGCTGCCCACTTTAACCGAGCTCTTGCCTTGGGCTCTGTTAAATATTCATCTACATAAGATGCTTGAGTTACAGGTGGCTGACTTTGTCCATCTCTGCTGAATTAAACTTGAAGTGAATGAAGTTAGGTAGCTATGAATATGAAAACCAAATCATTTATCAGAAGATTCTGAGAGGACACAAATTGGGAGCTTTATTTCAATACTTTGTTTTTCGTTCTCCACAGATTAATATACGCTGCAAAAATCTTTATTTATTGGTTAAATGAACAGCAAAGCAACATACAGATATTCAAATCAACATTCCACCAGCTGCTATTACTCCACCATTAAGATCTTCCGTTCAGGTGATATGAACCAAGTTTGCCAACCAATATGTTGCAGAATGTTCATTTTGGTTATTTTGCCAACACCATTGTAATGACAACCGCTTCATGCAGCTGAGATTAAATTCATACGTTGTTCTATCACTCATTACAAAATGTTGCATTGGCCTTAGTACAGGGTTTTTCCAGAGTCTCCCTAACTACAAATTGATCTGTTCCGTTGGGGGAACACCTTGATCTCTGGAATGAATGAGAAATGCCCATATTTTATTATTGGATCGGATACAATAGATGTCAGAACATGCATCCCTTCCCATTTTTGTGATGGTTATCTTTTTGAAGGATGGGTACAATAAACACCAGGTGGAATTTCCCCTACTACACACACACAAACGCTTGTTCACACATACACACGTGTACATGTTTGACTTGCATAAGATTCAGTTGCAAGCTTGTTTCTAATTATCATCAATGACAGACCTTTTCATATTCATGAATCAACACACTAATTCTGCATTACATTTGCTGTGATATTAGGAAAGTTGTTTGTTGGAAGGTTTCAGCATTTTCTCTCTGTACTCCCAAATTGCAATTCATCAGTAAAATCTGCTGATAAATCATAAAAAGAATTCATTTCACAATTGTCAGCGGGATCACTTGCATTTTGCTTTTATGTGGACAAGCTGTTCTTTGACTGCCAATGAATATCATACCTCTTAATGGCCCAGGAGTCCAAAATGACAATTACTGAGATGAGAGACTTTGAGAGAGGTTTAGTTGTTATTACACAATACTGTGTTAAAGCTTCTATCCGACCCAGCCCTGTGTGCAGGTGCTGGAAAATTCCACAAAGATTATTCATATGTATGTGCAGTTAAGGCAAAGGCGGTGTTGACGTAAAAGAGAAAATCACGGTCTTGAATAAAAGACTAAGAAAAAAATTCCAGCGTTGAGTGAGCATCAAATACGTTACGAAATCCTTAGGCCTCAGCATCAGCAGAAAGATTAAGTGTTTGGTTAATTGCTCTCTGACTTTTAGTTGTAGTAGGTCTTCAGGTAGGAGACAAGCCAGGATCAATTCAAATGAATTGACTTGCATTTCCTGATTGCAGATGAGGGAGCAGGCAGAGAGTAAAAACCAGGATGTATGCGTCATTGATGACATCTTCAGCTGTCTACGCAACCCGTTATTAATCACAATACAGGACTAGTGCAGAGCTCTCTTAACGTTATCTTTGAATGATTTGTAAAGTTTAATTTCTTTAATGAAGTGAGTACCCCACTAAAAATGCTGAATGTAAAGCAGTGAGTCAGTGTTCTACAGTGCAATAGCAAAACCAGAGTAGATATATGATAAAATAATAATTGACTGCACAAATCCTGTCGCAAATACTGAAAAACCACCACAAACATGCATGCCTTTTTTTTTACACATAAATATTTCTTGCACTAGGTATTAACACTGAAAAAGGGGTGATCATAATATTGAATTTAATACAAGAAGTCAAAGTTGCAACCCTTTTGGGCAACAAATTAATCTATAGATCACACAAGAGGGCACCGAAATGATAATATAATTAATTAATAATAAAATATATTGACTAAAAGTATATTGACTATATATGACTAATCACAAAGAAATAAATAACCAGATATTTTAATGGAATAATTTTCTACACATACTGTATTTAGGATATTCCAGTAGGTTTACAATTAATTCGTGTTAACTTTTTGCCAACAGCCCAGAGATAAAAGAGATACAGCATCAGAAAAATAATGACTTTTATGTTTCAAAATCAGATGATTTTGCTGATCATTTCTCATGGCATGGAGTCAGATATGGAGATACCTCTATTTAGAATATGCTAATAAGATTGAATAATGTAGTGTAAAATGCTGCAAATGTTTTTATCCAAAGTGCCAGGGCATTCATTGTGCACTTTTATATATTATATTTGTATGTGCATGTATCCAGAGCAAATATTAACACTGCAACTCATTAAAGCACACTTTCAACTTTAGATATTTGTTTGCTGCCCTTTATTTGTTGTTGTCGTTCATAATAAATAATGAACAATAAATACAGCTTTCTTTCTGCACAGTAAAACCAATCGGTTGCTTTGTATGAGTTCATTAGCAGGGACAATAAACATTTGACCAAATTAGAAAATCGCAAAACTGTTGAAATGAACTATTCAATTGGTTTGGACATGTAACAAGTTATACCATCATTTAGACAGAAAGTATTATGCTAAAGTATATATGCACCCCAAAAATATGTTTGTAGTTCATTGCTTTGCCTCCTGAGTTTTATTAGCAAGCCTGCATCTATTTTAAGTGATAAGAGATGAGGTACTTTGGAGTATCACTGTAAAACCTTCCTGAGCAAAGGGCTTAAAGTGATTTGGACATCCTGCTGAATAAGAATGGTTGAAAGTAACTTTGAGGTAAGAACCTGCCGAATGAGGGGCTCTATAGTGGCTCACCCCAGGTTTCCCGCTGGTCCTTTAGCACCAGTGCCCATTGATATTCAGCACTATTGACGTCACATGTTTGCAAGGAGTCCCTCTGCAGCTGTGAGAACCAGAACACTGAGATCAGGAGCAGACAATGTAGGAAGTGCATTCAGTCATTTTTCCAGGCTCCCTCTGCTGCTGGCATTCAATAAGGAAAAGCAATAAGAAGAGTCTGGCTGGAAATGCTTTGATACTCTAGTTGTAGGTGTCACGTGTGTAATCAGACCTGTCACTACTGTGTATGCTTCCTATTATTCATCAGTGCTACAAAATATCCTCCCTAAATTCATCCGTGTACTCATGTGAGGGTTATTTCACAAAAGAAGTGCTTTAAGATTTTAAAACCTAAATTTATTGTTAAACAAAGAATGTCTTCAAGTGTTAAGTGTTTTTTTTTAAATCAATATAGTTGAAGGCAGTTTTACTGTTCATTTATCCATTATTATCTGTGTATTTAAGGTCACAATAAGGTGTTTATTATAAGAGAAAATATAACATTAAGTAATAATAATACAAAAGAAACATTTACTTGTGCTTTAGAGTTCATCCTGAAAGGATGATGTCATTTATGAGTGTATTTATTTATTTATTTATTTAGCCTATAGAATTGCAGATACAAAAAAATATGAAAAATAAATCGAAAGATTTTAAATGGAGACTGGTCACAAAGGCATCCTTGTGGAGAAAGAAAACTAAAACATTTACCTTTATATTTAATTATTATTATTGTTTTAATGAATGACGTTTTTGTTCCTTAGTGTCAGCTTTTCATCGTTAAAGTCGTTATTTACACATACATTATCATTAAGCATACAAAAGCATCATTTTCTTTAAATCTTACATTCATACATTTTGTCTACTGTACCTTCTCGTTCTCGCCATCAGCATGCGTTTGGCTTTCTGTCAGTCTGCCTCCTCCGCCAGCGCTGCGCATGTTAATAGGTCGATGTGGACAAAGGAAAGAACAATAAAAATATTTAACGTGCCTGACCATATTTTGTTTTTTCTTGAGAGTTCATGGTGTAGCCGCTAGAGGGTTCTCAACGCAGCGGTGCGCAAAATAAAAACACCGTCCCGGTTCAGACACGCACTGAGAAACAAAACAGCAAGCAGGTTACCTGCGACTCCTGTCAGAATGAACAGGATGAATTCACACTATATGCTTTCTTCCAGATAAAAAACAATGTGACGTAACGAGCGAGAGTTGCCCGAAACATGTAGCATTTGACAAATCCTGCCTTTTTCTTTCCAGTCGGACTGGGGATGTGAGGTGTTATTTCAACTTTAATGTAGCCTACGCGAATCCCTCGTAAGAATAGAAATACACGCCGGTCTCGCCACTGACCCCCCTCAAACACACGTCCATGTACGCCTAGAGTTGTGCATGCGATATGTTTGAGCAACGCGTTTTTGCCAAGTTTATTTGAAATGCGGATGAAGAAAAAGTGAAAGGGAAATGATTTTGACCTCTCCACACTGATTGATTACTCAGTCATCCCTGCAGTTTAATGGGATCCATTCAATTGGGAAGGTGGAGCACTTGGTGAATTACATCCCCCCCCCCCCCCCCCCCCCCCCCCCCCTAATCTGGGTGAAGTGTCTGAAAGGGGCAAGGAAAGGGGGTCGTGGCTTAACATTATAAAGGAAAAAATAAGACAGCATTGCTGTCTTAGTTGGTGTTGAATACGCGTCTTGACAGGCTTTTGTAAAAGCAAAAGACCGGGAGAGATCTCCAAAGACGAGCGCTATTTAGTATTTTGAAATCATCAAATCCCCTATCCATTGACAAAAAAATTATTTTCTCCACTTGAAAATGAAACTTTTGCCCATTTGCACTTGGCTCCTATGCCTTTTGCTTTTTATCGTGTGCTTGGGATCTGAGTGTGGGACTCCACGGCGAATTTTAAGGTCTAAAAGAGACTTGGTACGCATCAGGGAATCCAGAAGTACCTTCCCAGGACCTTGTGCCACACGCCTGCCTCGGGGCAGACGCTCACTTCCCGGGATAGATCGGCGCTCCCCTCGCCTGTCACAGGCGGGGGAAAGCAGCCCAGGTCGGCGGAGGGCTGTTTACTTTACCGGTCGAGGAGACCAACTGCGTCTGAAACCCAATGCAGAGGTGCCAAGGGGAAATTTCACCCTGGAAATGTGGATAAAACCTGAGGGTGGGCAGCGCACTCCAGCTGTTATCGGAGGTTTGCTTTGCTTAATTATGACTTGCATTATATTCACTGCAGAAATCATTTCATAGTGTCGGCTAACTGCAGCATGCCCGCGCTTCATAAATCACCTCTAGTGTGCGAATAGTTGCATAAACACTTACCACTAGCACTTCTTCACTATTTATGAGCTAACGCGAGCACGTACCGAGAATAGTTAACAAATAACCGATCTTTCTAGATGCGCCTTTGCTCTTGATGTTTTCTAGCAAAATAAAAACTCTCTTGGGTTTTGCATGCGGTTGGCAGATGCAACTTTTGGTAGCATCTTGTAGTTTTAACGTTGCCCATTTAAACCGCCTTTAGTTATTCATCTTTGGACGGTTCGTGGAGGTGATGTGGAGTAAAGCAACTCGTATTGTAACCCAAATATCGTATGTGTTGGTGTGCTATTTAAGTCATGGCGTTTAAAGATTTTGATTTGTTTATTTATTATTATTTTACTTTTTTTATTCTTTAAATCTTTAAAACTGCATTTTTAAGTGTCTGCAAGAAAAAAACACGATAGCGGCGTAATCTGTAGATTTGTCTATATGATGCTGTATGATTAAGTGTCTGTGTCAGAAATCGCTTAAACAAATACGTCATCCCTTTGATGCATAGGCTACAGTGTTCCTTACGTGCTCTGCTCCACTAAATAGACACCCTATATAGCCTACCAAACTGAACACTACAGCGGGTGCTTATTTTTCTTTAGTCTTTATGCATGCCTGTTTATAATTATATGTGGCTGTAAAATGTGCTTTGAAAGTATGCACCTACCACTAACGAAGCGCTTGTAATTTACAATCGAATAACAAAATCCGTACGCTTTTTTTCTTTGAAAAATCTCTATTTACGCACATTACGCATTATCCTTATGGGGATGGAGTAGCATAGGTGGGCGTGTTAGTTGCTCGGTTGTATTTTTTTTCCCTTCAAACAAATCTATGTGATTTCTTTCCCCCCCCATCCCTTTTCCAGCCAACAGAGAGCGTAATACCCGTGGAGTCGGTTTATGAATCCTGCGTGCACCCCGTGAACCCCTATAGCACGCAATTTTGTGCGAACATAAACGAAAATGTACTGTAATGATATACAAATCAAATCATTTTTATTATCTCTCTAAAATGCTTGGGGGTCACTAAAAGACTAAATAAAATGCGAACCCACGTGTAGTTTTTGAGTTTACTTTTCTAACATGGATGTCATTAGAAATCTACAAAAGAACCACATGCTTAGTTCTTATTTTCTCAAATATTAGACAAAAAGTCTTACATAGATTAAATGTAAAAAGTTAACTTTATGTCCAAGTTAAAAAATTAAATAAATAATAAAATACTGAAAATAATTAGTGAGTCATGCACATGCAATTCAGTGATAGATTTCAAGATGCATGATTTAAATTGCAAATTGTAGACTCAGGACATTGCAAATTAATGTAATTACATACAGTTGGGTACACTGTCTTTAAATCAGCTTTATATCTCCAGAGGGCTGCATGATAATGGATTGATTGAATACATCTTGTCAGTGAGTCATCTAAAATTAGTCCACTCCTCTGTCCTCAAAATGATCTCCTTAGTCACAGTAACGTTAAGAAGCAACAAGGGGGCGCTGGCAGAGTTTATATAGCTTCTCCAACTGCGCATCTATAATAGTGTTGTTTAGCGAATTTCGTTTTAAACAAAGCATTAAATGTTTGCGGTCCGTCTAAGTTGTGGCCCTCGTATATCTGCTGTCCGGTTTTAACCCGCAAATATGTGCTGTTTTGGAATCAAAATTCTTCAGGTATAGGATTATGAGAAGGAAATGCTTTAAGTGTCAGTCCAGATGGAGGACGCTATAAAATTAGTGCCTTGTCCATCCTTTCTTCAAGCGGTTTTGTTATTGCTTGTTCTTGTAAAGATATTACAGTCCTTGCCACAAAACATCATGGAACGAACTCCTGCTTTCAGTCAATCAGATCCTCAGACGCAAGAGCGCACAGAGAGGCGCTGAGCCTGTTTTCAGGCAGATGACATTTTTACTAGAGGTTTTACAGTATGTCTGCTGACGTAAGTCCGAAGTTGAACGCAGTCTGATTTTAAATGTAAGTTCATACATTTTGCTTTTCATTGTTGTCATTGAGGATGCTGTGTAGTACACAGTGGGATGGGGTATTTTATGGCACATTACAATAACTTAATAAGCACCTCATAAAACTGTCAATAGCACCGCTTAGAGGTTTGTAATGATGGCCATAAAAATGTAAATATTCTATTATCATGTTACTAAGCAGGATGATTTATGTTTGGTTAACAGATATGTCATGTTTCTACAATGGTAAAATATACTTGTGAGAGGTTTATGAGATGAGATGTAATTTTGAAATAATAATATATATATATATATGTATATATATATATATATAGGCTATATATAAAATATAGCAATAAAATAAAAATTATATATACATTAATAGATAATATATTATATATAGGTGTGTGATGTTGATATAAATTCACTTTGTTGACATTAGTTAATAAAATACATGTTCTGTAGTCATGTAAGTGAGCATACAAATAATATTAACTGATACAACTTTTGATTTGAATAGTAAAATGTTAGAATTAACATTAACTACGATTAACACATGTTTTAGAAATAGTTTCATTTTATTGTAGCTCTTGTTAACTAACATGGTTAGCTAATGTTAACAAATGGAACCTTATTGTAAAGTGTTACCTATTGTACTGATAAATAACATTTTAAAACAACAGTGGAAATATAATTTAAAAAATATATATGTTTGCACTTTAAAAGGATATATTGACCCCATATCTAACATAAAATGAGTCAACAACTCATCAACTTAAGAAAATTCAGTATATCCTTACAGATGTTTTAATATTAGTATAGACACTACAGGTGTATATAATTTTTTTCAAACAGCTGCTGCACTTGTCTTTCACTTCATAATGCTCACTTTGTAGTGCACTGTCCATGGTGCTGGATACTGAGATTGAATGAACTCAAAATGGATGCTTTCTTGAAATATTGGAAAGGATTAGAAGGAACGCCATATTCGGCACGAGGAGCCAGCTGCATTCATTTCCAAAATTACATTTTAACTTCAGCATGTACTTAGTTTAATGACTGGATTGATTTCATAAAGTAAGCTAATTTGCAAAGCAAGCAGCATTTGTATTTGCGTGCAAGACTTTTTCCCCATGCTGTTGATCATACATTAGTATTTAATGCATTATCTCAGTTAAAGCTGTGTAGGGTATTTATTATGCACTGATGGTTTTAATGAAATCTCAGTTGTGATCAGTATAAAATTAGCATTTTCTAGTGCATCCATCATTCATTGATTCCCTTCACTGATTCCCTTGCATGTCTAAAGTTCCGTGCTGGCAAGAAATGTACCTGTTTGTTATTTCCCACTTAGTGGTCTCATTCCAGGATTTCACAGATTGTAATTTCCTCAGTTTTATGGCACAATTTATTTTTATAGATGCTGGCAGTGGTTCTGCTGGCAGCCTAGAAGTGAGAGCGAAGTACATGCTCCTGTCTGCTCTTTAGTAAGGCGCTCCCGAATGAATGATCTCTTTAAAGTGGTCAGTCCTAGCGGTCAAAAGATCCTCATGCATTCATCTTCAGTAAATGGATTGAAGCAGTTCGGTTCAAATGGGTTTCCCTGTTGATGAGGCATGTGTAAATTTGGAGTTATGTTACGTAGTGTAAGTAGTAATCTAGCATAGTAATATTTTCCTCTGCTACCCCGGTAACGCTTTACTGCTTATTCGCCCTAACTAAGTTTCACCAATTACCTCTAACAAATACACTTCTCTCCGCTGTGGGAGACGAGAGACTTCCTCATGCAGAAGACAGAATGAGGGTCACAGTTCCTCACTTTCTGTCTTCGACTTCAGGTTTCATTGCTCAGCAACTCGCTGGATTAAGCAGCACTGCTTGTGTGGATTTGTAGGACTTGTTTGATTAAATTGAAATTAAATTTAATACTTAAAAATGTTGAATATGCCCTATATCTGATTTCTGCAGTATTGAAATACAGTGATTCCTATGAAATCCATTTTTACGCACTCGATTATGAAGGACGTGTACCCATTAAATGTTAGAATACGTTTCCTTCTGTAGCTCAGCGCATGGCTTCCAAACAAAACAAGAAGAAAGGGTTTTAGAGCCCCTATCATAATACGGACTGTGCCGAAAAAGGACCATTTTTGATTTCAAACATCTCTACTGCTGAGGCACATTTCAAGAAAATAGACTGAAAATTCAACTAACCTTTGCTCTGTTGATACACGACCGCACTGTCTGGGCCTGACTGCTTGCAGATGCTTTTTCGCAGGCCTGTAGTCCTAGGACTGGACTGTTGCAATGATTTGATCATGGGAACCACATTGTTTCTGAACAAACACCTAGAGTTTTTCATCACTCTCCGCATCAGGCTGCAGTAACTTACGTCTGTGGTGTTGCGTCAGTCAGTTTGCTGAACTACTACTGTGCACCTTTAATTATACTTCTGGATAAATCAATATGTGTTATTTGTGTCTAGCATTTATTGACCAGAAAACCTGATAAAACATATACGGAAGTCTAAAAGAACCCAGTGAAAATCTGCCATTCAAAGTCAAATTTACTGAACAGAAAGGTTTCATATTTAGGGATATTAAAAAAAATAAAAAATAAAAAAAATAAAAATTATATGTATATAGTTTTTTGACCGAAAGTTGAATACTTTTATTCAGCAAGGCTGCATTAAATTGATCAAAAGTGACAGGAAAGATGAACTTTCTACTCATCAAAACCCTAAAATGTATCACATGTATTTTCACAAAAATATTAAGCAGTTGTTTTCAATATGAGAATAATGAAAAATTTTTCTTAAGCACCAAATCAGCATATTAGAACAATTTTCTGAGACCTCATCTTACAGCTGAGCCGAAACAAGAATAGATTCCATTTTCAAGTGCTTCTAAAAATGTTAAATTGTAATCATATTTCACAATATTACTGCCTTACTGTATTAAAAATTGTAGCCTTGGTGAGCATAAGAGACTTCTTTAAAAAAAAAAAAAAAAAAAACCTTTAAAACGTCTTACTTTCCACAAACTTTTGAATGGCAAACAAATAAAGTTAAATAAATGAAATAAAGTTTTAAGATTTTGAAAAAATACAAAGCAGCAATTAGATGAAAATTAATAAGGAATATATACAATTCTGCACTATTTTTGTCACTAATTAGTCAGATGTTCTTGTTTCAATTGGATCTTTTTGGATTATCTCAAAACATGCTGGAGAACATGAACATTCGATTTTACATGTGGAGTTCACAGAGCTTGAAAACATCTGTCATTAAAGCAACACTAGCATCAGATACTGTAAATTCCTAAAATTCATGTAGATTTTTTTCATTTTCACTCAAATTGTGGGTTTTTTGGACCACATTGTACATCATTCTCTGCTTGTTCTTGTATCTAATACCTGTCATCTTCCCACAGGTCTCTATGATAAATGCTTCTACGCATCCAGCGATAGAGGATGGTTACTTGGCATCAAAGCAGTCAGCGAACAAGCCAACCGTGACCCTCGTGTCTTCTTCTCCCTCAAGACAGACCGAGCCCACAAGCTCACCACAATCACCTCCAATGCACCCTACACACCCAATCAATGGTCACACGTGGCCGTCACCTACAACGGTCTCTTTATGAAGCTGTATGTAAACGGGGCGCAGGTTGCTGTAAGTCGAGATCAATCCGGTGAGATTTTTAGCCCCCTTACCAAGAAGTGCAAGGTGCTCATGATCGGTGGCAATGCATTAAACCACAACTACAGGGGAACAATGGAACACTTGAGCTTGTGGCATCGGGCTCTGAGCCAACGTGAGATCATTAGATACATGGGTCTCAGTTTGGGTCATTTTGGTGACCTCTCTCAGCTGGTCGTCTATGAGAACTTCGAGAGCATGTCAAGACGGTGGCTGACAGTGAAAGATGGCAGTTTCCCCCGGTTGGAGGACTCAGACCGGAGCCTGGCGGCTGTCCTCGGTGATGCTGCACTGAAACCTCCACCTTGCGGACAGACTGTGTGTGACAATGTGGAGGTGGTTACAAACTACTACCAGCTCTGGAGCTTCCGCAAACCCAAGACGGTGCGCTACCGAGTGATAAACGTTTACGACGATGACGGACGGTGGCCGACGATTACAGACCACCAGATCAACCTTCAGCACCAGCACTTGAACAATGCTTTCCGCGTCTACAACATCTCCTGGGAGCGCACCATTCACAACGTATACAACTCGTCCTTACGTAACCGCCTAATACTGGCCAACTGTGATATCAGCAAAGTGGGTGATGAAGAGTGCGATCCAGAATGTAACCACACTCTTACTGGCTTTGACGCCGGATACTGTAAGAGGCAGGGCGCACGCTGCCCCGAATACAAGCAGGGGAACGGGGTTTGTGACCCAGAGTGTAACTGGGACAATTTCTATTACGATCATGGGGACTGCTGCAACCCCAACATCACTGATGTCACCAAGACCTGCTTTAATCCTGCATCACCCCACAGGTAATTCTCAACTGCTATTTCAAACCTATTCAGTGATACACAGAGTGTTGAAAATAATTATTAGTTCAGACCTTTCTCCCAATAATTAGTTTAGTTATTCATTAAACATGCAAATAACAGACTATATCCCATACAGCTTAACCCTGTAAAGCCTGAACGTCAAAATAATAGTCAGAAAAATATATATACTGTATATATTTTTTTTTTAAAGGAGCAGTTAATTTAAAACAACATCTGATAAAGATTGCATGGCTCATATAGTATGATATAGGAGAAAATGGAGCTCATTTCTCAATTTTTATTCAGATGCCCAAACGGAGCAACATATGGAATTTGGTGCAGTTGCTGATATTTATATGGCCAGAAATTATTATGAAATTGTGATAACTCATAATATAACTCAGTCTTTGCAACAGTGTAGCAAACTACTTAGATAAAATTGTAACACTTTACTTGAAGGGGTGTGCATAAAACTGACATGACACCATTTATAATCATGTCATGAATATGAAGGAGGTTTTATGCACATTTATGACAACTGTCATTAATTTCCATCCCGCTCGTCTGCTATTGTATGCAATAGTACTTATTTTACCTACCCCTACCCTTACCCCTAACCATACCCCATAATAAATACTCTCAACAATGCATCTTTGCAATTAAAAATGACATAACTGAGCGAATGACACTTAATGACAGTTTGTCATAAACATGCATAAAAACCCTTAATATTCATGACATGTCGTGTCATGATTATGAAGGTGTCATGTCATGATTATGAAGGTGTCATGTCAGTCTTATGCACACCCCTTCAAGTAAAGTGTAACCGATAAAATTCATAATAATATCAATTGTTGCTCTATATCTCCAAATAATATGTCTAGATGCTGATTAAATGCTTTATGCTGTAGTTTTAATTGTATTGTAGTGATGGTTGAAATATAATATAAATATAAATAAAACAAATGCAAATATATTACAAATAAACGTTCCTCAAAAGCCTTTAGTGTCATATGTCACTTAATTCCAATTATTCTAAAAAATAAATGTAAGTTGCTTCAGTCCAGCAAGTGCTCATCTTGATTACTAACAATATAAAAGTTATTCTTATGTTAACTTTATGAAAATCATTAAAGATTTCACATCAAAAAGACATGAACCATGACCTGAAGGGGAACATTTTTTGAATTATACTAAATGACCTTTTACTTGCAAAAAAAGTAAAACGATCAAGGTTTTTCAGCAAAGTTTTAATCATTGTCATAATTTAGAGACCTTAGAAATTTGTGTACAAAATATGATACAGTAGGTTTTATCAGCTTAAAATGCTTTTAAAATGCTCTTTTAAAAAAAAATTGTTAATATTATCTATTAATTTATTCAAAAAGACTTTAAAATGCAGTTTTTTGGGGCCATAAACTCAAACATTTCAGGATGTCATAATGAAAAATAAACCTTGTTAAAAGAATGACATTGAAATTACTTTGTTATGGCAAGGCTAGATTATCTCAGGTTGTAAAATATCATGTGGTGTGACTCCCCAAAAATGATGATGTTTATGAACAAATAATATATAAAAACGTTTTGCATACAGTGTGTACATGTAATTCAAGGTGTTACTTGATGGTTACACAACATGACATTTTTACAATCATTAAATTAGAACTTTTGTTGTAAATGTTATGAAAGTTAAAACCATATGAATTCAACATGAATTATATAACCTGATTTAAAGATAAACCTTTTTTATCTTAGACACTCTTATTTCTCATTGACCCATGTACAACAGTTTTTTCTTCTTCACAGCTGTTTAAAGATTTTGGAAGTACCAGACACGAACTCAAGGGCACTATAATTTTCATTCCTATGTGTGAAGCTTTCAGCTATTTTAATTCTGTTGCATTAATGTATTATGACTTGACGTCCTAAAAACATCTTAACTGCTGAACCGGAGTCAGAGTTCTGGAGCATGAATTAACGTATACAGGGATGGATGCAGTTTGAGGGACAGTAAAACATGGTGAAGGATGAGTCTCGGCCCTACGGTTTGGTGTGTCTGTACTAGTGAGATTCAGGCCTGTTCTTATGTGTTTCATGTGTCCCTGGAGTCCATTTTGGCACCGAATCAGAGCTTGGCAACCAATCATGTTTTACTCTGTGGGTGAAATGAATTACTCTCGTGGTGACCAGATGTGAAGACTGAGGAGATTCTAGACATAGTTCTCCTTTTTTGTAAGCTTATAAAAGTGATTTGATAGAGAGTAAGTGGGAATGGAAACTGTGTCCCCCTGGACAAACAGAGGAGCCAATCACAGCTTAGAGCAGAATCTCCAACTCTATTACTTACAGCATTAGAGACTCTTCTGGGAGTCCTGCTCAGGAAAAAGAACCTTCCAGAAATATGTTGAGGTTGTGGGGGCACTGGATACTGTTGGTGTAAAGCTCTGTATTTGTTCTCTGGATGGTGGGACAAACCAAAGATCTCTTTTCCACTCTTCTCCTTTCTCAGCAACAGTTCCTGTAGCCATACACACTCTGCAGGTATTGTGACATACAGTGGGGTTCAAAAGTCTGAGGTTACACTGACAATCTTTGATTCAAAATGGAATTTAAATCTGGAAATAAAGTTTTAAAATTTTAGGAAAAAAATTAAACCAAGGAATGTTACAAATATTGCGTATACGTTATAATAAATATTTATGATTCTTCACTTCTTTTGGCCACATCAAATAAGTACATTTGTGACATTGTGTGTTCTTTTAGTTTCATTATCATGGACTTTTAGGTTGTTTCACATCACCTTCTTGCTTCCTTTATTCTAGTTTCCCGCCACTCATCAGTATCATGGACATTCATTAATCAGCACACCTGTTCACCTTTTAGTTTATCTCTGCGTATTTAAGTTCCTCTGGGTTCACTTCTCAGTTTTTCTGCATTTTTTGTGCTATGTACATTGTTTCGTAGCTTGGCGTACATTTTGGATTACCTTCTGTTGCTTTTTTAATAAACTGTGTTGTTTTATTTACTTTGGATTCATCTACCTTATCTGTTAGGACCAGTGCTTGAAGTGGAAAAAATAAATATATACATTTTCATCATTCCAGATGTATATATAGATATATATGATATAGATATAATATTATAATATGATATTAATGTACATATAATAAAAATTAGCACAAGTCAAGCTGCGATACCAAACAGGACCACAGGGAGACGCCAAAAGACCACTAAACCTGATGTCTTAACCTGACTGTACATGCTACTGTACGGATCCATTCAGAATTACTAAACTACTGACCAGTGCATGATCTAAAAACACCTTCAGCCAGCATTCATTATAAAAGATGAGTATGAGTAAGAAATTTTTTCTTTTTAGTCCGTGTCAGAAAAAAAAAACAAAGAATTGCGAGATGTATCCTAAACTTAATTCAAAGAAAAAAGGTCAGCGTTGCAAGATATAAACTCAGAATTACAGCTTTACTTGAAAAAAATCTTGTTACTTACAAGTTTTCATAAATTGGCTTCTGAGTAAACTTGAATATATTGAGCAAACTTTAGATTTTTCTGAGACCGTAATTTTGTAAGATTTTTTCAAGTAACGTTAACATATTGAAATTTACAGTGATCTCATAATTCCCAGTTTACATCATAATTGCGGGAAAATTGTGAAGTAAAAGTCGCAATTAACTTTTTTCACAATTACCTTGAATCCTATGGAGGAAACAAGTGTTCATTCAAACGGTTATAAAGTTCATGTTAACTATAATGTGTTTGGAATTAAAAAACTGTATTACATAAAGCATCTTCACAGGTGGACATACCCACTGTATGTCTGCAGCAGATTCTTGAAAGCAAAACCGCTGATTATCGTTTAATGCAGTTTAGTGTATTTGATCAGAACAAACAAGGGTATTTAAGGACAACTAGGGATCTGTGCCAGATAAAAAAAAAGAGAGACATGTCAAGGTCCAAGATGAAAGTTTTATTCTCAGGAAACAGAATCTGAATGATTGCATATTCAATATCTGTAAATCTGAACAAATTATATATAAAAGGCATCACTTACCTTTGAGAGGTTCTATAAATTAAAATATTGGTTCCAGGTTTGTAACCTCATTGAAATTGTGGTACTGCTTGCAAAATTGCACAATCACACTGCTTCCTGTCCGTCTGTGGTTACAGATCCTTAGTTCACTGTATTTGTTTTTAGTTACCATAATTGCAGTTTGTCCTATTGACGTTTGTGTGTGTTCGTGTGTGAGATGAGACTAGAGCGTGTGGTCAAGCGGAGAGCACTCCAGCTTGTTGCTTGTTTTGATTTGATTATGGCATGTCTGGAGAGATTTGCCGAAGGCTGCATAACGAAGTGATTTGACATTCCTTTTTGATTGTACAAGAATGCATGAACAAAGAGTTGTGCAAGAACAGAACAATGAAATCAAATGCTGTGGTGAATCTGTTTTTGCCTAAGACTCATGCAGATGTTGCAGTCAACTTTAAAATCTGCAACTTTCAACAGAACATCTGGGTTATATTAACCTGTTTTTTCATATTATCTTTTGGTAATGTATGCCATATACTGAATTGGGTTTTAGCTAATAATAATTTAGATGCCGTTATCTTAAAGCAAATAGCTCAGAGACAGGTTACTATTATAAAGCAGTGTTAGTTCTAACTTAGTCTCGCATTGCCAGAACTTCAGACTGATGGCAGAAGGTTCAGACTCCATAGCCGCTTTAATTGGCTACAAACCGCCCAAGAGGATGTCTGACAGACATGTAAAGCAACCAATCACAGTTTGCTTGGTTTAGTATCATATTTAGGAGCGTGAAACTGTAAAGTATAAAGTAGCATATTTAGCATGAACTAAATGTATTCCAAATACAGTTTAGTATATTTATTTTTCACTAGGGGCCACTGACCAAGACATCATATTTTCTATATGCACTTTAAACTGATGCATTTAAATGATACTTTTGGGTCACCCCAAGACTGCAGAGCTGGTGAGAGAAACGATGGTAGAGTGAGACAGTATAAAAATGAGTCAAGTCTGTATAATTGCATGAGTCAAGACCCGTACATCTGGCTCATTTTCAAGCACTTCAGGCGAGCTCTCAGTGTCAAAAAGAGAGTGACATCATCGCTTCTTTAATCGGTTTTGGTTCAGACATTATGCAGATTTTATATAAACATAGTCGTCTCTACCTGAATTGACATGAATTTCAGCAATAAATTCAACTGAATTGCAGTATTTAGCTTAGGTGCAGTGCTTTCACTGATCTCTGAGGATTCAAAGGTCACAACACTGCAGGGAGAAAAGAAATGCATTGCTTTCCTAACAGCATATCTCGAGTGCATCCTTGTTTGTCTCAGAATAGTCAAAGGTACAGTATGTTGCTCCTGCTTTGCTCTCCTGCTTTATCCAGGGCTCTCTTGAAGAGGAGATCCAACTCTAATAATAAGAGTATCTCTATTAGCCCAGTTTAAGACAGCATAATCTAAGCCACTCGGCTCGTAAACTAAGCCGGCTAATAGCCGGTTACCTTATCAAGGATTTGGACAGGAAAAGCACACTCTTAGCACCTTTTTTTTATTCTTCTGGAGGCTTGAGAAACCACCTGTCTACACAAGTGGCAACCTAAAAAAGCGATGGAGATCTGTCTCTTTCTTCATTGCATACAACTTCAGGCACACAAACACAGGGTCCAAACCCTGATGTTCAGAAGTAGGTTTGGATAAAGAGTTAAGCCCAGGGGACAGAAGGATTTCCTCTTTTCAAACTGCAGCAATTAAATAGTCCTTTAACCTGCCACTGTGAGGCCAGCTGATTCATTTGTGTGCAGAGCCCTTTTCATTGGGGACTTCCACTCCACCGCATTAACAGCACTGGACACACTTATTTGCAATGAACTAGTTTCAGAGCTTTAATTGTATTTCAAACATATTTGCCTTCTGAAATAAAGGGAGAGATTTATGAGGACCAGATAATGCTGATGCTTTGTTGCAGTGTAAGTGTTTGTGTGTCTGGCTGTCCGCACCAAATGTGATGGTACACAGCTCATGTTGAGTCAGCATGAATGTAGGCCTGGGGATACAGCTTTCAATATTCAATATATCTCTATATTTATGTATTTGAAATAGCTCAAAGGGCTGATTTTTTAAGGATAATATTTTTGAAACCGCCACTGTTGCCACATTTACAGATTTGCAATGTTTAATGCCTAACACTAAAATTGTTTAAAATGATCAAAGCATGCTTTTCACATCTTTCCGGGAAAATTTTATATCAATTATTTTTCCTTTGCTTACATTCACTCACAAAAACAATGAAATATTATTTCCATTAAAACTTTTGTGAGCTAACACAAAGTTTCTTGGGGGAAAGCGAAGATTTAAAAGAACGTGAAAGCAGGGAAATATAATTTTCTCTCCCAACTAATTTTGTATTTATTTATTTTTTCCCCAACCATGACCATGTCCCTTTAGAGACTCCATAGTTTTTCACAAAAAACAAGGAGTGATTACATTTAATCATTTTTAATATACACATAACAGTGCATATGTAGATTTGTGTAGAATGTAGTTTTTGGTGCAATAAAATTACTAAGCTTAGAAGTAAACATCAAGGGGGTAAAATAAAAATAAAAAACATCTCTTGTTTGTACCATATTAGCCATATTTCTGAGAGGGTTGTATAACAGATGACAGAAGGTGGAAGTAATGGAGGACATACTGTAGGAATAGACAGTTCAGAAATGAATGTTTTTTATGACTTTGGGCAGGTGTTTCCTGTGGAAAACAGTCTCAGATGTACATAGGAACATCCATACTAAAACGGTACATTTTTTTCTGAGAGGCTACAGTTACAGTGATTGTTTACTGTATTCTTTTAGTACAATATTCTTCATATATCAAACAGCCCTTGTTTTCTGTAGACTTTACATAAATGTATCCTCCTTTCTTCTAGCCCCTTTTATGGTAACTGTCTGTGAATTATATTATTCCTGCAGAGGTCAGCTACAAATTATCCCACGAGCCTGTGAACTTCACGCCTGGTTGTGCATGATGTTAATTGTATAGATGATTGATCACTCCTCTTATGTACTTGGAGCTGATGAAAAGATCCATGAAAGGCTGAGAAAATTATAGCCCTCTCAGCCAACTGGTGAACACTGCCATGCCAACCCGCCCCGAGCAGCTCTACGCGAAACCACACTCGGTACATCTGGATGTAAGGCCGTCTTTACTGATTCAGATGAATAATACATGGGTGTAAATGGATGAAGCCATAATCACGCATTTAATAGGCATTAAATATAAATGCGTCAACACACCACTTGGAGCACTCTGAGTGCAGCCAGGCGGAACTGATCAGCAGTGACGTCTGCGCTTTTCCCCCCCTTTTTTTACTTATTTAATGGACAGCCTTCCCATGACACAAGCCCGTACCCTATATGTGGAGATGTGAACGGACTGGCTTCTTTTAAGACATCCTGGAAGACAATTTTGGCATTCTTAAAGATGATCACCTCCGAATGTGAGGCTAGTGATTCATTATGTGGCTTCAAACGTTGTACTGCCTGTGTCACCCACTTCCCTACTCAGCAGAATCAGGAGAAAAAAAGCCTCAAATGATCCTGAGCAGCATTGTGCAATACATGACCACTGATGCCTGCATATTTTGGCTGGACAGATGCATACTTTGGCCTGCTGTTTTTGTAGTAGGCCTATGTCCACATCTGATTCGTGTTGTGTTTTTCTAAGTGAGCCAGTGGATTAAACTTAATTGAACTCAGATTAGATGGCTTTGACCTACAGTAGTGGAACTTTTAATAAAGCAGAGGCCTATGTTTTAAAAAACAAGTTCCTTTTGCACTTACTCTATAGCTGACTTATTTATCTCGCCATGAAACTCCCTGACCTCTTTTTTCCCTTTCTGTACAGCCAAAAAGCCAGCCAAATATTTTCATAGGAAATAATGAAATTCCTGAAATTATTAGGAGGGAAACCTTATATCATCAGTTCTCCTTAGATTTGTCCCCTGAGCTGGCTTCCACAGTTTCACAAGCGAACCTCTGCCACCTTTTGATACTGCATACTACAGTTTCTTTTCCTTTTCCATTCTTGACTTTTTTTTATAAAAAGGTGATGTCATTTCAAGTATTCCACTATATAGGTTTACTTTGGTGCATTTTCACTAGTCTGAGTCAAGAAAAACCAGTAAGATGCATGCTTATAAGTCAAAAAGTGAATGTTTCTTTACTGTGCTCTTCACAGTAATGTTGCTTGTAAGAATATCTATTCAGTTATGAGTTGTTTTCTGAATATGTGTGGAATGAAGCAGGTAATTTGAGGTCTGTACCACACAAGATGTTTCCACGCTGTGCTGCATCTCGTTGGCAGCTGTGTTGGCTTGTAGCGTCACCACCATAACTAATCATCAATGTTCTGCCTAGAGAACATCACACCCTCTGCCATGTTTATTTTTTTTTTCATATTTGTGCAACATTATCACGTCCCTTTCTTTCGCTTTCAGACACAAAGTAGTGCTAGATGGGTCAATAAAATTACAACTGTATGTTTTTTTCAGATCTAGTAATTTATTCAAAAATATGTAAGTAAAATACTTTGTTGAAAAATCCATTTCATAAATATACTGACTTGAATACACCACTTCTATGATGAGAATGTTTTTATTTATTTTTTAAATCTTAAATCTTGTGTTTTACGTTTTAATCCTGTGTTTTTAATCTTCAGTTATTAGAATATTAGAATGATTTCTGAAGGATCACGTGACACTGAAGACTGGAGTAATGGGCTGCTGAAAATTCAGCTTTGCCAGCAGAGGCATAAATTACATTTGAAAAAATATTAAAAGAAACCAGCATTTTTTAAATTGTATCAACATTTTACAATATTACCGTTTTACTGCATTTCTGATCAAATAAATGCAGCCTTAATAAGCATAAGAGAATTATCGCAAAAACATTAAAAATCTCAATTAGTATACAAAGTAATATATAAACAAT
Organism: Sinocyclocheilus anophthalmus; assembly: GCA_018155175.1. Taxonomy (NCBI): domain Eukaryota; kingdom Metazoa; phylum Chordata; class Actinopteri; order Cypriniformes; family Cyprinidae; genus Sinocyclocheilus; species Sinocyclocheilus anophthalmus. Next base: position 182,574 of record JADLZN010012217.1, read on the forward strand.
ATAACTGCCTGATTGTTGTTGGGATGTACAATAAGCACCATGCTTTATGATTGGAAATGTAGTCCAGTAGTGAAAATGCAAAAGTGTGTTTACTAGACTTACTCTCCTTCTTTTGAACTGTCATGAGGCTTCTAGTGTTTCTCTTTTATGACAGAGAGTGATGACTTTACAAGACATAGTGCCATGGTATAAGGCTTGCGAGAAAATAAATACCAGGAAATGGTCATCATGTCTCTTTAACCCGCGTCTTCCTTAGAAGGTAATAATACATCAAGAACAACTACAAAGTAATAAATACATTTTCATAATGTCTCAGCTAACCCAGGGCTTAGCAGCATGACAACAGATACCGTGTTTGATTGGCCCTAGTGGTGAACTAGCTAACAGATGTTGCTCTTAAGATGAAGAATGAGACCTGGCTGTTTTTTTTTCTCAATGAATAGTGGAGGTGGGTGTTTTCTACATTTGAAAGCATTGGAGTTAGGAACTAAGCACCGCTTGTGTTCATTTTTGTTCCAGCATTTTTCAAAAGGGAAATGTTTTGAGAGAATTAAGCAGGGCCTCCCGTAAAGACAGAGGAGGTTAGCGGAGAGGCGATATGAAATCCTATACGTCTGCGCAAATATGAATATATGCATGGTTACATGCTGTTGTACTTATGGAAATGTATGTCTCCAGCAAGCCAGCATTCATCACTCCAGAGAGGCTTGTCTTTGTTTGACTTGCATGACAGTTTATCACTGCAGGGGAAAGGCTTGCATGGGAATAACATGCCCAGTGTGTTTGAGGTGAAATAATAATCATTATAAGGGGGCCGTGTTTGGAACTATCCAAATGACACAATGCATTCCTAACTAGACAGGGCCAATGACCGCTGACCACAGAGCTGGCTGCAGAGTGGGGCTCAGGTTTCCTTCCAAATACAAACTCTGTGTGACAGCCTCACTAGAGCCGTTAAATTACGGAACACTGCTTCTCTTGACAAACATTTATACACTCACACACGCTCTTTGTGTACTTCTGTTTGTACTTTCCTATCAATCCTTACTGATGTATTTCATTAATAAAAATTACCTCAAAATTTGGTAATTACCCCAAAAAAAGTAATATATTTAAAATGTGTTTATTTCATAATAAATATAGATTGTCTATTAACATGTTTACTGACATATCGCTTGAGAATTACTGATATAAATACTATAATTCAACTTTATTTGTAGTACTACTTGTGTTCAACGCACATTTCTTAATATCAAGCCCAAAATGTGTTTTATTGTCACTAAGATTGTATGATCTTTGAATAATATCGGTCTTTAAATGCAAGATATTTAAAGTGTACCTGAAGTATACTTGCAATAGTTCCACTTTAGCTCAATCAGATATACTTCAGTATATCTTGTGTTGGACTTCAGCACTACTTCCACAAAATTGAAGTGCATTAAGCACAAAATTAGTTGTTCCAATTTAGCAGACTTTAAGTTCCAGTTTAGTATACTATTATAAAAGGATATTTTGATTAAGTATACACTCTTAAAAATAGAGGTGCTTCACGATGCCATAGAAGAACCTTTTTGTCTAAATGGTTCCATAAAGAACCTTTAACAAAACCTGTTTCACAAAAGGTTCTTTGTAGGCGAAAGAAGGTTCTTCAGATTATAACAAGGTAAGAAAGAAATGGTTCTTTAAATAACCTTTGACTGAATGGTTCTTTGTGGAACCAAAAATGGTTCTTCTATGGAATCGCTTGAAGAACCTTTTGAAGCACCTTTATTTTTAAGAGTGTATATGTATGTAAATGTATTTGTAGTATGGAATAAATGTGTTTCAAATATATTTAAGTATATTTATTTTTCACTAGGGTATATTCACTCTTAGATGTTTAGAGAGCTCAGTAAAAAAATGTACCATTTGTAAATCCAGTGATTCATATAGATATAGATTTCCCTATCTGATTCAATTCTGACTCACAAGCTCTCAATTCCACTCCAATTCATTTAGGTATGTTTCAGTTATAATGCCCATTTAAAGAGCTGGCTAATAAGCGTGCAACCACAAACATTTTGGTGACATTTTGGTAAATTATCGTGAGCAAAAATGGTCCATTGTATATTGTCAATAGTATAGAGATTAAAGCACAGCTCATCCAGAAGTTAATTTCAAAACAAGTAGCTTTCTGTTGGTTAATGTAGCAATTCCTCACGCGAAATTCCCGATTGTGTAAAGTTCTATTGCAACTACTGGATTTTATCCACCAAAAAAAAATGACTGAACAGTGGTAAATGTGACCGCATCTTTATGAGCAAGTTATTTCTTTAGTGACTCAGAAACATAAGTTGCGTGACCCAACAAATGACTTTAAAGATGTGGTCACAAGAGTCATTTGTTAGTGTATCAGCCAATACTAGTCACTTCTTGTTTGCATTTGGGTGCTCAACAGAAAACCTTTTTTTGCATCACATTCACAACTATGATTTATTTTGTCATGGCGCTTAAGATTCAACAGTGGAGGAGCAGTGAAAATTGATGAAAGAAACAGGAAAACCTGGTGCATTACAAACACTGTAAATAGGCTTAAAAGATCAATATTGCCATTTTAATAATCATGATAAGTGAATGTTAGACGGCCGGAAACATAAAACGCGAAAGGACAAGCGACAGCTCAGTCAACTGGTCTGAAAATGATTTTGTACAGGATTCTATGTGCAATTGTAAGGTCCGGTTTACAGTATATATGATTTTGAAAGCAGTCTGTTTTGAATATTTCCTGTGTTAAAAAGTCTTTCTTGTTCTATAGGGCTTACATGAACGTGAAAGAGCTGAAAGAGGTTTTGAATTTGGATGGATCCACGCACTTGAACATCTTCTTTGCTAACTCATCTGATGAAGACGTGGCTGGTGTGGGCACTTGGCCCTGGGATAAAGAAGCTTTGACACATTTAGGTAAATACATAAATGCATCACTACAATACAGATAACGATCACTGGTTCAGCATAGTTTTGAAGAGCATTGCATATCAACTTTCATTGTCATCAGCAAAAGAAGACATTAAATGGGTACCAAAAATGATGATGTTTATAATACCTGCTCTCGCTCTGTCTTTTTTGAGGTGGGATTGTATTAAACCCTTTATTTTATGGTACATTTGGCCACACTCACACCATGATCCATGAGATTGGCCACAGCCTTGGACTGTACCATGTCTTCAGGGGAATCTCAGAGGTGGAGTCCTGTAACGATGCCTGCTTAGAGACTGAGCCGTCTCTTGAGACGGGGGATCTGTGTGTAGATACAAATCCCACACCCAAGTACAAGTACTGCAGAGATCCTGAGCCAGGCAACGACACCTGCGGCAGATGTCATTTCACAAACACCCCCTTCAACAATTACATGAGCTATGCTGGTGAGACATACAGTATACAGTATCAACTCTAAATGTCTGCTGCGTAGAAGACTTCTGCAGACTCTTTTAGCATTGTCTGTGCTGATTTGGACAGGAAATCTGTGAAAGAAATTTAAAATAAGTGTAACGTCTGAGATATCTTTGTTCGTTTTGTTCCCATAAAGATGATGACTGCACAGATTCCTTCACGCTGAACCAGGTGGCCCGGATGCACTGTTACCTGGATCTGATCTACCAGTCTTGGAGACCTGGCAGTAAACCAGCTCCTGTTCCTCTACCTCCTCGAGTAACAGCACAGGACCAAGACTCTACTACACTAGAGTGGTTCCCTGCCCTCACCGGCCATTACTTAGACAGGTGAAAAGAACTAGGAACCAAGGCTGTTCCTAGCAGTGTTAATTTAGTTGGCGAATAATTTTCGTCATAATTCTTGTCAACAAATTTTGTCACGACGGACAACGAGCGTAACGAACTGCCGGTTACGTATGGTAACCCTCGTTCCTTGATGGAGGGAACGGAGACGTTATGTCGTGACTGACAAATTGGGATCTCGCTTCGAGAGACCAATCTACTTCGAGTGTAACTAAACGAGCAGCAAGTATGCATCAGCGGTCCGTCGGATCCACAGTGTGAGCATAAAAAGGCAGCCGGTGCAATGCATACCAGGTTTTCGATGGGGCCATGCCGTGGGCGACTCCGGGCGCTCAGCCGGTGGGGTACAGCCAGCCGGCTGTGGTGACGGGATGTGACGTCTCCGTTCCCCCTTCAAGGAACGAGGGTTACATATGTACCAAGACGTTCCCTTTCAGTCAGTCACTCCAAGTAAGTCGGTGAGCGAGAATTGGGATTCCTAACAAAGCGCATGGATGCTGCCCCTTCAAGTGTCCTGTGCGAGCCGCCTGCCGCCCCTTTGTGGTGTAGGCCGGGAATCGCAATCAAGAAGGCACAGTCATGTGGTCATAGCACTACCCATCAGTGAGATTTGGATAACACTGGAAAAACGTACCAGTTCACCTTGGAACAGGGCGATGCAGAAAGGCAACATCCTTCCCGAAGCGAGTTTCAGAGCAAATACAATATGAAAATCCGTTTAGGTGCATATGGAAAATGTGATTGTAACCATCTTGGAAAAGGCAGAAAGTCTGCGGGGGAAAAGGGCTTGAGGCTATACTGTGGACCGTTACAAATATGGGACCATTAGGTCTCACATATGGAACCCAGCCCCCTTCTACCGGTTATCAAGTTATCATCGATGTGAAGGTCGGGATGCCAACCAAGTTCTGGCTGCCGAGGGGACGGAGGTACTCAACAGGGTCTACTGTATGGACTTTCTGGAGTGGTTTTGCAAGCCGACCCTAAGCCGGGGCCTCTCAGTGCTTCTACTTGTTTGAGGTGAGAACACAGGAGGATATCGGCTCCACATGAAGGCTATAGGATCTAGCGAAAGTGGGGGTCGGCCAGCCCACAGCTCTACAAGTATCTGTCAGCAAAGCACCACGAGACAGCACGAGCCAGCACCAAGGAGGATGCAACACCTCTAGTTGAGAGAGCTCGCAACCTGATGGGCAGGGCACACCCTGTGCCTGAAAAGCCAGGGTGATGCATCCACTATCCAGTGGGCATTCCTCTGCTTTGAGACGGCATTCCCCCTCTGCCGGCCTCCGTAATAGGACAAAGAGCTGGTCTGAGGTCCTGAAGCTTTGTGTGCGGTCTACGTAGCACCTTAAGGCTCGTACGGGACAGAGCAAAGCTAGGGCTGGTTCTGCCTCCTCCGAGGGCAGCGCTTGGTGGTTCATCACCTGATCCCTGAAGGGAGTAATGGAAACCTTGGGCACATAGCCAGGCTGGGGCCTCAGGATTACCTGGGAGTCAACCGGTCCAAACTCTAGGCATGAATCGTCGACCAAAATGTGTGCAGGTCCCCTACCCTCTCTATGGAGGCCAGTGCAAGCAGGAGCAGAGTTCATTGAAGCAAAACTCATAGCTCAAACTGACTGCAAAAGGTTCAAAATGGGCCTGCATGAGGTGTCTAAGCCCCAGAGACAGGTAAAAGAGAAGCGATTATGGGGAAGAGGGGCCCGGGATAAGGATTTAACATCGGAGGCCCTCCCCTAAAGGAGACCTGATGACATCAGGTCATGTTAGCAGCAATCTTTTTTTTTAGTGACATAGACTTTAAGGGTGGAGGAAGACAGCCTTCGCTCCAACCCATCCTACAGGAAAGAAAGCACGACACCGATCGGGCATCTACGGGGGTATTCCCGGCGGGAAGAGCACCAACCGACAAACAAGTTCCACTTCAAGGCATAAGCGTGTTAGTAGACGGAGCTCTCGCCGAAGGTGATTGGGTTCAATACCTTTGAGTAGGTCACCTTAGACTCCGCGTCCAGACATGAAGTTTCAGAGTTCTGGCGCGGGCAGTTTGTTCAGCGGCTATATGCAGAGCCCTGAGAATAGTTTCAGTGGGAACCGCTTCAGCCTGCCCTGAAGTAATTAAAAGTAGGTCATTTGCATTGGCTGTTAGTTACAACTCGAAGTAGATGGCCTCTCGAAGCGAAGATCCCAATTCGTCCCCCCCCCCGGTCTTTCTCGGAGCGTCAGTCGGTCACGTGACTCGGAGTGACCGACTGAAAAGGGAAATTAAAACTCTTTTTGAATGACAAAAACTATGATGAAAATGTATTGACATTTTCGTCAACGAATAAAAACTAGACGAAAATGTTAGGGAGGGACGATTTGGGAAGAGATTCATTCATAACGAATTTGACTGAATAGTTGCGGTTAGATGAGTATATGAACAGGCGGGGCAATAAAGCTAAAGACACTTGCTGCGCACGTCGCAAAAACGTTCAAAAATGTCATATCTGTGGGGAGTAAGGAGAAGAGCAGAACAATTAGGAAATTGACGAGCAAGAGAGAGAAGTGTTATCAGTACGTGCATCATTGCAAGTGGCATTTCGGTTTAAAGGGGCAGCAGCCTATTTTAGATCTATCGTCCGAGGTCATTGAGCAAATCAAGCAACAACAGCAACGACCAGAAAATCACTCACTGCGCTGATGAAAAATTTAGTAGCCTAACGATTACTCTAAATTTATTTACGAAATTACTATTTCTGCTTGAAATATGAAGAACCTGGTAAACCCAATGCTATAAAGATAATAAAGAATGGCATAAATTACCCCTAATAACAATGGTAGTGTATTAAAAAGAAGACAAGTTCTTGTTTGTTCAGAGCGTCTGTTTTATTACAGGCATGTTGTGTGTCACCGACAGTTAAATCGGTGTTTTCCTGATAAAAAACTTAATATCAGTCAAGTCAAGTCACCTTTTATTTATATAGTGCTTTGAACAATACAGATTGTGTCAAAGCAACTGACCAGCATTAATTAGGAAAATAGTGTCAAAAATGCAAAATGACAATAGTAAACACTAATTTTCATTTTAAAGGCAGTTCATCATTGAATTCATTGATGTCAACATCCAGCTCAGTTTAATATCTTTGCAATCATGTCAACGAGAACGCTGGAAATGAAGTGTCCCCAACAAAGCAAGCCAGAGGCAACAGCGGCAAAGAACCAAAACTCCATCAGTGACAGAAAATGGAGAAAAAACCTTGGGATATAAATATATAATCCCAAGATATAATATCAAACCTATATAATGAGTTTATACATTTTAGAGAAATGCTTAATAAATGCATTACACTGTAACGAAAAACCCATTCGATTTTGCCGAGTAAATTTACTGTAAGATTTTTGACTACAATCGTATGGATATTTAGTCGACTCTAAAACTAGATTTAAAACTAAAAACAATTCAGATGACTAAAACTAACCAAAATCAGAATTTGTGTCAAATTAACACTGGTTCCTAGATCGATTATTATCATGTTATTAATAAAGAAAATTATTTAGTGAATATTAGTACTAACTAATAAACAAAAAATAATAATTATTAAAAATAATATTAAAATGTTAACCATAATGAAAAATGTAACAAGAATTGTGAAACCAAGAAGTAACATTATTTGTATTGTAAGGTATTGAAGAAAAATCTAATAAAATTAATTAAAATGTATTAAGAAAAAAGATATCTTGCAAAAAAAGACAAATATTTAGCAAATTATATGTTTTATGGTGTTGTTTAAAAAATAAACTTTATTTTTAAATAGTTTTTTAATGTTATGGTTTATTTTTGATGTTTATTTAATGTTTATTTTTAGAACATTACAAAATCAGGATTTTAAACTGTATGTAGAAATTCCCCAACAAAAACATTCTTATATAGACTTCATAGAAATAAAACATAGCCTTATCAAACTAGAGGGCAAGTTAAATGTTATATAAATGTTATCTACATAATATGTGTAGTATTTTTTATATAAATCTAATATTTTGTTTTAATTTAATATTTAGATAACATTCAGTTTGACTGATATGGACAGCCAGCATTTTTTGCTCTTTTCATGAAACATTTATTTAAAAGAAAAAAGTTGTTTTAGGCTCTTTTTTGTACAAACTAAAAAAAACATTTTATTGATGTTGTGATGGTTTGGGTGTCTTTAAGGCTTCTTTCAGTAGTTAATTTGTATACAGTATGTTTAATTAGGTTTGATTATTTCATTCCAGAAATTCTTATATAATGTAAGTACCCCAATAAAAAATAATGGTGAGATGCTAAACAAGTCAAGGTCAATCATGTCAATAATGATTAAAGTTTATGTAGTGCAGTAGTGCACATGGCGCCCACAGGTCGTAGTGAGGCAAGGTTTGAGTCATCTGAATCCGAATTACTCTCTCATCATCTTAGAAACTGTTTTATACATTTTTAAAGGCATCAAGAGTTTATTGTGGTGTTGCTGTGTCTAAGTTGCTACCTTGGCTGTCTGTTGATTTCCTAGAGAAGTGGGATCAGTTTGTGACAGATGTACTGAAGTTGGGGTGCTCCTACAGTATGCCTCGAATTCTTCTTCTCCCAGACCCTGCTCTCCCTCCGGCCACTGGAGTCCTCGTGAAGCAGAAGGTAAGACTCAATAATGCTGCTGAATCCTTAGCCTTAAATATTATCCATAAACCCCACAATAGATGCCTTCTTCGTTTGACTGATATGCATTTTGAAATCAGATTTTTTTGAAAGCAGACTGACCAGGGGAGCATTGATAGCCAACTATGGTTGCAAGTCCCGTTGTTACCAAGATGGCAAGGAACAAAAAACAGTGAAGAAGTAGTCTTTAGATGTCATGTTTGTTACAGCAGCACCCTAGTAAAAAATGCCATAATTTAAAATGCATTTATTTCATACTAAGTATACTTCAAAACCATTAGCATATTTATTGGCATACCCCTTTTGACTTACTGATATAAAATTAAGTATATCTTTAATGCACAATGCACATTTCTTAATGTTATGCCTAAAATGTGTTGTAATATCATAATAAATAAGGATTGTATGATCTCTGCATAATATCAGTCTTTAAATGCAAGATATTTAGTACGTAAAAATGTAAGTACTTGGCAATAGTTCCACGTTAGCACAATCAAATATACTTATACTTACAAGATATCTTTAGTTGCACCTCAGCACTACTTCCGCACAATTAAAGTGCATTAAGCAGTGCATTAGTTCCAATTTAGCAGACTTTAAGTATACCAGTTTAGTATCCCAAAAGTACAATTGCAGTGTATTTTTATTAAGTACATAAATATGTAACTGTATTTGTAGTAGTATACTATGTAACAAAATAAAGTATTTAAAGTTTAATATTTTTTTACATAGGACAATCTTGAATTTGATCAATTATAGTCTAGATTATTATTCCTCCACCTGCGCTTGATTCATTAACAGAAATTCCTTATCATGAACCATATGGTTAAAACTTTAGAGGTTTGTGTTACTGTATGGATTTGGAAAACAGTCTTAAGATGCTTGGTTAGTTTCTCTAACGATGATTACTGTGGTAGTTTCAATGGTTACGATTGTATAGTAAACACACAACACCAGTCCAAATTCGAAGGTTAGGAACGTTCTCGGCTTACGTATGGGTACCCTCGATTAACTGAAGGAGGGAACGGAGATGTCACGTCAGATGACTGACGAATTGGGGTCTCGCTTAGAGAGACTAATCTACTTTGAGTGTAAACTAAACGAGCCAATGAACATTGACATGCGATTATTGCATCCAGCTCCTGCTGATCACAGCGTGAGTATAAGTAAGCAGCAGATGCAGCGCATATTCAGGTTTTCGCTGAGGAGCCGAGAGATCAGTGGTGGTACAGGAGCTGTGGCGACGGGACGTGACGTTTCCGTTCCCTCCTTCAGGGAACGAGGGTTACCATACGTAACCGAGACGTTCCCTTTCAGTCGGTCACTCCCGACGTCACATCGGATGACCGACAAAATTAGGATCCTACCAAAAGGCCACAGCTACAGCCCCTTCCAGTGTCCTGTGGAAGCCAACTACGCCCATACTTTTTGGCGTAGGCCAGGGCCTGCACACGAGGACCAGCTACTGTTATGGCACTACCCAATGAGTAAGACTGGATAACTCTGGGAAAACGTACCCGTTCTACTTGTAACAGGGGCGTTACGGAAGCTCGAACATTCCCGAAGGAGGTTTCGGAAACAATACACATATGAACATTCCTTGTAGTGCATATGGAAGAATGGAGGTGATTGTATCCCTCTTGGAATGGCAGAAGTCTGAAGGGGACAGGGATGGGAAGGAAACACGGGCTCAAGGCTATAACGTGGACTTTACACATATGAGATCCAATTAGGTCTTACATATGGAACCCATCCTTCTACCAGTTCTCGAGGATTCAACGAGTGAAGGCATGGCGCCGGACGCTCCGCCACGTCTGACTGCCAAGGGGACGGAGGAACTCAACAGGGTCAACTATATGGACTCTCTGGAGTGGTTTTGCAAGCCGACCCGAAGCCGGGGCTCTCAGTGCTTCTACCCATTTGAGGTGAGAACACAGGAGGATACTGGCTCCACATGAAGGCTATAGAATCTAGCGAACGTGTTAGGGTTCACACAGCCTGCAGCTTTACAGATATCTGCCAGCGAAGCGCCACAAGCCAGCGCCCATGAGGATGCAACACCTCTAGTTGAGTGAGCGTTCAACCTCACAACGGGCAGGACCCCTGGGCCTGATAAGCCAGGGTGATGGCATCCACTATCCAGTGGGCCAGCCTCTGCTTGGAGACAGTCTTTCCCTTCTGCTGTCCTCCTAAGCAGACAAAGAGCTGGTCTGAGGTACTGAAGCTTTGCGTCCGGTCTACGTAACACCTTAAGGCTCGGACGGGACAGAGAAAAACTAGGGCTGGGTCTGCCTCCTCCGACGGCAGCGCTTGGAGGTTCACCACCTGATCTCTGAAGGGAGTAGCAGGAACCTTGGGCACATAGCCGGGCCTGGGCCTCAGTATTACCTGGGAGTCAGCCGGACCAAACTCTAGGCACGAATCGTTGACCGAAATGCGTGCAGGTCCCCTACCCTCTTGATGGAGGCCAATGCCAGCAGGAGCAAAGTCTTCATCGAAAGGAACCTCAGCTCAACCGAAATCAAAGGCTCAAATGGGCCCTGTTGTAGTGCCGTGAACACTAGAGTCAGGTCCCAAGAGGGAATAGAGAGGGACCGTGGAGGATTTAACCTTCTCGCCCACTTAAGAAACCTGACGACCAGGTCATGCTTCCCAAACGATCTCCTTCTACGGGGTCATGGTTAGCAGCAATTGCAGCGACATAAACTTTAAGGGTGAAGGGAGACAGCCTTCGCTCCAACCTTGCTGCAAAAAGGACAGCACAACACCGATCGGGCATCTTCGGGGGTCTTCCCAATGAGAAGAACACCACTCAACGAACAGATTTCCACTTCAAAGCGTAGGCGTGTCTCATAGACGGTGCTCTTGCTGAAGTGATGGTGTCGACTACCTCTTGGGTTAGGTTACTCAGAACCTCCGCGTCCCATCCAGGGACCAGACATAAAGTTTCCAGAGGTCTGGACGCGGGTGCCAAAGGGTGCCCCGTCTATGAGTCAGTAAATCCTTCCTCAGAGGAATCGGACAAGGAGGAGCTGTCGCGAAGAGCATTAGTTCTGGGAACCAGTAGGTACGGGTAGGCAATAGGGTGCACCAACAGTACCTACTCTCGTCCTCAATGGACTTGCACAGCAATGTGAAGAAGGCTACTGGGGGAAACGAATACTTGCGGAAAGGCCCAGCGGCCAGTGTGTGCCAGGTCCGTGCGGTGTTCCTCGGCCAGGGAGAAAGAACAATGGGGCCAGTGAGAAGGTTTCTGGAGAGGCAAACCAGGTTACTGCAGTGGCTCCGAACGTCTCCAAAGCAGCGGGACGGTCTGTGGCTGGGTCGCCATTCTCCAGGAGCGCAGCTTGGGACCGGCTGTCGGTGCGGGTTGAGCAGCCCAGAATGTGAACGCACGAAGCGACCCTCAGAGGCTTCTGCGACCAGACGGAGGAAGGGTGGCGGGTTGATGTACGCAACGGTTTGCTGTGGTGTCCATGCAGACTAGGTACATGCTTGCTGGTAAAAGCGTTGAGACGGGCTCGAGGGCACAGGTGCACTGCCGCAACTCTGGAGGGCCAGTTGAGTGTGCCAGATGCAGGTTGGGCCCCGTCCAAACAACCTGACACTGAGCAAAAGACAGTTGGACAGTGACCCCCAGACTGGTGGTTGAGGCATCGTGCAAACCCAGCAGCCTGGGACCTGAACCTAGGGGCACTCCTGCCCGGAGAAGGAGGAACGCAAAGGTCTGACCAACGGGGTAAGGTTTGGTGGCAGGCCGGTGTAATTGGACCCAGAAGAAAGTGCCGCGTTGCCAACCGCACCACTCGGGACATCGGCCATGGAGCAGTGGCGCAGCGGTTCTCATATGGAGCCCTAGAGTGGGACTGCGCCGTAGCTGCATATGGCCTCAGTGGCCTCTAAACACTGTTCAGTGGGACCGCCATCTGCTCTGAAGGTATTAAGAAGTTCAACACGACGAGCAAGTTATGCGTGAGGGCAGGGCTGTCGTGATCGGGACCGAGTCCACGTACATACCGAAGGAAAGAGATGTTCTCTGCGTCGGGGAGAGTTTGTTTTTTCCCAGTTGACCTGAAGGCCCAATAGGCTGAGGTGTGAAAGCACCAAGTCTCTGTGCTCGCACAACTGATCCTGAGATTGGGCGAGTATGAGCCAATCGTCGAGGTAGTGGAGAATGCGAATGCCCTGTTCTCTCATGGGAACAAGGGCTGCCTACGTAACTTTCGTGAAGACACGGCGGCGACAGGGAAAGCCCAAAGGGGGCCAAGGACCTTGTACTGGTATGCCCGCCCCTCGAACGCGAACTGCAGAAATGGTCTGTGGTGCGGAAGGATCGAAACATGGACGTACGCGTCCTTCAGGTTGATCGCTGCAAACCAATCTTGGGGACAGATACACCTGAAGATGCATTTCTGCATGAGCATCTTAAACGGGAGCCTGTGAAGGGCCCGGTTCAAAATGCGCAGATCCAAGATGGGTCTCAACCCACCACCTTTCTTGGGTACAATAAAGTAAGGACTGTAAAACCCCGACCTCATATCGGCAGGAGGGACCGGCTCTATCTGGTCCTTCGCCAGTCGGTCTGTGATCTTTGCACGCAACGACAGGGGCATCTGCTGCCTTTCACTAACGTAAAGTGGGCGCCCCTAGAAAGTTGGGAGGCGAACGGGCGAAATGAATCGCATAGACGAGCCTGACGATTCGTCGAAGGAGCCATGAGACAGCTGGTAGTCTAGCCAGAGCTCCAGGACACCCATTGAAGTGGCATCACGCAACACTACAGGACCGTACCGCCAGTGGGGCAGCACGGGAACGCAGGGACCCGGACCGGGCATCTCGGGCCGGTCCGAGGAGGCGGGTCTGGGGTGTGAAACAATGACCTGCATTTGAGCAGAGGGTGGGCTGGGTAGTCCGTTGGTATCGTCCTCCGAATCCGCCCATGCTGCTCCTACTGGCGAGAGAGGAGGGGGTGAGTGTGATAAGGTATGGATCGTCCAACAACCCCACGTACCTCAGGAGGACAAGAGGTAGAAGAACATGCTTTATTTTGCGAGTATTTAGGGTACCACTGAAGGAAAAGGCCACGGTCTGGGACAACGGGGGGTTTCACGAGTCTTCGTGGCGTCTCGCATGTCGACACAGACACAGAACAGAGATGGCGCTCATGGGAAAAGACCAGTAGTGGACATGCATGATTGAACCAGAAGACAGCGACCGTAACCTTCGTCTTCATTCAGCGAGGTCCGTCAGACGTGCTGCGGAGTTCTTTGAGAAACTTCAGGGTCGTGACACCCTGTGCAAGTCCCTCAAGTGCCTTAGAATGGATTGCACTGCAGTAAAGCTGAAGAGTTGTTAGAGGTCGGTGCAGCCTTATCCACAGGCCGTATAAGACACTGCCCGATCAAGGCCGACGGGCATACTAGGCGGAGGGGAGCAACGGTTTGCCCACCAAGTGGTAACGGCATTTGGACCACAATTGCATCGCCAACTGACCGTCTCCACCTGGGGAACTCCCGCGTTCCCCCCGGCCGCTGGACCCCCAACAAGGGTGGGTGACGGGGGGTGGTGAGGGAGAGGCTGAGCCAATGGGCCGGTTTCTCGTCAGTGAATTTGAGGCCACGACCAGCGATCTCTCATGAACCTCCGAGAAGAACGGCAATGGGGGGAGGCCCTGAGAACCAGCTCGCCCACACCCTGAGAAAACCAATCGTCCAACCTTGGGGTTCAGGATGCGAGGTGAAAGTTTTTCCACTTGAGCCCACGAACTCGACGGCAGGCAAAACGGAGTCTGGTACGCAAAGAGCTGGTCATCCCCCGCAAGGCGAGCATGAGTCATCACGGACAAGAACCTCAGCGTGCCCTTTTCATGCCCGGACACGAACCGGCAACACGTAACCATCACCGGCGCCAGGTAACGACTGCACCCAGAAACACATGGATGGTACGACATCTTTAAAAAAGACGTTCCCACACGTGTGAAGGTCTTAGAGGAATCTTGGTTTTAGTGTGCTGACGAAGCGCAACAGGGGAGATGGCCGTCCTGCAACCCCACAGGGGTAGTACAAGCTGTTGTGTGCAACCACTCGAAAAGGGGAAAACACACCGCACGCTTGACGACGCGTACACAGCAGAGAGCCACGAAGAGCGTGCTGGACTTGATAGTTTTGTACTACTGTAGAACCTTGGTCGGGAAGCAGAAACGATAGAACCACGCTCGAGGCCTCCGAAGCGAAAAGTATGAATATGCGCGGCCATCTGCTGCTACTATAACACGCTGTGATCAAGCAGCAGGATGGGTGCAATAATTGCATGCCAATGTGCATTGGCTCGTTTAGTTTACATTCAAAGTAGATTGGTCTCTCTAAGCGAGATCCCAATTCGTCAGTCATCTGACGTGACGTTGAGAATGGAAAAGCACTGAAGGGAACCTAATTTTAAAGGAACCGACGCTTTATTGATTTAACTCTGTCAGCGTTTTTACAAAATTTTACTTGCAGTGCGTCCACAAACAGTTCTAGAACGTAACAATAGCATAATAACTTTTTAACGGTTGAATTCACAATCACATTAAGTCATAATAAATCTCAATGCATATGATGAGACTTACAGGCCATTTAGTGGTTTTGTTAGTGGCCTATTTGAATTCTTTTAGGAGGTTTCCTGTTTGGATTTAAGCTGGCTACTTTGGCAAACTGAAAGAGACCTGTTTCTGTTGACACTTGGAAATTGGTGAGTGCAGTTCAAAACCATTAATGTGCCGTTTTATTGAGTGGGATAAATGATTAAAGCATTGCACCCAATTCAGGATGCCAAGTGAGGCCAATATTGGATGGAACAGCAAAGTAATCTATGAGGAGAAGAACCAAAAAGTGTGGAAAAAATTAGTCATAGGAGTTGTCGTAAATTTCGATCTTCTCATGTGTTTATTTTAAGGCTAGAAAAATGTGGACATATGGAAGAATTGGTCCATAGAGCTTTGTGCACATAAATGAATGTTTTTTACCACGGGGAATGAGTCATGTTTTCCTGCGCAGTATCAATGATTTTGCCCTCGAAGTTCAACCTTTGATCTTTGTATCACAGAATGAAGCCAAACTGCCATGGTCAAGCTATTCTTATCGAAACTCCAAGGCATCCATTTTTTTATTCCATTATTTTATGAGTGCAAAGTATCTGTATAATCTACCCAAGCGCTGAAGAAGCACTAGGCCCTAATGGCCATGACATATGCCCACTATTTTAGCTCAAACTGCAAAAGCTCTTGAAAAAGTGAATTGGACTTGACATTGAAATGTTGAAAACAACTTCAGAGACCTACATTCCAGAGGCCGGCTGTTTTTCTGTTTAATTACTTAACCACTTAATTTGGTTTGCTTTTAAAAATGGGTGAGCCGTAAGTGCATGCTTGTATCTCTCCAAGCCAAGTTGGCCCAGCAGTGGCTTCACGCAGTCAGCTGAGAAGGCATGCCCAGGCTTGCCATGGCCACAACGCTTTAACTATGCTTTGCACTTGGATGGCTTCCCTGGTGTACTCCATTGCCCGGGCCATCTTTCCACTGTTTACAATCGGATACAAAACCTGACTTTGACGGCCTGCAGCTGGTTTGAACCTCTGCGCTTTACCGCTCTCAGAAAATCACCTGCCTGCAGTGCTCACCTCATCCAATGTATGCTCCCTGTCCTCAGTCATCTAGGTTAAAAAAGCAATTTTTCCTCTCATTCGAGTGTCCTTAGTTGACTTTTTGGAAACGATGCCCTTATAGTGTTGCTGGAATTCAATAAAAGAGCAACACCGGCACAACAAATAGATGGATGCGAGAGTGCTGTGCAAAGTCAACTCGATTTGCTATGCAAATTACTCTGTGGTTTCTTGTGCTCATGAGAAAGATCCCACAGTTGATTGAAAACATGAAGAAGATGAGAATGAATGTGAGACACAAAACCAGGAATGCTAGGAATGACTCGTATTTCCATCCCACTCTTACCTCAACGCTTCGTTTGTCTGCCGTGCCCCCGTTGCCCAGATCCTGATTGTGTCAGTGAGTCTTGCAGACCGGCAGGAGTTTCCAGTATGACCATCAGTAATCTTTTTTTTTTTTTTTTTTAGATCTGAACTTTTTGGTTTGTTTGATGTGAGTTTAGTTCATTTGATGAGAGGCTTATTATATAACTTATTGGTTTATTTTGGAAAGTCCAGTTCTGCTTGATGGCTTGCACTATTTCTGGCTTTGTCCTTTTCCATCTAATATTTCTTCTAATATTCCCTTGATCAGCAGCTGAGGTACATGGGGGATCTATGTGGGAGACATTTAGCAAAAATTTGGGTATTTGATACTGCAAAAGTGCATCTAGTTTCAGAACATCCCAGTTTGTTTTGGCCATCTAACTGAGCAACAAATACCCACCCTAGAACAACGGTGATATCGGAGTCAGACATGGGAGGGAGGTTACCTAGATGCTTGGTTTAACCAAATAAACATTAACAAAACTTTTGCCCAATGCTTTTTCCATTTGTCATTTAACTTGTAGTCAGACTACAAATTAAGCTTGACTGAGGGCAACCAAAATAAATTTGAAAGAAACTTTTACCTCACCTTTTTTCCATTCGTCATGCAAACAGTCAGTTCAAAAAACACCATTTTAAAAGCAACAGTGGCTTCAAAAAGGGATGCTTAAGCCATACTTAAAATGTATAAATGTCATTAAAGTAAACATTTTTGTTTAGAAAATTTTTTTTTTTCTTGTTGGTTTTTATGCATTTTTCTCATCATAAGATCAACAGTCATACAGAATACATACACACACATTTTAGACAGGACCAGAAGCAAACCAAAATAAATAAATAACGGCAGAGCAGATATAAAATACAAAGGTATACATTATGGCAGTCATTGGGCATCTTCAAGAAAATCCCACATGGAAGTTTTTCTAGTGCAAGAATATTAGCATGATTTATCCATGTTTTAGTTTGTCAGTTTTTTTTCAGACAAAAACAACAGATGTGCTGTTCAAGATTAAGATAAAAAACTAATAGGACACTTTCTGGTTGTGATTCATTAGCCTTAAGCCTTAAACACTACAGGAGTTTTAGGCCGATTTATATTTTCTTGTCGAGGGCCTTGGTCGGTTTCCGATGTTCAGCACGGCAAATGTGAGACATTTCCTTCATCTCCACTATTCAACGGACCCGTAAAGCAGCTTGTTTTGTGGTTGCGCATTGGTTATTGTGAAAGTACTGATGTAATTGTGATCATCCTGATTTAAAATCCTAAATATCAAACATGTTTGATATGATCGGGGAGGTCCTAGTTTGTGTGCGAGCAGGTCGGGAGGTGCAAAATTCGATCTGTAAATGCCTCATATTACCAGATAATCCACACCGAACACCGGAACCGACCGAGGTCATCAACAAGATGTTTTTCTCTGATTCTTGGGAGGAGGAAATTGGGGATAAATCGGCCTAAAACTGGGATATGAGATCGGCCTAAGTGGGATATAGTGAAACATGTTCACAGTTAATGTGATGAGCTACACCTCTGATTACTCTGCTAGGAAACGTTTAAACTTGAGGAGAACTGACTTCATACATCCACTAAAATCACTTCAACACCAGTTGGTTAAAAGTCATTGCCAAAAAGGTTCAGGAAAATGAGGCTAGTTCTAAGAAAAATTCTAGCATCATATATTTTCAGGTGCCATTTGGTATTTTCATAGCCAATGCCATCACACATATTTAAGTGAGTGTCCAAATTGTATTGTTTGCATCTCCTTAGTGGTGTTTTAAATCATGGTAATTCAGAAATATTATTTATTAATTTATTTATTTTGAAATATTTAAGCTATATATGCCAGCTTTATTCTGCAAGCCAACAAAGGTGGATGGAATTAAATCAATAATGCTCTACAGAAACTCATCATTGTAATATACATTTATAATTATCTTTTAGTATGGCTGCAAGCTTGTAGCTATTGGCCACTGCTGTAGGTTTCATTTAAAGGGGTCCTATTATGCTTTTTCACTTTTTCAACTTTAGTTAGTCTGTAATGTTGCTGTTTGAGCATAAAAAAGATCTGCAAAGTTACAAAGCTCAAAGTCCACTTCAAAAGGAGATATTTTATTTAACAGAAATCACTTTTCAAAAACTACAACGAACGACTCGTTTGGACTACAATGCATATTTTCCGGGATTTGTCACAAATATCGATGAACGGGACGAGACCTGCTTGAGCTGCACTAGAAAAGGCAACGAGTGTTATCACTATGTCGGAGACACACTAGCTTTCCCAAGGCGAACTTTGGTTACAATCATCTGGGTTTAAATCATGCTCAAATTTATTTAATTTTGACACAATATTTACACTGAAGCTCGCAGGCGGCTATGGTGAGGGGCATGACATTTCATGACCAGGTGCCGAGTGGTGCCAATCACAACACACACCGGCCCAGCTAACCAATCACAGCACATTTCGTATTTCAGAAGGCGGGCCTTAATTTGATACAGGAACTATTCGAGCCGTTCATGCCAGACTGAGGAGAGAGGTGTTGTAATGTAAAATATGTAAAAAATAATGTGTTTTTTGAACAACCTAGTATGAGAGCCTGTTCTAGTACACCCCCGAATCAAAATCAAGACTTTGTAAAAGAGCATAATAGGACCCCTTTAAGTACATTGTCCTTCAGAGCTTCAGTGGGACCTCCCTGTCAATCTTACCCCCTCTCCGGGCCCCTCCCCCTTCAGCTGCCTCACAATGACCTCTTGACAGTTTCTAAAAAGGAAAACTGGGCCCAGGGCCAGAATTCTCCCCATGACCTCCTGCCATCTTACTGAAGAACATCATTTGGCCCTCTTAGAAACTGTTTGTTTGTTTTTGAAATGCCATTCATTAATCCAAGAACCCAATAATTGGATGTAATTGCAAAAGTCATTGCAATTGATATCGCTCAGGATTATTATTTTTTATGTTCATCTGTAAATAATTAGCAGTTCTTGCTAAGGCAAACATGGGTATTATTACTATTGGTCATACTTAGGTTTAAGGATTTATCCACATTGCAGTACCCTGGCAAGGACACTAGGATCCTGGTGGCGTTAATGTACCCCTCTCATTTTCATAACCTCATAGTGTTTAAGAGGAAGTAACATGACATTAGCTTGTGCTACCAAATTTGAAACATGCTGACTACACAATACAGACTTGGTTTTTATCCTTGGGTCCACCAAAAATAGAAAGATTCAGTATAAGAATTGACTCATTTAGAGTCATTTGTCTGTGAATTACACGGCTTAGGCTGTATGTTTCTGATTCACTAAAAAGAATAATTTCATAAGAGTCATTTGTGTGTAAATGGGACACTGTAAAATCTGCAAGTACATTCAAATATAAAAACGTATAAGTAATCTTCAAATTTGTACTGTTTTCTTTCTCCAAACCCTATTTGTGAACTTCTGCAATGAATTCAGGATAACTTCTTGAAATAACTAAACAGTCATGAAACTTAAAGAAGTAGGATCCAATTTCAAATGGCTTCTTACAATCTGTAAAAATGGTGGGCCTATTGAACATTCATTATTTCTTTTTGGCAACATTACTATTTGGTTTTAAGGGTTTTTCAACCGCATAGCAATACCCTGGCAACATCCTGGCAGCATCTCATTTTCATAACCTCACAGTGTATAAGGGGAAATAATGACATTAACTTGTGCTACCAAGTTTGAAACATGTTGACTAATGAAGAGAGGTTTGGTTTCATTCTTTGCTCTCCTCTTTAGGTCCACCAGATGTAGAGCAGGCCTGTGAAGCGAGCGTCAGCACTTGGAGCCCCAACGCCGGCCTAGACTCGAGTAGTGTTGGCTCAGCATCTTGCCCACCCCAGGGCTGTATGCTGCAGCTCGAGTTTGCCTATCCGCTGGTGCCTGACTCCCTCACTGTTTGGGTCACTTTCTTCTCTCCAGAGGAGACTGGACTGCCTGCAATCCACGACATCCTTCTGCTGACCCTCAGTGGTAACAACATCTCGCTGGGCCCACAGTATGTGTTCTGTGACACACCGTTGACACTTAAGCTAGATGTGAAGGAGGAGGTGTATGGGGTGCAGTTCTTCACCATGGAGCAGCACTTGGAAATCGACGCCACATTGCTTGCCTCAAAGCCAGACAATCCTCTGTGCAGATCGAGTCATCCTCTACGCTATAGACTGGTTCGACAGCCACCGTTCACACATTCACCATATGGGCTGATCCTTCAGGAACCCACTCTGAGATATGTGGACAGGTAAGGATTAGAGGTGTATATGTTATTTATAACTACTACAGTGTTTATTAATATTTTTGAATTAGCAATTTTTATACTTTCACTTTTCATTTTCCTTTTAGTTAATTTTTTTGTTATTTTATTGTGTGCTTTAGTTATTTTTATTAGTTTTCTTTGTAATATTACTTTTAAGGTTTAATTTATTTCCGTTTTAGTTTTTATTTATTTTATTTCCAGTTAGTATTAAACTAAATACAAATGGGAAACTGAAAAAAAAGTTCATAAGATTTTAAGAAGTTAAAATATTCATATATTTAATTTATTTCAGCTTTATTTAAAAAATGTTTTTATAGTTTTAGTTCTAGTTTTAACAATAATATCCCTGGATCTGACACCTATATATGATATTTGACAGCATCTCAAACATGTCCTGATACGGTTATGATTTGATTAGATTCAGGGGCCTGTGATAACAATATTATAATAGTATTTGCCTATTTTACACAACCAGTTAAATTTTTTTAATTAAAGCTCACAAATGCAACCAAAATATATAATGAACATGTAATTTAACTCTGTGAAAATTGCAAATCCTTTATCCAAATCGGGATATTCACAACAAAAACACTTTGATACAGAACAATAAATGATGGGAAAAAATCATGTTGCACATGAGATCATGAATCATTTAATGACAGCTCATCATTGGCTTGTTCAATGAAATAAGCAATGACAACAGTGAGGAAAGTCTTTTAGTTTTCTGTGCTTCCCATGACTTGAGTTTGACAGGAGAGACAGCAATGCTAGGTTGCTGCATCATGATCATCTATCTGGCACTTGCACATTTTAAAAGAGAATGCACATCTTGGTGGAAATACGTAGAACAGTCACTGGACAATGTGTGGAAATATGACTAACATCAAAAATAAAAGTTCAAAAGTTAATCTTAAAAAGATCGATTTTAGGTGTTGCATTGATACATTGTATTGTTGGTCATTTGATTGATGTATAGGTCCATATAAATGTATTGTTACGGCCTCTAGTAAGGATGAAATATTTGTCCCTCTATTATGAATGATTTGTACTGGAAAACTTAGACGTATGAACTCTTAAAGAGGCTCTGAAAAGTTTTCTTTTGCGTGTCATCATGACTGCCAACATAAACAAATAATGACTGAATGCGCTAACACTATTCAAGACATTTCTAGGAACACTGGCTCATGATGTTTTAGCTTTTGCCATGTGTTGATGTGCTTTGCCGTTGTATGAATGTCTCTTAGGTACTATGCGTGAGGTCTTCAAACATATCCTTTACTCCTTGGGCTGGGGGTTCAGGTCAGCTTGAAGAATTTCACAGCCAGTTTGTTGTCATCTGAGAGATACATGCTGAAGTGCTCCCAGGCAGTTTAACTTCATGGGATACTCATAAATTCTGAGTGGCCACAAAACAGTTGGAGAGTGTTTGAAGAGCCTCTGCCTCTTTGATAACAGCAGAAACAGGCAGACTGTCAGATTGAAAGGCTGATAGATAGATAGATAGATAGATAGATAGATAGATAGATAGATAGATAGATAGATAGATAGATAGATAGATAGATAGATAGATAGATAGACAGATAGACAGACAGATAGATAGATAGACAGACAGACAGACAGACAGACAGACAGACAGGCAGACAGGCAGGCGCAGGCCGCAGACAGCAGACATATAGATCTATTTGCTATTTTTTATGTTTATGTATATGTATTTGAACAATATAATATTATGAAGGTTTTGTCAGACTGATTTAAATGGTAAATCCTATGTTTGTGAGTCTTTTTAAATGATTGAGTTAAAGGATTGACTCAATTAGAGTTTTTTTTATAAGTCGGACTACACAGCTTATGCTATATGTTTTTGATTCACTACAAATAATCAGTTCATAAGAGTCAATTGTTTGTGAATCAGATTACACTGCTTGTGCTGTGTGTTTTTGATTCACTAAAAAGAATCAGTTCATCAGAGTCATTTGTGCGTGAATAAGACAATGCTGTATATTGTGTGCAGGCTGCAAGTACATTTACATGTAAAGATATTTCGGATTAATTGACAATGTTTCCTTTTTATCCTTTATTATTCTTCAAACAATAGTTGTGAACCTCCACAATTATTTCAGGATCATTTCTTGGAATAACTAAAGTATGAAACTTGACTTTTTAAAATCTGTAAAAATGGCCTATTGGGCATCCATTTTTTTCTGTCAGGGAAATATGCCTCTTATTAATAAGACATTAATGAAGACTTTAGTCATTTACTAGGCAGGCATTGTGTCTGCTTCCTTTTGTGTTGGACTTTTTTTCCAGAGCTTCTGAATGCTGGGCCCTCCAACAGAACAAGACCACACCTCAGTTGGCAGGCTAGATAATGTGTACATTAGCTTTCACAAAAAATCTACTCAGTGCATATAAACAAGACCCAATGTGAACCCACTGAACTTCACTGTCCTCACACTGGGCTGTTTTGGGTGTCTTTTCTTGTTTCCAAAAAGTTGAAACTACAGTAAATACAGTGACAGCTGCAGCAGCAGTATGTTAGGAAAAGACATGAAGATATTTTCATCTTAACAAATAAATATCTAGATATTTTTAAATAAAGTCTTTAAAAAAAGTCTTAACTCTTTGCAGAACTAAAGTAGTATTTATATTGACATATCCAAACATACATTAAAGCTGTGTTTAGTTTGTAGTAGCACAATCCAAGTTGTGTTAGCAAGGTATGCAGATCCAGCCAACAGCTTAATCTGCTTAGATAATGTGGTTTTTTAATTGAAAAGGTTTGTTTTATGTATTAATGCTGCACAGCTGTATTCACCAGATGGTGAGAAAATGTATCAGTGTATCAGCAGGCTCTGGGATCAGCGAAAAACTCCCCGCATCTGAAATTCATAAACGCAGAGCGAAAGTGCTGTTGAGAAAGCTGTTGTGAGGAGTAATACAAGATATTTCAGAAAGACTTGCACTTCAGCTAAAAGCTAAATCCAGGAAATTCATTATTCAGTATCAGCACAAGTGATTCCTTGAGTTAGGCTTGCTCATGGGAATTTTACAGTAACTTCTAGATCTCAGACTTTTTTGAGTACTGTTTTATTATTGCACTGAGGCTGGTCTAAAGGAATTTACTGCAGTGTTTGGCTTCGGTATGAACAACAAGTCCATATTCTCCAAAGAGAGGTGTATAATTAAAATATAAAATAATATATAAATCAGAATAAAAGTCTGTACAAATCATAAACTACAATATAAATGTAATACTGTTAAATTGATATAATTTTTGGAGTTTTTGAATGCTTTGATTTGATAAAAAATAACCTATAGTAAAAACTCTAATGTTGTGAAATAGTATTACTATTCTTATTATTGAATAATTTAAATATTATTACAAGTGATAATGATATTACAGTTTAGTTTCACATGATTCTTCATAATTATTCTCATATGCTAATATCATTCTAACATGATATTTAAAATAGAAATATTCTTTGAATATTTAAAATACAAATTAGTTGGTAAACAATTTAAAATGTGAATGTCTATATATTATTTATTTTATTTTATTTAATTTTGTATTATTTATTTATTTTGTAGTGGAGCAAGTGAAAATGATGACAGGGCAAGTACAAGTTACTATATAAAAATATATAAAAAGTGAAGCTAAGCTGTTATTGAGTTATAGGTATGGAGTTGTTTCTCAAAGACTCCTAGGAAATGTTACTAAATTAACAGGAATCATTTGATGTGATTAGAACAGTTTACTACCTGAAATGAAAAGTATTGCAGGCATGATTCTTGTCAGTTATTTTGTCCTATTGTTATTGTTATCTGTTTTTCTCACTTCTTCTCCCTTTCAGTCCTCAATGTGGGTGGCCTTTCCTAATCCTTCATCGCTTTATGATGATTCGCTAGAGATCGTTTTCATATCGTCCAGGAAAACAAGGGCCATAAAATGTTTTGTCAGCTCCAGAGTGGCGCAAAATTACATGGCCATTTCATCCTCCAGGTGCAAGCCTAGTTCGGCTCCAATAGAGGCAGGCAATCACTCATTGTGACCAGTGAAAGCAGCCCCAATCAAAGTGGTGTCTGGCTAAAAGAGGCAGGCTTCCTAATGAGAGCTCTTCAGTGTAGCAGGGGAATGTACTATAATATCGGATCTCAGCCAAAGAACAGCCGCTATAGATCACTGCTGCTACAGTATGGAGAGTGATTAAGCAGCATGGCCTCTGAGAACCTCCATACTGCTTCACACACCCCTGTTTTCATTTGCAGATTTATCAATATGATTATGTCACAGGCCAACAAGACAACGTGTTGTGAAAGAATACACTCAACCCACAAATCAGTGTTGTGTGTTGTAAGCATGCACAAGATATGCAGATTTAGCTTTGTCTTGTGCATTTTAAGCTATAGTTCACCCAAAAAATTAAAATTTTGTGATTAATTACTCCCCTACATGCTGTTCCAAACCCATATGCTGCTGTTTTTGTTTGTAAAATGCAAAATGTGAACTTTCTTAACATTCTTTACTCAGATCTTTTTTCATTTTTCCATAACTTTTTTTAATGACACGAGGGAAAATGTGCAGTATGTATGTGTGGATAATTCTTTGATGAATAATTGCTTTAAAGCTGTGAAAAACATGCATGATTCATGACTTCAGAATAGTATCCATTCACAAGCAAGACATTCTGGGTTAGACATCTGTGTTTGTGCAGTGTCTCTTTGTTTTCCTGTAGTAATCTGAAGAGATTACGTATTACCTACTTGAAGGTCAACATTGCAAGAATTTCACATTTTCCTCCAGAGCTGTCATGGATTCCAGCGGCGCGTTTCTCTTTCATTCATAGAGCGTATAGTAAGGACCACTTGATGGATCTCTTGAGTTGAGTTGTGGTCTGACCAAACATCTGTGGTTCGGTAAATTATATGATTGAGGTTGTGTTGTTGTTTTATTTAGCCATATGAAATCTGATTTTGATTTTAAATGACAAATTATTTCCACTCCTTTGAAGTAATTAAGTTTTAGATCACCATTCTCCTCCTAAACACGTCAAGCGGCGAGCAGCTGCACAGAGGGCTTGGCATTATGAGATGCATCTCTTTGATTTCTTTTGAAGGTAGACAGCGAATACTATAATATGATTTTTCCAACATCTGGGCTGAAAGAGAGGAGTACCTTCAAAAAAACTAAGGAGGATGAGTGTGCTCCTCTATAGAGCTCAATTACAAGCAACAGAAAAGACAGACTTGTATATCTCACTCTTCTGCTAGTTTGTTTCAAAGTCCATCTGCATTTAAGTGCAGACCACATTGCACACAAAAACAACAAATAGGAAATTACATCATAGAGAGGAACCCTGCAGACCCTCGTGACTGTGTGTCAAGGCTTTTAAAATATCAAATAATTTGTTATTAGTTCAGGTTGTAAAATGTAATGTGGGGTGACCTCCCCCAAAATTGAATATCTATTATTTAATAAGTATATTTGCAAAAAAAAAAAAAAATAAATATATTATATATATATACTGTATATATCTATATACATATATACAGGTCATCTCAATTATTCGAATGTCATGGAAAAGTTCATTTATTTCAGTAATTCAACTCAAATTGTGAAACTCGTGTATTAAATAAATTCAATGCACACAGACTGAAGTAGTTTAAGTCTTTGGTTCTTTTAATTGTGACGATTTTAGTGCCTGTTGGCCTTCTGGAAAGTAAGTTCATTTACTGTACATGTACTCAATACTTGGTAGGTGCTCCTTTTGCTTTAATTACTGCCTCTATTCGGCTTGGCATGGAGGTGATCAGTTTGTGGCACTGCTGATGTGGTATGGAAGCCCAGGTTTCTTTGACAGTGGCCTTCAGCTCATTTGCATTTTTTGGTCTCTTGTTTCTCATTTTCCTCTTGACAATACCCCATAGATTCTCTATGGGGTTCAGGTCTGGTGAGTTTGCTGCCCAGTCAAGCACACAACACCATGGTCATTTAACCAACTTTTGTGCTTTTGGCAGTGTGGGCAGGTGCCAAATCCTGCTTGTAAATGAAATCAGCATCTTCAAAAAGCGGGTCAGCAGAAGGAAGCATGAAGTGCTCCAAAATTTCTTGGTAAACGGGTGCAGTGACTTTGGTTTTCAAAAAACACAATGGACCAACACCAGCAGATGACATTGCACCACAAATCATCACAGACTGTGGAACCTTAACACTGGACTTCAAGCAACTTGGTTTTTGTGCTTCTCCACTCTTCCTCCAGACTCTGGGATCTTGATTTTCAAATGAAATGCAAAATTTACTTACTGAAAAGAGGACTTTGGACCACTGGGCACCAGTCCAGTTCTTCTCCTTAGCCCAGATAAGACGCCTCTGAAGTTGTCTGTGGTTCAGAAGTGGCTTAACAAGAGGAATACGACAACTGTATTCCTTGACACGTCTGTGTGTGGTGGCTCTTGATGCCTTGACCCCAGCCTCAGTCCATTCCTTGTGAAGTTCACTCAAATTCTTGAATCGATTTTGCTTGACAATCCTCATAAGTCTGCGGTTTCTCTCGGTTGGTTGTGCATCTTTTTCTTCCACACTTTTTCCTTCCACTCAACTTTCATGCTTGGATACAGCACTCTGTGAACAGCCAGCTTCTTTGGCAATGAATGTTTGTGGCTTACCCTCCTTGTGAAGGGTGTCAATGATTGTCTTTGGGACAACTGTCAGATCAGCAGTCTTCCCATGATTGTGTAGCCTAGTGAACCAAAATGAGAGACCATTTTGAAGGCTCAGGAAACCTTTGCAGGTGTTTTGAGTTGATTAGCTGAGTGGCATGTCACCATATTCTAATTTGTTGAGATTGTGAATTGGTGGGTTTTTGTTAAATGTGAGCCAAAATCATCACAATTAAAAAAAACAAAGACTTAAACTACTTCCGTCCCTGTGTGCATTTAATTTATTTAATACACGAGTTTCACATTTGAGTTGAATTACTGAAATAAATTAACTTATCCACGACATTCTAATTTATTGAGATGCACCTGTATATATTGATTTATATTACTTGATTACACCACATTTTTGTCATTAAAATTCATTATTTAAATTTTTGTGTCTTTTGCAGCATCTTGTGTATGACACGGCATTCTAAAAACACAGCACTCATGTTAAAATAAGTTGAACTTTAAAAAAAATAATAATAAAAAAAATTATTTTTAATGCAAAAATACAGTCTGTGTGAATGGCCCCTTATAAATCATTAACCTATATGGTAATTTGGGAAAGAAAAGAAACTCTGGAGAGATGAAAACCTACAAGTGTTGATAGAAACCAACCCATTATGATTTCAGGAAGTGAAACCGGTCATATTTATGCCCAGAGATTTTAGCTGCTTTAGTGTCTGGTTACCGTCTTGCTTAACTAAACGTGTGCTTCCTGAACATTGTCAGTGCTGCACGCTCCCACCCTATTGACTTAAGAGCTGCATGTTTTCCCACACTACTGTGGGGTATCCCGCACTGGAATAGTGATGATGTCATGAGCTACCACAAATTCCAACACAGAGGCTCGAAAAACATTGTTGTCATCCGAAAACACGAAGACAGGAAGGTGCTGTGGCACATCGCAACGTTTGAGCTCCAGGGTTTCTCCGAATTATTACTCGTGTGCGACTATGGAATTTCATTTGAACGTTGTCTTCTTGTACTGTGTCTTTGTATGCAGGCTGGCTTATAAAAAGTTTTATATCAGCAGGTTTATTTTTAAGAATGATCATCACTGAGTGTTTTTAGTATTGCTCAAAAGCTCCAATAAATGATTACGATTTCACAAACAAACAGCCTCGCCGCAAATTCGTAATGTAGCCACAAGACATTGATGGCTAAATTGATACTTAGTCGATTCAACGGGCAAAATATCCTTTCCTCGTTGTGGAAGCCAAGCCAACGGTCTACCTCAGGAGTCACTGTGGCTGTTAAGGATAGCAGCAGTACTCTTTTAGCTTTGCTCTGCCTCTCCACAACAAACATGTCTTAGAAAAACACAGCCACAAGACCACATTGCGGGCCAAGATCTTCCTGCTCTTGCCTTTGGGGGTTGGCTCAGACTCCGCGTGCAGTTCAAGCGAAGTGTCCTCTGGCACTCGGCGGTTCTCACACCACTGAGGCTCTCTGACCCATATTTGACTGTTTGGGAAGTCTGCAGCTGGAGGATCTTGTGGGGTTTTAGAGCCTCATGGTGGAGCTGATTGAGTCAAGTATACCTGAACCAGCTGTGAGGCTTTCCGCACACTGCACGATCCCTCCAAGTTTGTGTTCCTGCAGGCAGAAAGTTAAAGCGGTGTAAAGGATCTGAGAAGCACATGTGCAGACAGAGGTTAAAGGGTTGATCTGAGTCGCGATTAAAATGTTTTCGTTAACCCGAGCCCCATAAGCGGCTGGATCGATAACAGAAAGATATTTTATTTATTTATCTTTTTTAAGAAAGAAGTGGAGTTAAGGACTAGTAACACAGACAGATGGGCGTATTGTCCGAGAGAAAAGTGCCTGCCGTACCTCCCCCTCTGCCTCCCAGACTGATCCTGCGCTCCCTCCACCTCCATTCTTCGTCGCTCTATTAATGGCAATTCATTGTGAGGTGAAGATAAATAGAATGAGAGCGGAAATGCATTTTATGGGACGAGGGGGTCTTGGGTCATTTGGGTGGTCCTATGCTGAGCTTAGAGGCCTGATCCCGGCACAGATGATGACTAGAGCTTTACTTTGCTGAGTCTTGTGCTTCGTGTACCTGAAGGGTTGTATTACAGTCATGATGAGTGCCGAGAGCTCAGAGTGCGTACAGCACGCTTTGTACTCTACGTAGAGTCACATTACAATAGCCATCCTTTCTTAGCATCTAATTGTTGGTGCTTGACGATGAAAGGGGACAGTTTGTTTTGCACGGAATCCCTTAAATTAAATGCACTGAGTGGTTATCGCCTTATATAATGGCAAACACTACAACTGTCTCATAAACACTCATTCCGAAGCAATTTTCCATCTCTCAGTTGTAAATATTTAAAGAGTATTAATGTAGGTAGAGATAAACAGATTGCTTTTAAACTAACTAAACTACCTTGTGATCAAACTTTTATCTCTAATAAAACATTTGAAAACCCTATTGAAACATATGTACCCTACCATTACAAAGTTCCGGGGGTTGGTAAGATTTTTTTTTTTTGGTATGTATTTGAAAGAAGTCTCTTATGCTCACCAAGGCATTTAGAAATGTTTTATTAAATTTATTATTATTATCATACTGTCCGAAACACAGCTGTGCTGTTTCTCTTTTATTTTTATTTATTTTTTATATAATTTTTTTATGAAAACCATTTTTTTTTTCAGGACTCTTTGATTAATAGAAAGTTCTAAACAACAACATTTTTTTCTTTTTTTTACATTATACATTTTTACTGTCACTTTGGGTAATTTAATGTGTCCTTGCTGTGTAAATATATTCTCATTGACCTCAAACTTTTGAATGGTAAAGACCCACAACCTTTTAATTGACTACAGTTTTAGGAGTGCAAGCACTGGGGGGTTGGGTTTCTCTAAACCACCCCATAACTTACATAGTGCATAAAAGTTAAAAAACATACTAATAGCCCTTGTTTATGTGTTCCAGGGACTTAAAGCCTGATGAGACGTACACCTACCACGTGCTGACAGTGTCTAGAAGAGCGGAGAGTGAACCATCTCCTCCTCTCTCTCACCAGCTGGGCTCACCCTACTGTGGAGATGGACTCATCCAAAAGTGAGTTCACTCTCTAAACTTTCACTGCATTCACTATAAATCTAACGGAAATGAAAAATGTACATATCCTTGTGGTTTACTGCAACCACTGTTGGTGACAATGATTATATCCATGTTATGAAAATAGTAGGGATTTAATGATTCACTCAATTCACAATGCGATGTGATTCAAAATACTGATTTCATGATATGATTTTATCATGATTTTTTTTCAACAAAATGAAAAAAATGATAAATGAAAAGGTGTCCTTTTATACTGCTTGGACAAAATACTGCACATTTCTTTGTGAAATGAAAATATGTAGAATAACATAACTAAATTTAAATTTTAAAACAAACTCCAAATCAAATACATAAATAAATAATACAAATAAAAGAAACTCTTCATATAAACAAACTAAGGCTTTGCCTGTGCTCTTTCCATTTACATAGAGCTGACCATGTAATTTTAATCTTATCCACATGATCCGTTTTTAATCTAAATTAGATTGTATAATTTTGATTGCAGAATATAAAAGCAGAATGGTCTGCTTTTAGTTTTGTGAAACTACACAGTAAAACATCTGAAGGAATCAACAGCAGCAGACGTGCTGATTGAGATGCAAATTCAGTCTCTGACAGCAGGTGGCATTTATGGAACAGCAGTAATACAGCGTTTCCTTGGTTGCTGCTGTAAACAAAGTAGCGCTGCTACTTTAATATGCATTATACAGAGAAGGAAAGAAAATACCATCTAAACTTTCATAAAGACAGTCAGTCAGTTCCCCTCAGAGATACATTTATATAAACCTGTGTCGCGATTCATTTAACATCTCAACCGATTTGAATCATCACGTATTTGCATCGATTTTCAACCAGCTCGAGATGCATCGTTGTATCCCTAGAAAATAGGTAACGCATTGTGAATAAAACAATCTGAAATAAACATGATTAACAGAATGGCTCATTGAATTGAGTTGTTTGTGAAAGATTGTTTACAGACGCTGTATCTTTGTCTTCAATGAGCAGATTTCCATTAGCTGATTGGGAAAGTATATACCTTGCTTTATTTCTGCTTATTCTGGTAACAGCTGTTTTGAACCATGACTGATTAAAGGTTCATTTTTTATTTATTTAAAACAGCTTTGTTGCAGTAAGGTTACTTGTGTGATTGAACTATTTGAATGACTTATGTCTGTATGCCTTTCAGATATCTTGGAGAGCAATGTGATGACATGAACTTTGCTAATGGAGATGGCTGCTCAAACCAGTGCAAGAAAGAGCTGTTGTTCAACTGTGTTGGTATGTGATCGTCACCTATAGCCAGAAATATTAAAAGAATAGTTCAAACATAAATTAAGTCTTTATTTAGCCTCTTGTCATTCCAACCTTATTTGTGACCCTGGACCACAAAATCAGTCTTAAGTTGCTTGGGTATATTTGTAGCAATAACCAAAAATACATTGTATTGGTCAAAATTATTGATTTTTCTTTTATGCCAAAAATCATTAGGATATTAAGTAAAGATTATGTTCCATGAAGATATTTTGTTAATGTCCTACTGTAAATTTATTAAAACTTAATTTTTGATTAGTAATATGCATTGCTAAGAACTTCATTTGGACAATTTTTAAGGTGATTTTCTCAATATTTAGATTTTTTTTGCACCCTCAGATTCCAGATTTTCAAATAATTGTATCTCGGCCAAATATTGGCCAATTGTATCTTGTCCTATCCTAACAAATCATACATCAATGGAGAGCTTATTTATTCAGCTTTCAGAGGATGTATAAATCTAAAAAAATTTACCCTTACGACTGGTTTTGTGGTCCAGGGACACATATGTATTCTTTTTTCTAAAGGAAAACAAAGGTCGAATTTGTGACGGTTCATAGTGACCAGTTTGTGCCTGCTTCTCACACAAAGATATTGTATGACTTCAGATAACTTGAAATACAGTGAAGTAGTATTATGGTTCTTTAAGTTTTTTTTTGCTTGGCAGACATGGTCAGGCATTATATGAAAACATAGACACTAAAGAATCATTATGCAGCTCTTTTCCATACTATGACACTCATTTGTGTAAGGCGTAAATATACATTTAAAATTATAAAAAGAATACAAGCATATGTGTTTGGAATGACATGAGAGTGAATAAATGACAAAATGTTTAACATGTCTTATTTTTTAGTGCTATTTTAACAAGAAAGTACAATAAAGTAAAGGTATATAAAGTGTAGCATTAGTTTGATTAATGTTTTGCTCCAGCAGTATTTAGCTGTATTGCACATTACTTCTCAGCACTCCATTGATGTCAGTTCTGCCCGGTTGCCCAGCCATCAATCTCATGGCTTCAGCCTGTCATCAATGTCACACGGTGTCCTACACTGACAATGTCTGAAAGACCAAGAAAGTTCTGTTGTACTATTCCTTTATAGCACAAAACTTGTTAGCTGGTTGTGATGTTAATGGAGTGCTTTAAGTTGTGAGCTAATCAGTCCTGTCAAAACAATTGGCTGCATAATTGGACCCTCTTACGTACATTTAAGTCCCCTCACAAAAGACTTTACTCTTTGCTGTAGAGCTCTAAGATCTGCCTAATGAGCACTAGCAAACCTTTGTGGCACTTCTTCCTGTTAGCAGTAATGCAACAATCCCCTTTTCTTCTAAACGTGTGGACGGAAAGCTGGAGTAGAGTAAAAAAGACAGAGAGAAGAAAAGGAGGCAGCAAAGAAGAACAGATAAGAAGGGCTTTTTGAAGTTCGCTGTTGAATGTAGCCAACATTCATCTAGCTGAAGTCTTGTCTGACCTCTAGGACACCTCTGGAAGTCTGAGGTTGCACTAGTACACACAGTGCTTAATTGGCAGTTCCGCTTTTTTTTTTTTTTTTGGCATAGGTTCAATGAGTTCATCCTTCACTGCCTTAAAGGAACAGTTCACACAAAAATGAAAATTAGTCATTTACATCAAAAATGCTAAAAAGAGAGTAAAAACAATAAACGTCATAGAGAAATCATGAATTAATCTTTTTCTAAACGTAGCTTTTTCGAACAGTGCCTTGACAGTGCACACTTTAATTACATGATGTAGCCTATTACAGTGTCCTCAAAAATGTATTTAGTTTGTATGATATAATAAAGCATTCAAAAGGGGGTTTTCACAGCAGTACCATAGAAGAACCATTTTGGAATAGTTGGAATAGTAACTATTCTTAAGTGAATAGTTCTTAAAAAAAAAACATTTTCTTTCTTTTTTTTCTTGTGAAGAATATTTTAATAATCTAAGGAAACATTCTTCACTGCAAAGAACCTTTAGTGCAATGGAAGGTTTCCATGGATGTTAAAGGTTCTCCATGGAGCCATCAATGCCAGTAAATAACCTTTATTTTTAAGAGTGTAAGTTAAGCAATATCGCACAAGCAGGTCTGCTGTTTTTATCAGCACAATTGAAAATGATATTGATTTTTTTGCAACAGACGAGTTAAAGCGTTAGTTCACCCAAAAATGAAAATTAGGCTGTGTTTTACTCACCCCCGAGGCATCCTAGGTGTATATGACTTTCTTCTTTCAGACGAATCCAGTCGGAGTTACAGTGGTGTGAAAAAGTTTTGGCCCCATTCCGGGTTTTTTTATTTTTTGCATATTTGTCACACTTAAAAGATTCAGATCATCAAACAAATTTTTATATTACACAAAGATATTGCAAGTAAATACAAAATGCGGTTTTTAATTGATTATTTATTTTATTAAGGGAAAAGAGCTGTCCAAACCTGCCTTGCCCTACGTGAAAAAGTAATTGCCCCCTAAATCTAATAACTGGTTGTGCCACTCTTTGCAGCAACAACTGCAATCAAGCTTTTGTGATAACTGGCAATGAGTCTTTCACATTGATGTTGAGGAATTTTGGCCCACTTTTCTTTGCGGAATTGTTTTAATTCAGCCACATTTGAGGGTTTTCGAGCATTAATGGACTGTTTAAGCATCTCAATTGGATTTTAGTCCGGACTTTGATTTGGCCACTCCTAAACCTTAATTTTGTTTTTCTTGAGCAATTCAAAGGTGGACTTGCTGGTGTGTTGGGATCATTGTCCTGCTGCATAACCCAGTGCGCTTGAGCTTGAGGTCACAAAACTGATGGCTTCTGATAGAGTGCAAATTCCTGGTTTCCATCAATTATGGCAAGTCGTTCAGGTCCTGAAGCTGAAAGCAGCCCCAGATCATCACACTACAACCACCATTTTTGACTGTTGGTATGATGTTCTTTTAATGAAATTCTGTGTTGGATTTACGCCAGATGTAACGGGACACACAACTTCCAAAAAGTTCAACTTTTGTCTCATCAGTCCACAGAATATTTGGCCAAAATTCTTGGGGATAATCAAGATATTGTTTGGCAAATGAGAGACGAGCCTTTGAGTTCTTTTTGGTCAGAAATGGGTTAGGAACTCTCCCATGGATGCCGTTTTTTTGCCCAGTCTCTTTCTTATTGTTTGATCATGAACACTGACCTTTATTGAGGCAAGTGAGGCCTGCAGTTCTTTTAGATGTTGTTCTGAGTTCTTTTAGGACCTCTTGGTTGAGTCGTCTTTGTGCTCTTGGAGTAATTTTGGTTGGCCGGCAACTCCTGGGAATGTTCACCATTGTTCCAAGTTTTCTCATTTTGTGGATAATGGCTCTGACCGTGGTTTTCTGGAGTCCCAAAGCCTTAGAAATGGATTTATAACACTTTCCAGACTGATACATGTGAACTATTTTGTTTCTCATTTGTTCTTTAATTTCTTTAGATCGTGGCATAATGTGTTCTCTTTAAGCATGCTTCACTTTGTCAGACAGGTTCGATTTAAGTGATTTCTTGATTCAACAGGTCTGGCAGTAATCAGGCCTGGGTGTGGCTAGGCAAGGCAAGGCAAGTTTATTTATATAGCATTTCCTACACAATGGTAATTCAAAGTGCTTTACATAAAATAATAATAAAAAAATAATCACAACAATAAAACGAGGAATTTAAAACTTTGAAAATTATTTTAAAAAAAAATTATTTAAGAGGTTTAAAATGAATTTAAGAAAACGATTATCCATACTATAGGTGCAATCGTTTCGGGACAACCACACCCTCTCTAAAGCCACAACACGGTGGGGGCTCATTCATCCTACTGCTCCCACCACAGCTAAACAGATGAGTTTTGAGTCGGCATTTAAATGTACTAATTTTTTAGCACATCTGATCTCTTCTGGAAGCTGATTCCAACTGCGGTTGGCATAATAACTAAAAGCACATTCCTTGTTTTGTGTGAACCCTTGGTATGTCTAACTGACTTGATCGTAATGATCTGAGTGGTCTGTTGGATTTATATTCAGTGAGCATATCTGCTATATATTTAGGTCCTAGGCCATTGAGTGATTATAAATGAGTAAAAGTACTTTAAACTCAATCCTAAATATAACTGGAAGCCATTGTAAGGACCTGAGGACTGGTGTAATATGCTCAGATTTTCTGGTTCTAGTCAGAATTCTGGCAGCAGCGTTCTGGATGAGCTGCAGCTGTCTAATGGTCTTCTTGGGAAGGCCGGTGAGGAGACCATTACAATAGTCCACCCTGCTGGTGATAAAGGCATGAACAAGTTTCTCCAAGTCTTGACTGGAAACAAAACCTCTAATTCTTGCAATGTTTTTGAGATGGTAGTATGCTGATTTAGTTACAGCTTTAACATGACTACTGAAACTAAGGTCTGTCTCCAGAATCACACCAAGATTCCTGACTTGATTTTTAGTTGTTAGACCCCTATAGTCAAGGTATGCATTCACCTTGAGAACTTCATTTTTGTTTCCAAATGCAATGACTTTGTTTTTTTCTTTGTTTAACTGAAGAAAGTTTTCGCACATCCAACTGTTAATTTCATCAATGCATTGGCAGAGGGAGTCAATGGGGCTGTAGTCATTTGGAGATAAGGCTAGGTAAATCTGGGTATCATCTGCATAGCTGTGATAGGCGATTTGGTTCTTTCTCATTATTTGACTTAGTGGGATCATTTACAGGCTAAACAAGAGCGGTGCAAGTTTTGAGCCTTGTGGGACTCTGCATGTCATGGACGTCCACTTAAACTTATGCTCTCCTATACTCACATAATAACCTCTCCCTTCTAAGTATGACCTGAATCATTTAATTACCATGCCAGAAAGCCCGACCAATTTTCCAGTCTCTCTAGTAGTATGTTATGATCGACAGTATCAAACGCAGCACTGAGATCTAGTAGTACCAGCACTGATATTTTGCCAGATTCAGAATTTAAGCGAATATCATTTATTATCTTAATGAGTGCTGTCTCTGTGCTGTGATGCGGTCGAAAACCAGATTGAAAATTGTCCAGGTATCCCATTTGAGTTTAAGTAGTTGTTCAGCTGATTAAAGACTACCTTTTCAATAATCTTGCCTATAAAGGAAGATTTGATATTGGTCTATAGTTGCTCAATATGTTGTTATCAAGATTTCTCTTTTTCAGAAGGGTTTAACAACTGCAGTTTTCAGGGAGTTTGGAAAAGTCCCAGAAAGAAGTGAGGCGTTCACCACTTCTAAGAGATCTGCTTCCAAACAGTTAAGCACCCTTTTGAAAAAATATGTGGGAAGTGTGTCAAGATAGCAGGTTGACGATTTAAGGTGCTGTACTATTTCTTCCAAATTTTTGCTATCAATTTCTTCAAAAGCAGCCATAGTATCTTCTTTTTGATATTGTGGTCGATTATGTCTAACCTCTCATAACTTGGGGGGGGGGGGGGGGGGGGGGGGGGGGGGGATGGTGCTAATTCGCCTTCCCTTGATATTATTGACTTCTCAGAAAAGAAGGAAGCAAACTCATTTCATTTGCTGTCGGAGAGCATTTCACTGGCAATCTGACTTGGGGGGTTTGTCAGTCTCTCAACAGTAGCAAAAAGAGTGCGAGTGTTGTTTAAGTTACTGTTTATAAGGTTTGAGAAGAATGAATGTCTAGCTTTGCCTAGTTCCACATTGGAAGTACGAAGGCTGTCTTTATATATGCTGTAGTGAATTTCAAGTTTCGTCTTCCGCGACATCTGCTCAGCTTTTCTGCATTGTTTTTTCATACTCTGAACTGCTGTTGATTTTCGCCAAGCTGATTTCTGTCTGCCAGTCTTCTTGCTGACTTTCACAGGAGCAATGTTATCAATAACATTCTTAACTTTTGAGTTAAAGGAATCAAGGAGAAGATCAACAGAGTCTGCAGAAATGCTTGGTATTAAAGATATAGCCTCCAACATAGCACACGAGGGTGTGCGGGGGGGGGGGGGGGTTAATGCATCTCTTCTGACTGAGACCGATCTATATTCAGTGGTAACAGAGATCAATATATCAAAGAAAATACAGAAGTGATCAGATAGTGCTACGTCCTTAATAACAATGGCTGAAATGTTTAGACCTCTACTGATGAGTAAATCTAGAGTATGTCCCCGATTGTGTGTGGGTTCATGCACATGCTGAATCAGGTCAAAAGTATTTAAAACAGTTATAATTTCTTTTGTAGTTTTGTTTTCTGCATTATCTATGTGAATTTTAAAATCCCCTGCAATAGCAAAACAGTCAAACTCTGAGGAAAACATTGATAGCATTTCTGTGAACTCTTCAACAAAGACTGGAGAGTATTTTGGAGGCCTGTAAATAATGATAAACAGAATGTGTGGAGCACCTTTCAGCACAATCCCTAGATATTCAAAAGACAAGTACTGACCAAATGACACTTGCTTGCATTGATAGACATCTTTAAATAGAGCAGCTACACCTCCACCTCTCCTAACAGTCCTGCAAACACTCATGAAAGTGAAGTTAGGAGGGGCTGTTTCATTGAGGACCGTTGCACTGCAGTTGTCTTCTAGCCATGTTTCATTTAGACACATAAAATCCAGGTTGTTTTGTGGTTATTAATTCATTGGATTAGAAATGATTTATTTTTTAGTGAGCGAATGTTTAAAAATGCTAACTTGATGGCATTGCATTTTGTCTCAACAGCAATATTAGTTTGATGCATAACAGGCCGCAGATTAGATAAGTCAGCCGTACGGCTTAAGAAGGCCTTAGACTTTCTATCACGTGATAAAACAGAAATAGAAAACTACAGGCACACTGGGTTCCCGCTTGTTCTGTAAACATTTGTGAATGTTGCCGCTATCATAGCGGGTACCTGATACATATCACTGAGAGCTGCTATCAGTTTTTTTTGGTTCACCTACAGCAGATGGAGAGTTTGGGTCCTGGTGTTGTGGCAGCGGCCGGAGGGCTCTCACAGGAGGAGGAGGACGAGCTTGGTCCACTGGTTTTGGTGGTTGTGGGGCCCGCCGTTTTTAGTTGATATCTGGTGGCTTTCAGCAAAAGAGTGGGAGAGTCTGGTCCCAGCATAAACCAGTTCCTCCATTTTCTGTGAGAAGCTTAGAAGTGGAGATGTTGGAGAGAGGGATAATGTGTCTGGTGAGCGGAGCTGTGGCTCTGGTGTTTACAATGGCTGAAATATGTTGTCCTGGTTTCCCTGGCTGTTTTCCAGAAAGTCGTCTTTGGATGCTGAGTCTTGGAGCTGTTCTGAAACGTCACAGTCTGTCTGTGATGAGCTCTGTGGGCAGGGCTCAGCCGTGATGGTGTCCATGAGCAGTGCTTGTTGTGGCTGCGTGGTGTTATCAGTGTCCTTGTGGGATGTGTCAACCACATGATGACTCGGAAGCTGATATGAAGTCCTGTCGTCACTCATACTCTGTTCAGGTGTGTGTGTGCCATTCAGGTTGGGTGGTTTGGCACACACTACTGAAGGATGACGTAGGGAGTAGATGTTGTCCTTTAGCACTCTTGCACCAAGTTTGTTTATGTGGAGGCCCTCCTTTAAACAGATTGGCTATGGCCCAGAAAAGATTGAAGTTAATCGATGAACATTGCCCTCCTTTTAAAGCTGCAGATTCTTTGTAGCCATGGTTTCAGCCCCGCAAACGTGAAAACATATTACTCTCCTCTTGCGGGGAGTGGCCCACTGATGACCCTAGCAGTTTAGTATTTTGCTTTCGAAGTGTTTCAAAAGAGTTCACTGAAGTCCCTTCTGAAGGAGTTCTGACTGCTCTTTCCCGTACTAGGTCTTCGTGTTCCCTTCCTGTTTTTGGGTGTATGATGATTCAATGGTTGCAGTCTTGGTCTTCAGTAGAATTTCCCAAGTTCCTTGTTCAAATCCAGAAACGGTTTGCTTGAGCGAAGCAGGCAAGGGCTGGGGGGAATTGTGGTGTTTGTGTGTTTTGTGTGTTGTTTCTTTCTTGTCTGCTACTGATGGTTTCGGATAATGGAGTCGCCCGCACTATCCTGTCCGTGGTGCTCGGCTTGGTGGGGCGGCGGCTGTAGTCTGATGGGGCCGCGGCCGGCGCGTCCCGTGAGCGCGGGGAGGAGCGAGGTTAGCTGCTGGCTGAGCGATCCGTGTGGTAAGTCCACATTGTTGGGTGTAGTGGGGGGGGTCGCACCCAGGGGGCAGTGCTGATTGAATGCGGGGTCAAGCTGGGTGGTGCGGGATCAGTGGAGGTGGAGAGAACTCTGGGACAATGCGGATGCGAGTCGGTGGGGGGTCCGGTGGGTGGGAGGTGGTGGTCCGCGCGGTCGTCTTGTGGGGTGCGCAGTCGGTGAGTAGTGGGACACAGTGCGGCGGGGGGGCGCGACACGGGGAGACAACTGGGAAGGTAACGCAGCTGGCGAAAATATGGGGTAGGGCAGGGGCGGGCAGGAGGGAACACGGGATGAAGGGGAGAGGGTGCCACGGAGGCCACGTAGGGTGGACAGCGTGTGGCCCGAAGAAAGGAAATCCTCAGTTAAACACGGCATTTTGTATTTCCTTGGCATGATCTTGGGTAATCTTGAAATGTTTGTGTGATGATCTGAAACGAAAGTGTGACAAATTTGCAAAAAATTTAAAAAACTGGAGGGGGCCAACACTTTTTCACACCACTGTATATTAAAAATTGTCTTTGATCTTCAAGCTTTTTAATGGCACTCAGCGGGTGTTGCATTGCTTCAGTCCTAAAGAACTTAAATAAAAATCGCCCATGTGTGTTGTGGGTGTCCATAATAAAAAGTGTCTCACACAGCTCCGGGGTGAACAAAGGCCTTCTGTAGAATCGATCGTGGTTTTGGGGTAAGAAAAGAGCCAGATGGGTGGCTGTCTGGGAAACGGAATAAAGCACGGGAAGGTAGCGGCGCCGCAGGGGACACAGAACAGGTCCGGAGCATGAGGTGATGTCAGCGCTGCGCATGCGCCAGGGCGGCTGTGAAAACCAACGTGTGGTAACAGATCAAAGG
This sequence comes from Sinocyclocheilus anophthalmus, assembly GCA_018155175.1. NCBI lineage: Eukaryota > Metazoa > Chordata > Actinopteri > Cypriniformes > Cyprinidae > Sinocyclocheilus > Sinocyclocheilus anophthalmus. Next base: position 223,382 of record JADLZN010012217.1, read on the forward strand.
AAGCAAAGATGGCCTGACTTGAGCAAAGAAAACCAGTCTCCGCGGGGCGGTAGTCAAAGCCCGGACGTCGGGCAACAATCCTCATTGGGGGACTTCGAATGCTGAACGTTGTTTTGTGGTGAGCGGGCCGCTGCAAAAAACAACGCCACAGCAGAACAGTGGTGCTTGCTGCAGCAACCGCCGTGGTTGTTTATAGGTGGTTCCTAAAGAATCTGCATTTTTGAACAAGCAGAGAGCCAATGACTCATTCAAATGACACTTGCTCTGTGCACTGAAGGACGCATGGTTTTGACCCACCACCTAAATTCTGCTCAATGACTCTCTCGTTAAGAACGTGACTGCATCTGAAAAAACACATACTCTATTAGATATGCAATTACTTAGCGACCATTACAAAAGTACATTCATTATGGTATAATGTGTGCAATTGGATGTAGCCGACATACAAATTTGTCATGTTCTCCATTGTCCTGTGGACCTATCTGTGTCAAATTCTCACTTCACTGCCATTCAACACTGGTGTCTGCCTCTTGCAGGGCCTCATATGTAACCTGTCCATAGATGTGGCTCTCAGAATCCTCACCAGAAAGTACGATAACGATTGTTAAAGAAATTTATAAGCTATTACAATTATATAAGTTTCAGTATGCATTTTTTAATGCGCCGCTGATTTGCTGCCATCTATTGGCGGTTTTAATTTCACATTTAAAGAAATCGATCCATTTTCGTGAAATTTTGGAAAACGCACTCAAAAAATCCCAGAAAATATCAAGATATAATGTCTTTTGCCAATATACACTCTTAAAAATAAAGGTGCTTCACGTCTCCATAGAAGAACCTTTTTGTCTAAATGGTTCCATAAAGAACCTTTAACATCTGAAGAACCTTTCTGTTTCACAAAAGGTTCTTTGTGGCGAAAGAAGGTTATTCAGATTTTAAAAAGGTAAGAAAGAGATGGTTCTTAAAGAACCTTTGACTGAATTGTTCTTTCTGGAACCAAAAATGGTTCTATGGCATCGCTTGAAGAACCTTTTGAAGCACCTTTATTTTTAAGAGTGTAGAACATCCTTAGTCCCTGTTCATTTATTCATTGTAAGTGCACGGAAAAGAGAAACCAGTGCAGTGTTCAAAAATTAATTTTGTGCATTTCACTGAGAAATATAAACTTTTGGCAGAACTATTTAAATATTCCTTTAAATAATAGTCACAGACATTTGGCACATTCTACTTATGCTACATTAGTGTGTGGAAAGTTGGAGCTTACTGTCACTTTCAACAACGTCTCAATTTTCGGTCGGTTACTCTGTCCAAAACAGCATAACACTTGACAGAAATAAAATGTCTTATCTCAGCTTAGTGTTTTTTGTGCAACTTACATTTATGTTGAACGAACCCCAAGACAAACCTCTGATCAAGCAGAAGGGCAAAGATCTACGGTTACGTCAACCCTGCGCTTCTTGATATTTTCCAGCACTCTGTTTTGAATGTGTCACGCGAACCGTACACGGTAACACAGTATTAATAAAACACTTCCTGTGCTTTTTTAGCACAGGACGGGATGTGACAAGGTGCAGCATGGATCCTGCTGCCCTTTATACATAGTAGCTTCCTCTGAATGATGTACTGCGGCTGCTGTGCGCCTGAGGATGCCTATAACTTTACATAGTCTGTCCTTGTTAATATTGTTTTGTAGCTTGCCAGGGAAAGAGTGTTTGATTTGATAAGTGCACATCTTGCAAACTTGTTTCCTGACTGCTGTTTGCAATGATTGACACCTCGTTTCTGTTGATTACCAGGATGGCTGGACTGAACAGGTGACAGAACGTTGCAATTCAAAGCGTGTTCCCTTAGTGTCAGCTATACGCGTTCAGATTTTGCTGACACCTCAGGGCCTGGGCAAAAACAGGAACGGGACACATCAGGGCACAAAACAAAGAACAAACAACACAAATCGACATTTTAAAAGGCTAGACCTCTTATTGAGTCCTTCATCTGATAATGGTAGTGGGATTTTAATTGACGTCGTCAATTTGCTAGAAATGCGTCTGGGCTGCTGATACATGAAGTACATTCATAAAAGATAATCAATCTGTCATCATGAATGTTGATTTATGACTGTCCTTGTTTGAAAGCCAGTAAAAAAAGGGCCATGTATTAACACTGAAGTAATGACAAGTAAAACAAAGAGTGCTCTAAACGACATTTACTGTATGACAAAGTAAACAGAATATTCTGTACTCAGCTAAATTAAATATCAGCTTTTTTTCTAATACTAATAAGTAAAATGTCTGACTCCTGTTTTATTTTTATATTATTCCTATTGCTTAAGTGTAATTTATTTTGCTTTCATTCATATTAGCTTTAAGTTTTTCTCTTTTTTCATGTCAAAATAAACAATAAGTCTGTACAGTAGAAAAAGCATTACGCCTATGGCGAGTCCCCAGAAGGATTATAGATAATTGCTTTAAGGTTGATGGGTAGAGTGTTTTAGGTGGTCTGCCATTGTTTCACTACTGAAATCGTCCGCCACCTGAAACTGTCCGAGAACCGCTGAAATAAAGTTAAGGACATGAATAACTGCTACCAGCTCAAACAGTCTGCTGATCTCAGCACTTTAAATGGGCTTTTGGTGCAGTGGTTCAGTACTGCTCTCATACCAGTTCATCTCTACCTCTCTCCTCTGAAGATGAGCCCAGCTTATGTTACTTCTACGATGGTGATGGTGTGTGTGAGGACTTTGAGCGGGAGGTGAGCATAAGGGACTGTGGTCTCTATACTCCGAGCGGCTTCCTGGATCAGTGGGCCACTGCGGTGGAGGTGTCCAATGAGGAGAAGATACACTGTCCAGCGGAGGTGGCTGTTGGATATCCTGCAGTGACAAAGGTGAGCACTTTTACAAGCATACCAGCACATCTGCACATACGTTGTGTAGGATGTGTTGAAGCCCCCATGAAAAGTTCATGACATCATGTAAGTGTTATTTTAGTATTATTTTTATACTATTATCATTTTTGTTGGTTTTATTTGAGTTTAATATTTAGTAATTTTCTTAGGTTTTTTATCAGTTTTTTATATTTAAGGTTAATTTATATTTATTTCAGGTTTAGTCATTTTTGTGCTTCAACTTTTTTTTTGTTAGTTACCGAGGCAACATTTCAAATTTTGTAGGTAAAAGTGGCTCTTTTTAGAAAAATCCAGATCTAATATGAATGTTTATATCGACGATGAGTCAGGGTGGGGGGGGGGGTGGGTTGGGGGTGGGGGGGGGGGGGGGGGGTTGGTGGTGGGGGGGGGGGGGGGGGGGGGGGGGGGGGGGGGGGGGGGGGTGTGGGGTGGTGGGGGGGGGGGGGGGGGGAGGGGAAGTGGGGGGGGGGGGGGGGGGGGGGGAGGGAGGGGGGGGGTGGGGGGGGGGGGGGGGGGGGGGGGGGGGGGGGGGGGGGGGGGGGGGGGGGGGGGGGGGGGGGGGGGGGGGGGGCAGGGGGGGGGAAAGGGGGGGGGGGGGGGGGGGGGGGGGGGGGGGGGGGGGGGGGGGGGGGGGGGGGGAGGGGAGGGGGGGGGGGGGAGGGGCGTGAACGGCCAGGGTTGTCTGCTGAGTACGCTGGAAGCAGTGGTTCTGAATGGAATCAGGTAGACCGCTGACGGAGGAAACCCTTCACACATGGAATGAGTAAAATGGCGCTTGCGTAGGGACGTCGCTAAAAAGTTTTGGTTGAGACTCCCGATAGTTCACGAGACTGTTAATTTGTAGCAACTAGGGGGCCACCGCCCGCCTCGGCCGCCGCGCGTGAAGTGTTTGGGGAGCGCATCCTTGCCCCGAAAGCGCCCCCGGAATTCAGCTGGCACAAAACTAGTCCGAGCACTGGTCAACCTAAGATTGATGGCCTAAATGGCCATTTTCACAGTTACTTGACCGCAATTGGCTAAAAAGGCGAGGGCTCGGAGGGAATGTCACAGATGTACGAGCTTGGCAAGAGGCTTGCAATAACCGGGTGAGGGCTGCTTGGCAAGTAGTTGGAATGAATGTAAATCAAGCCTGTTTCATTGGAAACGCTAATTCAGTTGGTTGATCAATGGAGCACGGATCGAATGACTAATGCTTTTTCTCTTCTGTGGGCACACGGGCCACGGAGTTGCAGGACAGGCTGCGTACATTAGTGTACTTGACTCAATGGGGGGAACGGTGTCACTGAGGTTACTGTGGCGTGCTGAAAGAGCGCATAAAAGCCGCGAGAGAGAGAGGAATCTCATGAGACTAAGCGAGGAGTGCAGAAACGAATATCCTCTCATTCTATTTTTTCACCCCATACTCCCTTTCTAAGTCTCTTTTAAGCATTACATCAGAATTCTCTAGTTTTGCGGCTAATTTTGTAATGGTTTCATTCAAATTTTATAAGGCATTTAGAGATGAAAAAGATGTTATGAATCCCCTGCTCCAGTCAGCTCTCTCTCCCTGCAGAGCTGTCTTCGAGTAGTGAATGAAGTGAATTGCCGGTCTCTTAGTCTAATTCATGTAATATTACATCACCTCTAGATCTGTGAACGGTAAGATGATTCCACTTCGAGAGACAAATTAATTTCCGTCCAGAAAGATTATGTACATGTGAAATGTAAGAACAACTGCTGAAATGTTTTCAATTAAAAAAACAAAAAAACAAAAAAACTATTACTGGCCAAGAATGAACTGTTATACATTTTACTGCACTGCAAAAGTCATTGTTTATGAGTATACAATGTGCAATTTACATGAAAATCACAAAAATATCTTTATTTTATCCTTTTATTTAATGTTATAGCCAATTTCCAAGTAAAAAAAAAAACTAATATCTAACTATAATACTTACATATATATTATTTTGTCATTTTAGTAACTAAAACCATAAAAACACATTCATTACTTGAAAAATAAACATTACCTGAAATACAGTAAAAAAAAACATTTAAACTAGTAGCCAGGGTAACATTTATTTAGTTTAACTCGAAATAACTAAAAGTAAAAACTGAAATAAAATCTATATGGACATATTAATAATAATAAAACGAATAAAACTTACAAAAACACACAACATAACTAAAACTTCAATTAAAATGAAAACAGAATAATAATAACAACAAATTCAAAACATTAAAAAGCTATATCTCGATCAGTGATATTTTAGTATAATTTACACCCACACACACATGCTAATGAGATACAAAAAATGATTTAATTGTAATAAACTCATAGTAACTCATTTTAATAAGGCAAATGAGAACTTAATTACAGAAAATATCTTATCTATAGTACTTTTACTTTTGCATTACATTTGTAGAAGTTCAAATTAATTTGAAAAACTTGAACTTTGAAGCACCCTGAAGCTCAACTTGAATGGATGTTAAATGGAGAGATAAATGTTTGAAGGGGAAATGAGGTCAGTGTAAAGGCCAGAGAGTTAGCGGCACACCTGTACTGCTGACCGCGCAGAAAATACCCTCTGCATACCACCCCAAAAATCCTGGGGACATCTATTGTGCAGGGATAGGAGACTGCTGCCCTGATCTGCTCCCGCTGCTGTTACACATACACAAACATTGAACACATAATTAGTGCAATTCACTCTGTGAGGAAGCGTGCAGCTCTCCAGTGTCACCTAGCGTTGCAACACTGTCACCCCACAGTTGGGTTCAGGGGTGGGGTTCTCTGTCACATTATTCTACAGTGAAATGAAATACACTCGATGCAATTCACCGTGAAACAAGGGCGAAGAGTTTAGAAGACTTTGACTTGGAGTTAGCAGTTCAGTTAAAATACCACTAAGAAAGGCATTTAGATCCGCATTTATTTAAAATGGTCTATTAGAAAGAGGCTTTTACTTGAAAACCGGGTGAATTTTCCATCTAAATAGGGACTTGATGGAAATTAGGAAAAATTAAAATAAAAAATAAAGGTAAAAAAAGGTCATTTTGAGCTTTTTTTGATGATTAAAAGTCCTAAGCTGCCCTTAAAGTCAGAAAAACAACTTTCATGATTGGTAAACTTCACTCACACAGAGAGTCAAATGTCTTCATGGGAGCAATTCTGTAACTCAGCGGTCGCTAGAGTTCAGGCCAGTTTTGGTCTCATTGCGGTTTGCGCTCAAGAGAGTAGTAGGTCAGTTCACCCTGTTCACCCGGATTTCACTGGCTTTAACCTGGCCACTTGTAAGGCTAATTCAATCGATTCAAATCAGTTCAATCAATTCAAATCAATTTGACACATCCTTGTTAAATAAATGTAGAGGTTTCTTTAAAAAAAATGGCAAAGAAAAGAGCCTGTTCATGAGTTTAACTAAGGAAGAGGAAAATAGTAAATATCTCTTCTGTTTGTTTGCTCAGAGCTGTCAATCGAAGGTGTTTGACCTGTCACATGGCGTGTCTCAGTATGCTTGGTTTCCCTGTGAGGAGTCTCAGCAGCACAGCTGGATTTCACAATATTGGTTGAAGGTAAGAGATGGCTAACCATGCTAATGTCTTTTTTTGGTTTCAGTTGAACAGATTAATGTCATGACTGATGTCATCAGGTGCATAAACATGATCATGTGACTTCACCAAGTAGTACATATTCCTGAAACAACATTCTTATAAACTAATTTGAACTGAAACAGCTTTCTTATCAATCTACAGGTCTCCTATAGTCATGGGAAACCTATGAACTTTAGAGAATTTTCAAATTTGAAATTGGATATTTCTATAGTGAATATACATTTTTCTAGTTAATTCTTTGAGCACATTTCTATAAACTCCAGTATTGATCACAAATAACTGGGTGAGTCAGGGGAACCACACTGGGCAATAGGTGTAGAACCCTGAATCTCATTTCCCTCACAATTTTAGAGTAGTTAACGGTTAGGACTAAGATTGGGGTTAAAAATAAGTTTGTTGCTGTGTTTGATCAATACAAGATTTTGATCCAGTAGCACATGTCACTTGGTAAAGTCACAATTAGCAATGATAGAACCGACTGTCAGTGAGTTTGTTTTTTTTTTGTCTCCCAAAAGGCCTATTACGCCCATCCTATGGTGGCTGCCGCAGTCATTATCCACCTGGCTGCAGACGGAACAGCCGACATCGACCAGAGACAACACAACATTACTATTCAGCTGGTGGACACTAAGGAGCAAACCCACCCTCTCGGTCAGTCTCACCCCAATCTCAATAACATTTCAAACGCACCTTTTACTGATAGGTGATTTTTGTGCTGTATATTTGGCGACGGCTGGATGGTTGTAGGGGACTGGAGGCTGAGCTGCCGGAACAATCCATTGGTGATTCCTGTGAGTCATGACCTGAGCGTGGCTTTCTACCGGACAAAAGCCATTATAGTGAGCTTCAGCTCTCCTCTGGTGGCCATCTCAGGTGTTGGTCTGCGCTCCTTTCAATATTTTGACCCCATCACTATCAGCGGATGCCAGAGCAATGAAATCTATAACCCCATGGGCCAAAGGTGAGGAAATAAATTTAGCATTGCTCTCCTCATGTCAGTGTAGAGACTAAACGTTTTGCCAGTCCACTGCGCTTAGATGTGGTCTTAGATCTGTAATTATACTATTTGAATTTGTGTGTGTGTGTGTGTCTTGTTATGATGTCTATTGCAGTAGTGACAAGTTTTGAAGATATGTTGATGACACATTTATTTAATCCCCTATTGCACAATGTTATATAATAAATCAGTTTACTTCACTTTACAAGCACATGATGCATAAAAGATGGCAGTGAAATGATTAATAATAAAGGGCTGACTTTAAACCAAAACCAATAAAATGCCTTTTCTTGGTCACGCTATATCCTCACAGTCATCAGCAAAGCTTTTGTTTTTCACCCATTAAATATGATTCACAATTGTTAGTAACAAAACTTACAAACTTTAATTTAAACACATTTATAGTGAAATAAATGATTTGTTTGGTATGAGAGATTTGACAGACATGTGTTTTCTGTTAAATAACAAAATCGTAGTGTACACACCAGCACAGGAAAATTATGGTTTGATACTATAGGTAAATTCTGATGCATGTTTGCATTTGTATTTAGATTTATTATATGTGGGTTTGTATCATCAATAATTAAAAGATGATTAAATCTGATAATTTATTTACAATGTGCACAAGATTGGCTTTCATAATGCTGAAGAGTGTTCAAAGGTACAACTATTCGTACCGAGAATGATTTGACCCAATGTCATAATGTAAGTTCTTTCTGTAATCCCTCAGTTGCGTTCATTACTCATGTGATGCCATTGAATGTCAGAAGCCAATGGTCAGTAATGCAGAGATGAAGTGCAATAGTCCTGGATACTTCAATGGAGCTCGCTGTACTATCACCTGCAACCGAGGATATACACTGAAGATACAGCGAGATGACGATATCATTAAAACACAGGTAATACAGTTTGGTTAATTGCCTTTGAATGTGTATTTGTGGAGGCTATACTGTATGTGTGTGTGCTGTACTCTCTGTGTCTTACATTTTTTGCCAAGTATTTTGACCAGGTTTGATAGAGAAGCACACAACACAAACATACACAGGCACTCTGGCGCACACACAGCGGTTTATATTACATTAAACAATAATCATTGACTCATGCCCTGACCACATACAGAGAAAGTAGCAGTAAAGATTTATGGCTTACATAGGGTTTGCTAACCAAACTGTGAGACGGTAAGTGAATGGTCACAATTGCTGGCGCTCAGGCCAGTGGACATTCTGTTATTGGCTTGATGTTGTTTTTATGTCTTTCTCTCTGCCTGGAACTGCTGGAATGGTCCATGTTGCTCAAATAAAAGAGAAGCTGTAGATTTTTCATAAACATTACTCTCACTCTCTGCCTCCCCTCTGACTGGAAGGGATTTTTGTTGTTGTTGTTGTTATTGTAATAGGCTAGAAAACAGTTTGACTGAACAGTAACCTCAAAAGTCATCTGTGAGTGATGGAAAGGAAGTTTCCTTCCAGAAATCACTGTCTGGCTAACACGAACATGCCCCTTTTTCCCCTCAGCATATGGCTGCATCCTTTTGTGATTTAACATCAGTGGTGTTTGTCTTGCTTTTGGAAATTTCCAAACAAACTTGATCCTTTTGTACAGTTCTTTGTAATGATTCATTTAAAAATAATTGTGGCATTTACATATGTATTTTGTTATTAGAAATACTGTAGTAGTACTAATAAATGCAAGGTTGGCCATTTTTTAGTGGCTCTATTACAATTTTAAATATCGGTTTTCATTTTAATGTGTGCAATTTTGATTACTATAAGGGCAAGGGTGAATTTTCAGCACCATTACTCCAGTCTTCACTGTCGCTTGACCATCAGAAAATTCATTCTAAATACTGCTAATTGGGGCCTCAAGAAAAATTAGTGTATTTCAATCAATATTGAAAACAGTGAGAGTTGCTTACGTGTGACTGCGTAATATTTTTGATGGAAACGACTTTTATGTGTAGGAATCACAAATTGTGATTCAAGATACTTTAATGACAGGCCATGGAATGTATTCAGTATTGAGTGCAGCCATTGACTCGTGGTGTAATATAGGTGTACGGTATACAATGTAAAGTATTAGATAAAGTCGAAATGCGGATCTCACTTTACTTGTATAGCTATTAGGTTCAGATTTCAATGGTACTAGTAGGTTTGTCAGACCTTGATGTGCAGAGTTGAGCTGAAACGTTTTCACTAGTAAGATGTTTTTTGTCCTAATGTCATACAAGTACAAAAAGGAACAGTGGCGTCCATTCCCAAGGCCTCTGTCTGGTATCCTGGGTTGCATGTGTAAGTGTTCACGAAAGGTCTGCTGTTCTTGCGTCAGTGCTAGTGCCAATTGACACATACTTTTAATTGCTATTCTTGCATTTTTCTGGTTCACAACTGCTGTATTAACGTCTAAATAGTATTAGAGATCGCCGTGAAGAAAGTGTCAGAGTGTAGTCGGTCAGGATGCAATTTGTTCGAGTCTATTTGACTTCAAAACAGTAGCGCACCATGCTCAGCCGCCACCGCACTCCCCGAGGACTCAGTTTAAGGCACAGCCACGGATCAGCGGCACTGCAGATCTGCCGGCCCAGTACACCCTCGCTAAGCAACAAGCAGTGATTACTGCAACCCATTGACCCCGGTCCCCCACACAAAAGGCCAGTGGTAGCAATGGCAATCCTTTATCCCACTCCACCTGGCCAAGTGTTTTGCGCTGTACTAACTCCACAAGCCCTCGGCCATCCTTCACCCCACCCATTCACAAAGAACGTTTTGGGCCATTTGCAGCTCTGGTCTTTCAAAAACAACTCTGTTCTGTTTTCCAGCGCTTGTTCTCTTGTGATATTGACAGAAGGAGAACAAGGGGAAGAAAGAAAAGGGAAAATGCAAACGTTTAATAATAAAAAAAACAGGAATTAAAGACTTAAGAAAGTGCTGTGTGTTCTTTGTGAGCACTTGGGCTCTACTGTATGTTGGGTGGGTTTCTGCCAGCAGCCGCAGTCGACTGAGAAGCTTGGCCTGTGAGTTATTACGCATTTGGAAGGAAAGGCAGCAGACAGTTTTTCTCTGCTTTTGGGAGGGCTCGGCTTATTTAACAGCGGTGCACATTGGGGTCCGGGGTTGGGGGCTTCGAGGGCCCATGGTGGAGATGTCTGGTCCGGTTATGTAAGGTAAGAGGGGAGAGTTTTCATAAAGATGGCCACGACTGTTACCCAAACTGTAACTGTAGTAGTGCTACATTTATAGCACAGCAATGTAAAATTTAAATCAATATACTGATTTCTGAAACAACATTACCCTCCTTTTACCATCACTTATCTGTTTAAAATGCACCCACAGTTACACATTGTGCAGTGTTTAAACCTCATGGCTTTTGTGATATTGTTTAGTATTTGATGTAATCTTTAAAACAGTCCCATTTAATGCAACGTTATTTTAGTATTATGTATAATTAGAATATTTATCAATATTTTAAATTAGCTTATATGTTTCTTTTTTCATTTGCAGTTTTCACGGGGTACATTTGAATTTGTGCTTTTTGTCAGTTTTATTACGTTTGTTCTTTTATAAATGGTCATCTATTCACACTATTATTTTTATTTCTGGTTTAGTAGTGGAGGAAGTAATAGTTATTAGTAATATACATCAATATATTTATTCGGTATAGTTGCCATAAACAATCTTTCCGATATTCAGTAATTTATTTCTGTTTCGTATTTTTAGATTACTATCTAATATGATATTTATCCCGTTTTATCTCAATTATTTTTGATAAAAATATTTTGATACTGCTTTGTATGCAGCTTCCCAAAGACAAAAAAATAGTCAAATAATATTTATATATGATACAATGACACCAGCATGAGTCAGGCGCATGCATATATTCAGGATGCTAAATTCTAAAAGATGTCTGGTTGCCTTGGCGTGGCAGAGAGCAAGCTATCAGACGCATTTTTACATGAGCTGCATTATCACAATCTAACACGAGTCTTATTGAGCTGATGAGGCAATGGCCAATCAGAGGTGTTCTGATTAGTCATCGCTAAAATGTGGTGTTTTGTTCACTCAACCCCCCCTCCTCACATGCCCCCTCAAAAATGAGAGTGCATGATGCCCCTGTACAGTAGATTAAATAATATCAAAACGTGCATGTGATTGTAAATGGGCATTTGTTTAGAAATGATATTATGACAGCTCCAGAGTTTACCCTACAAAAATGGTACCATTTAGTCTAAAGGTTAAAAAGAAATTGGCCTGATGGATTTCCAAGTCTCGCTTGCGTGTGAGCAGGAGAGCTGATGATGGCAGTGCGAGGGATCCCTCGTACCTTTACAGAGCGAAAGTGCTGATCCCAGCACAGTCATTACAGTTTATCAGCCATCTCCAGGGACCTCATAATGTGTGTTCCTAAAGGCTTTAGTCAGAGACAAATTAGCCATTTCATCATTAACCTGTTACCGTAACATCATTGAGAGGGTGCCAATACAGTCCTATTGAAAAAAAACAACATTAGGAGCTGTTACAGACAGAGATAAATGTGTGTTTATAAGGTTGCGGGCCAAGCCAAGCATCGAGGGTTATAATCTCGCAACCCATCATGAACGGAGGACAGTTTTGGGAGCAGATAACTACAGCAACAAGCACCACTACAGTGTCATGTCTTTGTGTCCGCAGCTTCCTGGCTGCCGGCCGCTTGTTTTTGCCAAGGTGTTATTGAAAGCAGAGCATGTCCTGAAATCACTGTTAGGCAAACAACATTTCAACAGAGCAGAGGGAAGCAGAGAGTTCGAGGTTTGCTTTACCCCCTGTTTTTCCTCTTCTTGTTTTTTTTTTCTAGCGCTTATGCGTGTTTGTGTGTGTGCGTACGTGTGTCAAGCGTGTTTGCTTACGTGTTACTATGTATTCGTGCGTGTGTGAGTGTGCGGAGAGAGAAACACAGGATGGTGCTGGGGTGTAGAAGAAAAGCCAACCGAGGCATCTGTGTTGAATTAGGCACAGTAGTCAGTGGTAGTTAAATACTCAGTGGAGGAGGAATCAGCAGCTGTAAAGTTTTAAAAGAAGGAAACTCCGCACGCAGACACCCCTCTTCCCCCCTCCGCAACTTGCCACCCCCGATGTGACGGCAGTCCCCTTCCCCTATGTTCAACAGAAGGAACGACCCGTCATGATATAACTTCCAAGCAGGAGCGGCGTGTGTTTATGTTTTCGTTTGAGCCTGCGACACGGATTACGCACCATACAGGTGGGCATTTAAACAGCCCCCTGCATGTGTGTGTTTCTTCTGTTCAACCACAACAGTTTATGTTTTCTTTTTCGTCCCACACAGCCCATGTGACTGTGGTCATTTCTTTTACTGCTCCTGTAATGCAGCCAGTGCCGGCTAATAAACCTCGTGTCTAAGCTGCCATTGAGCTTTGAAATGGCTTTGAGAGAGCCAGAGATGTCTGGGCAGGGAAAGTTAGATGACACTTTTATGTACTTCTGTAGCCTCTCGCAAGTTTTATAAAGAAGCCAGGTATGTGGACTAGCACGCTCTTTGGCATTGTTATGACACAGACGGCGGTCTCTCTGACCCTAGGGGGAGATGTTGAGTAGATTGTGACTACCGTTCTGTTTGGGATTTTATTGAGCCAGTGATATGAAATCTTTTATTACATTGCTGCCCTAACATGAAGTCAAATGAGACTTTTTCATAAACAGTTAAGTTGCTTTTCATTTTGTTTAGTTTACTTTTAGCTTTTGCTTTACCTAATTTAGTTTTATCCTTTTTGTCTTTTGTCTTGTGCTCAGTTTAGCTTTGCTTTGTTGTTGTTGTTGTTGTTTTTGTTTTTTTTTTTTTTTTTTTTTTTGTTTTTTGTTTTGTTTTGTTTTGCTTAGTTTTTTACTTTTAGCTTCTGCTTCATTTATTTTTGTTTGCTATTTTTGTCATATTGTTTTATGGTCAGTTTAGCTTTTGCTTTGCTTTTTTGTCTGTTTTTATTTTTGTCTTTAATTGTGCTTCATTTTATTGTTTTGTTATTTTTGTTTGTTTTTCTTTATTCAGTTTTAGCTTTTGCTTCACTTAGTTTATTTTTTTTTTGCCTAATTTATTTTGCTTAGTTTGTTTTAACGTAGTTTGGTTTTTGTCTGTTATTTTTGTTTTTACATTTTTGCTCTGTTTTCATTTTGTTTTGCTTAGTTTAACTTTTGGCTCTGCTTAGTTTTTGTTTGCTTTTCTTTGTTTGTTTAGCTTTGCTTAGTTTATTGTTGTGCTTACTTTGGTTTTATGTATTTTGCTTTTTTTCTCATTGTTTATATATATATTCACCTCAAATATTCAAGGCTCACACTTCCATGGTGAGCTGTTTTCAATAAGAGCTTCAGCGCAAGAAAAGGAAGAGGGAAAGAAGGGGGCAAAAAGTGTTTTGTAACTGTGTCTGGATTGCATTTCAAATGCTTCCCGCAGCTTTGCTCAGTTTTAGGTGCTGGTACATTTCCTGAGAGGGTACAGAACATTAGATTAGCTCACCACATTCCAGCCCATTTAAATCTGCAATTTCAAATAAAGCAAAAAGAGACGAGAGAAAGAAAAAAAGATGGCCTGGGTCACAGTAAAGCAGCAACAAAAAAGCTGTTCGTACATCTTGATGTTTTGTTTTGTGGATGCACATTAAAGCACATTTGCCACAATAATCTGTGCCTTGCCAGCAAAAACTTTTGGCTTTACAAAAATTGTTTCAATAAACATAGCTAACGTCTTTTTTTTTCTTCTTTTTTTTTTGGAACCAACCAGCTTTCATCACTTGTCATAAACAAAAGGAGAAATCTGTGGAGAAGTGCATGAGCACAACATTTAATCATTGGTTTTGTTTATAGGTAAATATATTTTACAAGCAAAGAAAGTGCTATTGGTTACTCTGGCTTCATTAAAACAGTCGTGACTATAAAGCACACCTAGGCCGTGTCCAAGCCATGGTATGGTTTATGTTAAACATCACTTTTTACTTAATGCTTAATACCACACACAAAAATTACAACAGTTTCATAACCCATACCATGTTAGATCACAATCATTTGTTTGGCTAAGAAAAGTCTTAAATTTGCTGTCGTGCAATAAAAGCACAAACTTTCTACATGGTTCACACATTTGAAGATACATTGAGGAACTAGTAGAAGAATGCAGTGTTGTGCTGCTGGTGACAAATTCATGACGGTTATTCTTGCTTTGTACACAGTACAGTTTGATTCGTTGGTTGTTTGCAGGCACAGTAAGGGATTTGTGTTAATAAAAGCAGTGATTTATGTATTGAGTTGATAAGAGGTCATTAAATGCCCCTGCATATTACTCAAGAGACAAGGACAACTAAATAGTCCAAATAAACTATAGGCCAACTAGTCTTCATTGTTGGACTGGATTTTGACAGAGTGAGGAGAGAGAGAGAAAGAGAGAGTAAGGACTCTCACTTTTTTACTACTTTTTAGCATGTTCTCATGCACCTTTTGAAATATGCAGTGCCTTCCTTGGTTAGAGGAAGGACTCATACTTTCTATGACCGGGATCGTTCTCATGCTGGAATAAATGAATTTGTCCTTTTTGTAATAAATCAAGCAAAATTACCTATGGATGTTCAACAGGAGCGGGAAATACTGCCATTACTGTCAACATTGCCTTAAAAACACCAGCTAGTTCGTTATAAATGTTAGTGTTCAGCACCAAGGTTATTGTAATTTACCGTAAGTGTATGAACAATCATGAATTCGTGACAATTTGTAACTTTACTCTCATGTGAAAATGAGGATCTGCTTCGTCAGTCTCATTTTCACGGAACTGGGCTTGGTGCACTTGGACTCGTTCAGGGTTTTCCAACAGAAAATCAGTTTCAAATCACTAATGAAACACAAGTCACGTTATGTCATGGCAGTGATTTCCTATAAGGATTGCGTGACAGAAAGTTTCAATTGGTTTTGGATATTATTGGAGCCGTCAACAAGTCTATTTATAACGATCTTTAAAAATATAATATAGTAGACCGGGTCGGGCATGTGTGTGGTTTGTGGCTCTGCTATTAGCACAGATGTCTTTGGAGACATCACACAGGTCAGACTTGACTTGTAAAACAGCAGAAATGACCTCTGACTCACTCTGCCTTCAGTTCTGACAGCTTTATATGCTGTACCCAAGCCCTTTATTATCACCCACTCAGACTATTAGCTTCCCACTACTTCCTTTCACCAAGAGATACATAAATACATTTCATTTCATTTAGTTGTATTTTTTGTCTATATAGTGTTATTGAAACAGTGTATTATTTGATATGGTCTGGTTGGACGGATTGTTGCAGTTGCAGTGAATTGATCTAGAGAAAACAAAATGTTCTTTTCCCATGTTTTGAACTATTGCCTTTGTTTTTTCCTTCGCAACAGTCTGAATCCACGGTGATCCTTTTCCACCCCCCACCACCCGTGCAGTGGGAAATGGAACAGAGCTACGCCATAAGTTGACCTTTGTGAACTGTGGCATACGGAGGGTCGGTCGCTGGACCAACCGTACCAATGTTGAACCCGACTAGGTTTTGAGTTCTCGAAGGAACACCTACGGGCAAGAAGTGCGATTTTCAGGTGACGGGAGCCGGACCCTCTCAGTTAGTGGCGGGGGTAGACCACTGACACAATCCTAAAACTAAAGGCCCTGGGGGTATTGTATAATTATGTGGAGGTCATCTCTGTAAAATGTCCAAAATATAGTCTTTGACCTCTAACGACCCAAAAACAATGCACGAATGAGGTGGAAAGTACCCAGTCTTTATTTTATCTTAATTGTGTTATACATCAAATTGTAAGTAGGTTCACTTTAGAATCGGAAGTCAGTGTCATGTTCTTTGTCCTCTCTGTTCATCTACGCAGGCAGCTCCTTAAGTTTAACTAAGTCTCATGCGGCTGACGCTTGTGTTATGTGGGGGATGGCGATTGTGGGTGCCTTCACCTGGCCGATGGGCATTCTGAGCTGTGAGCTGCGCTGTCCGGTCCCTCCTCCTGTACCCAACGCTGTCCTGCAGACCAAACGCTGCAATGCCACAGGCCTCAAAGTTGGGTCTTTCTGCAAGTACAAGTGCAAGCCTGGCTACCATGTGCCCCACATAAACAAGCCCAAGAGGTGAGACACCACTAAACGGACCTAAATGCATAATTATGACTTACATTACTTAACTTTAATGAGTCCCGTATTCGAACTGTATCGTCCTCTTGTTTACTGCATTGCAGATTTAGTTAATGATGTTTTGGCAATTGAATACTCAGGGCTGTATCAGTTGTTTGAAATCTTGGATAATTTCGTAGACATTATTTACCCTGTTGGTTAATTACTCACGTAGCCACGCGTAACCAGACATTTGACTATAGTCGTAAATCTGATCCACTTTAAATGTCAAATTTAGATTATTCTGGCCAAAAACAACCCATTTATACAGGAAGCGACTTTGTTACCAACATGTAAAGAAACCATCTACAGTTAGTTTGGTTTTTATATGTCATTTAACTCAAAGTGAACGGAAATGGGACTTTGATCAGAATTTCTGTGCGTTTAAATGTAATTAATTCCAATTATGTCATGTAATTCCGAAAAGTGCAATATACAGTCTTTTTATATTCTACTTGGGATATTTACTTGGCCTGTGACCTATGTATGACAAGTGGTTTGGAAGATGGATGAATGGATATTTATTTGGTGTTAATTTGACTCACCCTGACTCCCAGAAGTTGTGGAAAGGCAGCCAATCAGATTAGAGCTTGTCATTTTGGACAGTGCTTGCCAGTTTTGAGTGCAGTATTCATCAGATGGTCCATGAACTTACAATGGATGGTCCATGAACCTTTCATTCTGAGAACAGTCAATTATTAAACGCTGTTTTAAGGCTGGAATACACTACACAACTTTTAAAATCTGGATTAAAAAACACTAAGTATCATACACTAAACGACTGAAGATCACGAATACCAGACGTTGAAGTCACTCCAAATACAACAAACTCACAAACACACTGGATGGAATCATAGACTGAAGTATAAAAATCTGGCCCCATGATACATTAAATCATTTTCTGTGAAATCTATCAAATCCGACTACCCAAAATCTGCAGACTGTGATTCTTTCATCCTGGAAATCAGTGCAAAAAGCTGGGCAAAACTGGTGCAGTGTACTCCAGCCTTCCAGGTATTCAAATACTACGATTCTGCTCGATCTTCTATATCTCTCATTGTCTTAATGAACGTGTTGCAGGGCAGTGCCTGTGATGTACCACAGGCGTGCGTTTAAGCGGCAGTGTACGGAGGATGGAACCTGGCAGTCGGGTGAGTGTGTGGCAGTCACATGTGAGCCGCCTCCTCCCATTTTCCACGGTACCTACAAGTGCACAAATGGCTTTCAGTTCAACAGCGACTGCTGGATCGACTGCAACAGGGCTAACCACACGGTGAGACAGCTCAGCCGCTGCAAGCAGGTCTGTCGTGTTCTTCTCTCTCCTCTCCTTGTTTTCTTTTTTCCACCATCAGCATCTCAGTCACCTCCCATTACTGTCTACAGCGCTTTCCATTCATCATGCGCACCCTATCACTCACTTTTAAGCATCACGATTGCTCTGCGTCAGCAGCTTGACTGGTAGACTGATCTTGCATTTTACATGTGCTTTGTTTCATTTGTCAGTTACACAGCTTCTAATGCATAATATGGACAGCTTGACCATAAGGTCATGCCCATTCTTGGCCTCCACCCTTACATTCAACCACATACATTTTTTTGCCAAGTGGTGATGGTTAGTGAGCTTCCTTTATGATGATTAATAGAAATGTTGGCCTTTTCTCCAGGGTCCTTCCACCAACGTGATCCGCTGCAGAAAGGACGGGAACTGGACCGGTTCTTTCCGTCTTTGCCCCAACCTGACAGGCCAGTGTTCCCTTCCACAAAATCTCAGCCCAACTATCCATCTCAACTGCAAGGACGGACACGGCATAGGTCTCTGCCTATCTGCTTTTCAATTCTTAGGCCCAAAGCACACTGCACACACAAGTATGCACTGCATTCTCAACATTGCCACAAGGGCCGGTGCAACTACAACAACATGTTTTTAATTCGATTTCAAATTCTCTCTTAATCAGAGATTTTTTGAGTCCAAAGCATCTGTCACATTGTATTGAAGAGCTGATTTTTGGTAATAACTCAATTGTGACTAAATATATAGTTAATGTGTCTTGTTTTTGTGGGGCAGTATAGTAGCTATTAAAACAACTATCTCACTTGGTTTTATCTGTCAGGTTAATTACAGTCTTGGTGAAGCAGTTTGTAGAGAATCTGTGCAAGTTATTTAAACTGTCCTCATGTTTGTAGCTACACTATCATTTAAAAATTTAGGGTTAGTATGTTTTCTTTTTTTTAATAAAAGGGATGCATTAAATTGATCAAGAATGAAATTAAATAAATTTATAATGTTGCAAAATATTTCTTTTTCAAAAGTATGAGATAGCTGTTTGGTAATCAAGAAATCCTGAAAAAAGGTGACAATTTGTTTCACGGAATTAAATATGAATCAGCACAAGTGTTTCAAAACATTCATAGACAAGTTTCCTTGCTTAGCACCAACATAAGCATATTCGAATGATGATTCTTGAAGGATACTGTGACAGGGTGAAGATGGAAGTAATGTTATTTTAAACTGCCGATAATCACAATAATTGCACACGATACTGTTTTTACTGTATTTTTGATTTTAAAACATTAGTTTACCTGAATCATGTTAATTTAATGAATTAACTTAATTTCCTTTCCACACTTAAAACTTGTTAAGCATGTTTTATGCCTTACAGTGTAAACTTCTTTATGTTTGATTAATGTACTTTGAATACATGTATTAATGAATACAATTTTGTATTCAAGTCATTTATTTTAGTTTTAAAATTAAAAATGCTTATTCATTCTTAATGATCATAAAGGTCCATTTTATTTGCCCTGAAGCAGATATCAATGTACCATTGTCATAAATAACACCTGTCTGTGATGCCCAACAGGAAAGGAGTGTGAGGTGGCGTGTAGAGATGCTAGCAGCAGTGTGGTCCTCCTGCCCAGCAACACGAGCGTTGGAGCTGTGATGAAAGACCACTGGTGGAACCCACCCAAAGTTAAGGTGAGAGCCCAAACATGGGAAGATTTGGGTGGGCTCACTTTACTATCATAAATGGTTTGTCTTCTTAGTTTGATCTCATATTCTAAACTTTTCCATATTTTTGATGAATGTTACACTGGATTTGTTTAGTAAATGTTTGAGACCTGTTCATAGTACAAGCTGAACCTTCAAACATTGAGTACCTATATTTAACACCATGCAGTGCTTTTTAACACATGATTATGACATAACATCTCAGAAATAATCTTCTGTGTAATAATTCAGCAAAAGGTTGTAACCTAAGCACTAAAAGTAGTCCAAATAAACACCCAAAATAAGATGTAAACACACCAGAGAAGTCGGCAGTGCTACCAAAAAAGCTCCCGGGCCATACCGTGGTTACACTTTACCACGACTTAAATGCGTCTGATTGGATCAAACGAACAAATAATACTAGGAGAGGTAGGAGATACGATTGTTTGCTCTACAGGCTGATTATAATGTCAGTGTTCATTTATTGTTTACCTGACTGAAATACATGGCCACACACACACACCCGTCATTCACATGATGAATTGCCCTTACCCTGTGCGCTTATTGTGAAAGCTAGGGTTAAACTTACATCACAATAAAATCGCCCAAACACTCTCAGTATTATAACCAAAACCGTTCTTAGTCAGGGTTATGGTTCAAAAAAAATTGTAAAATGTAGTACATTTGCTGGGTTCAGTATCATATTTTCGCTTTGTCTTAGACTCTGACTTTTACCAGGTTTTGGATATGAAGGTTGGAGGTTATCTGCTCGCTTATCCTCAAACATACCCGGTTATGTCACATAACCTGCTTTCTGGAATACCCCAGAGGAGCATGACTAGAGGAAGTTGAAAGAAACACAAGATGGAGGTTCTGCTCCAAAGCAAATAATTGTCAGACCCACAAACAAGCATTTCATCTGTACGATAACAGCATGACGATGTGGCTGCATTAATGTTTGGACATCACCAATACTCGAGCACTTCCCCTCAAGAAGCTTTTGTCACAAAATATGTAGTAGACACAAACAAAAAGCTTGAGACAGTAATAACGCATATTTCCTTTTCATATTTCCTGAGAGAGTCACAGACTAGAACGGGAATACTTCAGAAACAATGTGTATGATGAACAGGCAAACCGATTGTTATTCTCCTCACCTCAAAACTGTGGTCAGGGATGACCAAAGAATGCTAAACCTTTGCCATGACAACATGGTGACTGTTTAAACCATTGTCATATTCCAGATGGGTTGTAGCATTTGAATGTCTTTTCTCTCACCAGCACTTACTTTCACAGTCCTTTGAGTCTGCAAGATGAGAAACAAGTGATTTTATCTCAACAGTAAGGTCTTTGCTTTGTGTCCTACTGACAGATGGCAACCACAAAACAGCCTGTGACTCTTTAAAACTCATGGAAAGAGTCAAAAGTGTGGCTTATTCTTCTGTATCTTTGTGGAAACTAGTGATTTCATACGACAGTATATCAATAGCTGCGGCTAGGGTCACAGAGGCCAGACAGGTCTCAAGGAATATCCATTTCCGCATTCACTGTGTCATTCATTTATATATGGACTACTGAATGACATTTTTGGGTGACGTCATGCCCGCCAGTGGTTATGAGGTTGTCTGGATTATTCATTCCATATTTGCATTTCCTCCTCTGTACTATTGTGGACGTCCTTTGGTGTGGTGGTGCCTTTCATGCTTTTTCGTTTTGGTCTGTGCCATGTGGTTCTTTACTTGATTGTTAAAGCTGCAGTGGAGCTTTAGGAAGCACAAACAAATTTACCGCCCGCATCCGAGAGCGCTGCTATAGTTTCCTCCAGGCCTAATTCTCCATATCATAGGATTTCTCCAGGATAAATCAGCCTTGCAAGGGGATTGACCCAACATGGTCCTTGGAGTTTCTTCATGGAATTTGTTGGAGCGCCGTTTATTTCTGTCAATTTTATTGATAGCATTCAAATGCCGAGACTTGGAAGAAAACATCCTGCTGTCTGTATGCATCTGGTTTTCCATAAATCAGCCGCACCGCTATGCTATGAGGTGTTGTGTGTGCGTACACAAGCCTGGAAGCACCAGGACTGTCGTTGTCTTGACGGATAGCGACGAAAATAATGGAAACCGCCTGCCGTGAAATCAGCTATGAGTAACAGATTAGTATAAAAGTCTATTTAATAGGAAGGCAGGTACACTCGTGCAGTCAGGGCTGCGGATGAACGTAGAAGGGGAAGAGGAGAAACGAAACTATAAAAACAAGCACATCTCTGCATGGGGGGATGCTGGCGAAGTTCAGGAGCACACGGTGGTGTTTAAACGTGGTATGCAAGCCGTGATGGACCGCTCTGGATCCCTTGGAATTGTGAACACTGATAATATAGCCCGTGTGTGTATGTGTAGTGGATGGCCACATGCGTGGGCGCTCAGCAGGGCACAAGGCCGCTTTTTGGAAATGGTCTGTTTAAGTTCGCTCAGATCCGTTCGATTCCTCATGTGATTGCATTTGGAGTTCCCCCAGACCGCGTCATTTCACCTCTCCAAACATCCTCTCTACCTGTGCTAACCCAGGAGGCCGAGCCACCGAGGTCCGCCGCCCCCCTTTTGCTCTCCTCAGCAGGGGTGGGAGCTGGGTAGCACTCCTGGAGTTTAATGAGTCCCCTACTTAGCCAAGCTCTTAAGACTGTAATCCTTCAAGCCGAGCTCTTTCATTGATTCCTAGCTGATTTAAGCATCACCACCGGAACACTGGGCTCATGGAGGATTTGATTTGTTTGTGTTCTGTGTGTTAGTCAAAGAAATCTGTCAACAAACAGAGCAAAGGTTCTCCACATTCAAACTGAAATCCCTGCCAGCCTGAAGGCTTATTAGCGATTCTTGCTAAGGATTTGAACAAACCCCTGACCCTGTGTGCTTAGCGTGTAACTCGTCCTGCACCGTGATACCTCAAATCATGAGTCTTTTTGAGGGAGGCTAAGGTTTTTTTGTTTTTTTTTTAGGTAAACAAACTCCAAATTTTGGTTTGCTGGATAATAAAAGGGTTCAAATAAATCCCTTAAACTTACTTGTAGAAATCAGAATATTACAGAGACTTTGAGGTCTGACATGTAAGCAACCACACAGAACACCATAGAAACATGCTAAAAATGCTCAGAACACCTCTACAACTGTATAGCAACTAACCATTTATTGAGTTTTGTTTAGACAAGCTTCACATACATTTTCTTGTCAATTTAACTGAATGAAAATGGTGTAGAATCAATTTCCCTCTTAAATAAGTACATTTCACAATTAATTACAAATCAATGGCAAGCACCACATAGAATTAAACATGAAAGGACAAGACTGAAGTATATTTTTCTTGTTAAGACATACTCCTACAGAAGCTTGTTTTAGTTTTAACTACATCTTTTTCCAGGTGTTGAAAAAAACACTTACAGTGGCTGATATTTGTTTTGTTAATTCGAACCTAATGGATACTGTATTGTGGACATGAAACCCATTTAAAACATTGTTAACTTTGAAATTTTAACTTTGTTACTCATGTAATTTGCTCTCACCAGAATATGTGTAGGAGCAACCATGGTGGACCAGTTAAAGTGGTATCCTAACCAGAGGCCCTCCACTGTGATTAAGGGAAATGCGACCGGTAAGACCTACCTCAAATTATTTACTAAATTTATATATATATATATATCTATATATGTATGTTTTCTGCTTGTTTTGAAATATTCATTCAGTGTGTGTTTGTGTGTGGTATGTGTATATATACTGTATTATATAGTATATCTATAAATATATCTATAATATCTATAATATATATAGTTAGTACTATATATAATTACATTTTGATTGTTCATTTGACTTTAATAAA
The DNA here is from genome assembly GCA_018155175.1 of Sinocyclocheilus anophthalmus. Taxonomy (NCBI): domain Eukaryota; kingdom Metazoa; phylum Chordata; class Actinopteri; order Cypriniformes; family Cyprinidae; genus Sinocyclocheilus; species Sinocyclocheilus anophthalmus. Next base: position 246,901 of record JADLZN010012217.1, read on the forward strand.
ACTTTTTATAGGAGTAGTAATTTTTACGGCATTTATTTATTAATGCTATTTATGTTGTGAAAATCATTTCTTTAGTAATCTTTTAGTTATTTCATTCATATTCATCTATTCTTTAATTCTTTTATTTTTTTTGTTTTAATAATTTAAATGATTTTCATTAATTTTATGGTCACCATATCACTGGAACTCTCAAGAGAATGTTTGGCATGATAACAACTTATTATCGGCTGATAGCTTTTAAGGTAATCTCTTCAAGCAATATGTCTTTAAGCTCGTTATGCTCAGTCAGGGACGAGTGACTGGTATCATCTGTTACGTCAGTCGATGACCGCTGTTGACACAGTTGTTCTGCACATCGTCTCACGTCTTTTGAAGTCTAATACTGAAAATACACACATGCTCAGTGCCTCTTATCGACTCGAGTGGTGACAAAGTTGACTGTCAAAGTGTCAATTCCGTCCTTTTGACTCTGATGTCATTTCGGGCCAGTCTAGCCTAATCTGAGTCAGGTTTAACAGGGCCAACAACAGCAGACAAGTGGGATTTGTTACCACCTTTGTTTTTAAGGGCGGTTTGTTTTCTTTTTGCGTTATAGACGAACCTGGAAACCTCATTTAGAGGGTATCATGTTCCCAACTTCCTCAAATCACAGAGTGAGAATAAAAACAGCTGCTGTGTCTTCTTGCAGAAAGAGCTGTTGAAAAATCATTTGCCACTGCAAAGACTGAACTGACATTTTGACATGTACTGTATATTGCTCTTTGAAGAAGCATAATTTCTTCAAAGCACATGTGACTCTTCTGCGCTGCTGTTCTGAAAGTGCGATTAATCTGCACCTCTCTCTCATTTATAACAAGTCTTGCTGTGGCAGAAAGATGACCAGTCCATTTTTTATTCGGGCCAGAGCTGCAGACTTTTGAACCCAGCTCATCCTGACCCAGTTTCATTGGGTGGTAATTAGCAAACCGCGTGCATAGTCTGAAAAGCTTTCATGGGTCGGGATCATTCAAGCGAGAGCCAAAAGGATGATTTCAAACTGGAAAAGAGTCACAGGTTTCAGTATTACGCAGTCAGAATTATGAATTTGGAATTATAATCAGTTGTTGGGCAAACCTTTGTGATCCTGTAAATGTATAGTAGAAATGTGATAGTAAACTCCTAACGCGAGAGACACAATCTTAAGTGTTAATCTGTGGCTTTGGTTGCCCCATTAAGCAGCACGGCCGAAGACCATCCACCACCACCAAGACACACTGGGAATACTAACTCAAGTTTTCTTAAGGCAACATAATTGCAACAGAGTCTCAAGCCCTAGTGTGTCTATTTTACAGACATCGCTTGTGGGATATGCATGCAAGAACGTGTTGAGTGGCTGTCTCTTTTATTTTTGTTTCTCGTGTTACATGAATGTAGTGATGGGATGTTTATGGCAGAATAGGAGTAAACTCAGATTATTTGACATAGGAACAGCAAGTAAAAATTTCAAAAATACGGAAGAACCACACCAAGAAGGTTACTTTCTATGCGTTATATGCTGATGCGTTGTGTGTTATATATTCTGGTAAAATTTCCTTATTAGCAGAAGCTCAATTTTATCGTAAGTTTATCAACAGATACACACACAGTTTCATGGTGTGGATAATTAATGCGACGCCATAAACAAATGTACCTGACAGGATGCTGCTCTACTGCACAACCTACCGCAGGTATCCAGAGATTTGATTTTGGAGATCTGCTTGGTCCATTATACTGTTTAGAACCAAAAAAAGGTATGTTTTTATTCTTTCATACGTTTAATTTAGATCGATTACGCGTCAAGAACCTCGGATAAAAACGCACTTTAGTTAAAAAAGAAGTCATGAATCATGCATGTACTCACAGAGATATCAGAAATTCAGCGGTCATACGTCTTACATTGCTAAGCAATTAGTCTCCGTCGCGAACTAGAGGACGATCAGCCACATGAAATGTGAGTGTGATCAAACTCTCTGACATAAGGACCAATGCACTTGATAGAAACTACGTAGGATGAAGCACGCACAAGTATGGTTGGAGTACAAAAGAGTTTTTCCAAAGCCATGGCAACAAAAACAACGGTCTGCATATAGACATGCCCATATGGACGCTTGCACCTCATTTTGCAAACACGATGACAGAAGAATCCAGTGGTTGAATCAAGCTCTGAGGGTGGTAAATCCATAGAAAGGCTTTTTATGCACGCTTTGATGTAGCTGGTTTCTTTTTCCAGTGGTATCTGGTCATCCTTCTCACTTGATCCTCACCTATGCGTTTTTCCCTAATTCATATTGGAAAGTTTTCCTGGCTGCCAGAGGAAAGGTAAAAACTTCTCTTAGTTGACAGAAAAAGAGACGAAGAAATTCTCCGAGAAAGTATTACGACAACAGCGAAACTTAGAGAAGCTACACTGGAGTCGACTCCCTACCCTCGCCAGGTAGAGATGCCTAAACACAAAAGAGTTATGGAAGTGATGTGCAGATGACGCATTTCCGGTTCATAGAGTACACAATTGTTGTGAAGGTCTAGAGAATACGTCAGTTGGAGCATAGCTGAAAATCCTCGTACATTACTAAATATACGTGATACTATTTCCTGTAAAGTCATATTCGATAATAAGTGTAATTATCGTAGAATGGTCTAATGACGAGCCGTTATGTCAGATATGTCACGCCATCTAAATAAATGTAGGACTTACCCAAGCAAATAATATAACTTAACTGCACAACGCACTTACCTTTCCCTCTCAGATAGCAGTCTGGGCTGTTCTCGACATCGGATTCATATATCAGGCCTGAAATAGTGTGCTAATAAACGTCGGCTGAATAAAAGTTGTAAGGAAAAGGTGTTTGGCAAACTTTTTGTAAGTTATGATTAGAACAATTTAAGAATTTAGACTAGCACTATTCTTGTAGGAATTCTGATTAAAGGTTTGCTGTCCTCAAAATAAAAAGTAGCAAACTAGTGTTGAGTAAAATTGCTTCGACCATCAGGGGTAACTAATAGTGCGTCGATTGCCAGTGAGGTAATGTGTAATTTATTAGTGTATTAGTAGAGAAGCCAATAATGCTTCAATTTTCGATACTTTGTACTGTCCAATTTTAAGGAGCTTCCTAGGATGATTTTGGTAATCGTAATAATTTGTAAAGGCTTTCACGGATTATGTACTGGCTATTGCGTCCACAGAGTTGAACCCTATGATGAGCTCCAAGCCTACTTCGCGCTGATGTTCGATCGAGACTCAGACAAGCTTTTTTTAGAGATTTCTGTGAAGGCATGAATGTACAAAAGTAAAAATGTACTATGGAAATGGATACATAAACATATTATATTTTTATTCAGAGATGTAAGGAACATGGATACTGAGGTACTTGCCAAGCATTTTTATACGTGAATTTTGACTTTTTTACAAGATGAAATCGTATTATATTAATTTTATAAACTTTTTTTTTTATAGTTTAAACTGTAGCGGAACATTATCGCAAATTCACGAAATAATTAGCAGGGGTTGATTGCGGAACAATCTCACAGTTAACACTGAAAAGAGAAGCCTAAGGAACTCTAACTGTCGAAATTGATTTGTTAAAAAGTGATTACTCTAAGTAAACAGAACTGTTCCTAACATTTCTACAATACATTCAATACGGCACTGTGAACTAATTACTATCCACACTACAATGATCTTGAGCGTTACATAAACGAAAACATGTTGACGTTTCCCTTGAAAAAACTAATAATAACTAGTAAGTTTGCACTGATATTCTTAATTTGGCAATGAGGGTGACACATAGTTAATTAGCACCAATTTAAGATTAAGATTTAAAAAGCAAAACAGTAATGGGTATAGTTTCTGTAAAATTGTGCTAAATGATGCTTTCACTTCAAATGAACCAGAAAAGGTACCATCTCATCTGCAAGTGATCCCAATTCTTTAAGTGTTCATAATGTATAGCAAGGGATTAAAAAGGGACATCATAAAAAGTAACTAAACCACAAGCAGGCTTCAGGAAGTGTTTTTTCATTCATTCTTTCAATTTTCTTTTATTTTATTTGTTTATTTTATTTATGTTTATTTATTATTTGAGCACTCAAATTAATTTGATTGATTTAGCGGGTAAAACTACCCAAACAACCAGTACGATTTTAATACAGATAAGATTCAGCAACGATGCATTAAGTTGATCAAAATAGTGTTGACTAGGACTAAAGAAATACTTTTCTACAGAAGAATATGGTCATAACCGATAAGTGCAGCACAAAAACCAGTTCTTAACTAAGGCATCGCGCTGGGAGTTATAATTAAATCAGCAGCCTGGAGAATCAGACTCAATAAATAATACAGATGTAATAGGGTCAAAATTATTGATTTTTCTTTTAATGCCAAAAATCATTAGGATATTAAGTAAAGATCATGTTCCATTGAGATATT